>JARQOD010000003.1:572528312-572632125 GCA_033576555.1 Oophaga sylvatica | reverse complement strand
CCCCTACAGGTGGGACTCTTCCCTCAGGTCGGTAGTTAGGTAGGGATTGTGCAGGCATGCAATAATAACTCAGTCTCACACGGTCAGCGTCTTTCCATACCTTTACTTGTAAGATGTTCAGGCAGGTCCCAGGGAGGCTGATCCAAGGAGAGTGTATCTTGAGACAGCAGCTGGACAAGTTAGGGGCCTCCTTTACTTCCAATACAATGAGTACAACCAGCCTGAAGCGTAGTTCCCTCAAACTCCAGCTAATCTATAGCTGTACCGCCCAGTCAGCTTTGTGTTAGGAGCCTTCCTGCGAGGGAGCTGAATTCTTATCTTATCGTGCACTGACTCAAAGTCTTCACTCCCCTGACCCCAGTTACGTACTGACTATAAGGGGCTTGTTTGCCGCGACCTAAGGTCCGGTAAATTCCTGGTTTTCTTACCACTATGCATGTAACAATAGTGATCCCTCGGTCCCCAGTGACCGGTTGCAATGTGCAGGACTTCTTCAATCCGTAAGCACTATTCCAATAATCCACTGTGCCTTTCGCCTTGTCCTCGCTGGTAACATAAGCACTCACACTAGCCAAGGGTCGAGCAGTCACTTCTTTCTTTTCCTTCACTTCAAAGTTAGTTACAGATGCTCAGTTATCAATAGGCAGGAGCACGTCTCTGAACCTTATACCGTCCTTTAGACAGGATACTGAAGACTTTCTGCACTAAACTTCTTCTTTCCTTCCAGTGTATTCTGATGAGGTACAGCTCTGACTAGGCTGAGGTGAATTAAACCACCTGTACTAGACTCCACTTTCCGAACTGATGATAGAGCAATCTGGACTGCTTCCTCCCTCCAGACGTCTCAACACAGACTCCACGACCTCTCTCTCTGAAGTCTGGACACCGACTCAATCACTCCAACACATACACCTTGACCACTCCCTCAAGAGTAAACTACACTACCCTAAGGGTGTGTCTAGTATATGTTGAGTGAATGGATATTTAGCATTAAACTGCTGTCTCGCCACACACTCTCCAGGGTACTGCGTGTGCCTAACACCAGGGCTACACAGCTTAACTGAAGCCTCACAGGTCAGTAGAGAGGTGGACTGGCTGCGCCTTCTTCTGTGCATGATAAATATGGAGGCATATATTGATTTACTTTTATCATTGCTTAAATAGTTGCAGGTTGTTTTGTAGTGCCTTACAGACATTATCACCTCTGTCCCCATTGGGGCTCACAATCTAGATCTCCTATCAGTATGTCTTTGGAGTGTGGGAGGAAACCCACGCAAACAAGGGGAGAACATAAACTCCTTGCAGATGTTGTCCTTGGTGGGATTTGAACCCAGGACCCCAGCGCTGCAAGCCAAGAATGCTAACCACTGAGCCACCACCTACGTCCATAAAGGTTTTCTGCCCTGCTACAAGGCGTCACTTTCATAAAAGGATAAGTCAGACAGCACGAGCCTTTCTTATGTGACCGGTTATAAATGGCAGACCTCGCAGCTCTCGCCTCTTTCCCTCCATACAGGGACTCGTTCCTTTCTAGCTTCTCAGCAGGAAACTTGTCTGGGGAGTTTTTGTTTTATTTTTCAGAATCTGGAGAATTTTGTGCTGATTGTGTTATCAATGGTTTTTGGAGCAGCTGGCTTATCAAAGCCGGAGACTCTAGTCCGGTAAACGTTTCTTTTGGCTGCGGTCTACGTTTTGGGGGCTTGGAGAGGACCAATGCGTCTAATGAACAGCAGCTGGGAGCAGTCTGCCGGCCCCTGTGTGCTTGCTGCTGTTGTCTCCACATGGCATGTGAGCTGCAGAGGTTTATGTTCTTTGGATCATGCTCTTCTGCAGGATTATGTGTGTGGGTCGTGCAGTCATCGCCACTGTAACACTCAGCGAGTGCACCGAGCCTCTCACGTGGAACGTATTCACTGTCACTCCTGGATACTTTACTTCCTATCTGCATATTCATTTAGCTAAAGCAGTTATCCAAATGTTAAAGTCACTTTGTCAATGTGTTTATTTCTCCAAGAAACTGCAATGTGGCTTCTGCACTCCATTGCATCAAATATGCAACTTACCAGCTGTGGAGTCTTTCGAATTAAGTAGAAACTTTGGCAGAATGACCAAATCATAGCATACTGTAAATGGTAGGGGAATGACTACATTGACCCAATATGCATCCACAATGGGAACTACTTCACAGATGAAAAAAACTGCTGATTTGTGTTGTCCAACCTCTTGGTGGGGTCCTACCTTTGGGATCCCAGTTGATCTTCTCTATACAAAAACAAACCCTGGTGCCTGGTGGGTAGAGAACTGAACAGTGTTTTCTCTGCAAACGACTTTCGACTAACCTCTGCACTAATCCGTACCTCCCACTCCCGACTCCAAGACTTCTCCCGTGCTGCGCCAATCCTCTGGAATGCTCTACCCCAAGAAATTAGGACTATCCACAATTTGCATGGTTTCAGGCGCTCCCTCAAAACACATTTGTTCAGAGCGGCCTATCACATTCACTAATCAAAGTCATTCTATGTGTAAGTGTGTGTGTGTAGCCCATTCACTATCTCCATCCATCCATTCCTCTGTGTAGCCCTGGTGTGAAGGCACACGCAGTACCCTGGAGGATGTGTGGAGAGATAGCAGTTTAATGCTCAATGAACATTCATTTCAGCACACACTTAGACACGCCCACAGGTATATATATAGTCTAGTCAGGCAGTCATTCAGTCAGTGACTCTGGAGGAGTTCAGTTTCCTGTCAGGAAGACAGAGGAGGGATTGATTGTGCAGTTCAGAAAGTGGAGTCCAGTAAAGGTGAGCCAGTTCACCTCAGCCTGGTCAGAGCTGTGCCCTACTGATAGACGGACTGAGACATTTATTAAGAAGAAAGAAGTGAGTTGCAGATATACTTCAGTCTCCTGTCCCAAGGACAGTGAAGGTTCAGAGACGTGCTCCTGCCTAGAAGATTACTGAGAGTCTGGCAACAAGCTCAAGAAAGGAATTAAGTAAGGGACTGACTTTGTTAACCTGTGAAGTGAGAAATGCTTATGCTACCAGCGCGGACAAGGCGAAAGGCACAGTGGTAGAAATTCTGAGTGCTATAGGATTGGAGAAGTCCTGCACGTTGTCACCGGTCACTGGAGACCGAAGCATCACCATAGCTTCACGCATGGTGGTAGAAAACCCAGAGGCTTACCGGACCTTAGGTAACGGCAAGCAGCCCTGGAGTGTCAGTACGTAACTGGGGTCAGGTGGAATAGGAACTTTGAGCTAGGCCAAGCATATAAGAACCTAGTTTCATCACAGGAAGGCTCCGACCACAAAACTGACCGGGCAGTACAGCTTGGAAAAGCTGGAGTTTATTGAGGGAACTACGCTTCATGCTGGTTGGACTCATCATTTTGAGAGTAAAGGAGGCCCCTAACTTGTCCAGCTGCTATCTTGAAACACACCCTCCATTGGATCAGCCTCCCTGGGACCTGCCTTACCATCTTACAAGTAAAAGGTATGGAAAGACGCTGACGGTGTGAGACTGAGTTATTTAATTGCATGCCTGCACAACCCCACCATAACCATCGACCTGAGGGAAGAGTCCCACCTGTAGGGGACCCGACATCTAGCTGCCTCACCATCCCCTCAGAGATCTACAGCAGCGCTGGTACAAATTACCAGAGACTACAGGTGGCGTCACGAACTGTAAATATATCTATCCCCTGTAAATATACCCCCCAACATATGCCAGACCGCCAGGGCCACAGACCGAGCCACCGCTACCTGTGACAAACCCCATAGACTTCCATGGGCTCGGCTCTGAGTACCCCATTGCCCTGGTAATCCACAATTGTGGTGGCGGGTCGACACAAAACTTGGCGTCACGAACAGGATGCGAAACTCGCAAAATTGCGAGCCCTGTGTGCCTATGGAATTGTTTTTGTGAAAAAGAACTGTTTGCACTTTTGGCGCCAAAAATCGCCATCTTTGTCGCCATATTCGCTCCCTCAGGCGCTGGAGAAGAAGGTGGGAGTACCTTCGTGGGCGTGTACCCCCTGTGGCGCGAAGAAAATGCCTGCCCTCTCAAAGTGCTATTACAACATGCGATCCTGCCCTACAGCAAAGGAGGTCCGCCTCCTCTTCACCTTTCCTGCAAAGAGGAGGAGACGCAAACCCCGCCTCCACGGAAGAGACCGGACGTCTCTGGAGGAAGAAGAGAAAACGCTCTGGAACATCATGGAAGCAGGACGTGTGCAGCCGAGCAGGGAAGCGGAGGAAGGCAGGCCCCGTGCCCCAGCCAAGCTGCCACTAGAACCGGAGTCATCCGTGGTCCTGCACCTGCAGCAAGCATTGCTGGAAATCAAAGAAGAAAATGCACGACTGAAAAAGATGGTCCAGCACCAATCTGGATTTGAAGAGATCGAGAGACGCCGGCGTACCCTGGAGCAGCGGTGGCTGTGGGACGCGGTGATCTCTCCCTTCGATGACCCCCTACGTCTGGAGTTGCCAAAACTTCTGCTGCCCAAGGCAAAGGAGCAACCGGAGGCTGCCCCCGAAAGTACCGATCCTGATCCCACCGGTGAAGCGGTGGAGGCGAAGGAGGTTGAGGAGGTACCGCCAGTTCCGGAACGCCCGCCCGGCCAGGAGGCCGCAGCAGATGATCGATCCCCGGCAGGGACACCGGAGGGATCCTGTCCGTCATTACCAGACGTGGACTGGGACGAGATGGCGCGCCTGGATGACGTCGCCTATACCGCCCAGTGGGAATGTGAGTGGCAGCGTCGTGAGGAGAAACAACAACGCCAGCAGGAGGAAGAGCGGGAAGCTCAGCGGAATCGACAGCGGCAACATGCAGAGCTGATCGCGGACAAGGAAAGTGTCCGTCGAGAAAAAGGTACTCTGAGGGAACCGCGGCGGCAGGGGTGTGTGACAGAGTTCCAGCTCCGGAAGGGCTGGGGCTTCATAAGAGAACCGGGCCTCTACCCAGGGGTCTTTGTCAGCAGACGTGATGTAGAATCCCACCTACCGCAAGGTCATCCCGGGAGGGACCTAATTAATGGAGACATTGTCACATATACACGACACTGGGGTATGAAGGGATGGTATGCCCTTAATGTCACAATCGTCCGTGACCCCGTCCCCGACGCAGGTAACGTCACCACTACCGCAGCGTCCCCGTCTCCAGCTCAAACAGCACCAGGCCGTGCCCCAGCATCGCCCCCTGCAGGCTCCTCGCAAATGGAAGCAACGTCTACATACTCTTCATTATCTTGTCATCCTTCTACATCGCAACTTGCGACCCAGTTTCCATCGCAATCTATGACACGATCGATATCGCTAACTGTAACGCAAATTGAAACGCAATCGGTGTCTCGCAAGGAGAAAGTACCCGTTGCGCCCCTAGAGGTTCGCACGAGAACTGTGGCGACCCAGACCCTAATAGCAGCTCACGACTTGTTAGTCATGGGATCTAGGGATCATCGCATTGTTCCAGCCCCCGGGGTGGAAAATGTATTTGAAATAATTAAACAGTAAAAACCGGTAAGATCCAGACAGGGGTCTACCATATGTAATGTTGTAAAAAGTTTGAGAATGTTGCCAATTTTGCACTTTATTGCCAGAGATAATTTCTATGTCTTTTCTATATTTAGTAGAATGCCCGGCTGGGTACCAAAGTTGAAAATTTAATGCATATTAGAAATGTATTTATATCTGTGTCTTTTCTTATCGTGTTTTACAATGGACTTCGAGGCTGAGGACTGAGCCAGCCCAAGAACTGATTTTGTATATAGTTGCACCTTGTGCATTATCTTGGTTTTACATAAAACCACCAACTACCTCTGAATAATAAAACCCGTGTGGTGTGGCACTGAGTGAGGTCTGCATTCCTATGTCCTGCAGCCCACCCAGGACCCACGTTGAAGGTTTGGTGCGGGTCCTTCACAAGAATATTGTCGTCTATATATATGAATATGTATATTTAATATTTTGTATTTTTCTATATTTAAAGTTTTGTTTGCAACGTTCAAGAAATCCTTACCTCCCGGATGGGACGAGTTAATGTTAATGTTTATTGCAAAAACAAAAATTTCTGTCTTCTTTGTATTTCACAGCCCGGGAGTGCTGTCGTTTACCATGGGGGAATGTGTAGCCCTGGTGTGAAGGCACACGCAGTACCCTGGAGGATGTGTGGAGAGATAGCAGTTTAATGCTCAATGAACATTCATTTCAGCACACACTTAGACACGCCCACAGGTATATATATAGTCTAGTCAGGCAGTCATTCAGTCAGTGACTCTGGAGGAGTTCAGTTTCCTGTCAGGAAGACAGAGGAGGGATTGATTGTGCAGTTCAGAAAGTGGAGTCCAGTAAAGGTGAGCCAGTTCACCTCAGCCTGGTCAGAGCTGTGCCCTACTGATAGACGGACTGAGACATTTATTAAGAAGAAAGAAGTGAGTTGCAGATATACTTCAGTCTCCTGTCCCAAGGACAGTGAAGGTTCAGAGACGTGCTCCTGCCTAGAAGATTACTGAGAGTCTGGCAACAAGCTCAAGAAAGGAATTAAGTAAGGGACTGACTTTGTTAACCTGTGAAGTGAGAAATGCTTATGCTACCAGCGCGGACAAGGCGAAAGGCACAGTGGTAGAAATTCTGAGTGCTATAGGATTGGAGAAGTCCTGCACGTTGTCACCGGTCACTGGAGACCGAAGCATCACCATAGCTTCACGCATGGTGGTAGAAAACCCAGAGGCTTACCGGACCTTAGGTAACGGCAAGCAGCCCCTGGAGTGTCAGTACGTAACTGGGGTCAGGTGGAATAGGAACTTTGAGCTAGGCCAAGCATATAAGAACCTAGTTTCATCACAGGAAGGCTCCGACCACAAAACTGACCGGGCAGTACAGCTTGGAAAAGCTGGAGTTTATTGAGGGAACTACGCTTCATGCTGGTTGGACTCATCATTTTGAGAGTAAAGGAGGCCCCTAACTTGTCCAGCTGCTATCTTGAAACACACCCTCCATTGGATCAGCCTCCCTGGGACTTGCCTTACCATCTTACAAGTAAAAGGTATGGAAAGACGCTGACGGTGTGAGACTGAGTTATTTAATTGCATGCCTGCACAACCCCACCATAACCATCGACCTGAGGGAAGAGTCCCACCTGTAGGGGACCCGACATCTAGCTGCCTCACCATCCCCTCAGAGATCTACAGCAGCGCTGGTACAAATTACCAGAGACTACAGGTGGCGTCACGAACTGTAAATATATCTATCCCCTGTAAATATACCCCCCAACATACGCCTGACCGCCAGGGCCACAGACCGAGCCACCGCTACCTGTGACAACCCCATAGACTTCTACCGGCTCGGCTCTGAGTACCCCATTGCCCTGGTAATCCACAATTGTGGTGCGTGGTCGAGACACCTCACTCCCTCAAGATGACTGGACCATCATTGTAAATGCACCATTGTATATACACACCTGTACTTTGTATCTCCCCCACCTCATTGTAGATTGTAAGCTCTCACGAGCAGGGTCGTCTTATTTTGCTTTACTTATTGTATTGTTAACGTTGTTAATTATGACTTGTGTTTTGAAACTGTTAAACTGTAAAGCGCTGCGGAATATGTTGGCGCTATATAAATAAAGATTATTATTATTATTATTATACAAAAACAAACCCTGGTGCCTAGTGGGTAGAGAACTGAACAGTGTTTTCTTCAAGTGTATTGGGCTTGTGTTATAGTTTCCTTGCGTGATATTACTATCTGTAGATTGGTGGAGGACCCAGGAGCTGGATCCTTCCCAATCGATCAACCATCATTGACATATCCTAATATCATCACTTTTCCTAATGAAAAAAAACTCTTACAATTCTCCTTATCTGTATACTAGAATCAAGTTTATTTTATTTTTTTATTCTTTTGTTGGTTTTAGCTGGAAACTTGTTTTCTAGGTCTTATTTATCTGGATAAATGGGTAGGTAACAAGAAAACCTAACACTAAGGCCTCCTTCATGTGTACTTGTTTCCGGTACTCGTGGTATCCATTTTTTATCGATACCACAATTACCTATTATAAACTATGCGGCTATGCATATATCCGTTTTTATACACAGACCGAACACACGGAGACATGCCCGCTTTTTTCCGGCAGCACGGATGACAAGAGCCAATACAAGTCTAAGGCTCCGTGAAAAACACCTACAGCACATTAATGCCATCCATATGCTGTGCGTAACATTGCAAACTATAGGAGAAGCTTTGTAACTTCATTTTTTCTTTATCCATACCGGAAAAACACTAATGGCACACTGATGACACACTGATCCAAAGCACTGATGACACCGGCACTGTTTTTTTTTTCGTTACCGGTTTTATGCGGACAAGTGAGGGGTTCCTACCTAGAGAAAATGGTAGAGAATCTTACGGTGTATGCAATTGTTGACAGTGAATTGTTACTCTAGAAAAAAATATCGCATCATTTTTAGGTGATATTGCAACAACAAAAAAATACGGTTTGGGTCAGAAATCACAAATCAAAAGAATGAATCTCAGGGAATATAACTGGCACCAAGTAAATACCTGAAAGCGAACCATTTGTGGTATGAGGGGAATTTCCTGTTTGGCACCATAATCTCCCAGTAGCCCAAATTTTGAATATTGCACATAGGTCATTACTTTTAGAATATTCAAGAAGTTTAATATAACAGTGTATATTACAGAAAAGCCATAAAAGTGATTAATCAGTAACGTCAACAAAGTAAAAGCAAAAATAGAAAGTCCTTAATTTTATGAGTTCTTCCTTCTGAATTGTATTTTTGACGTTCTTCTAGAACTTTTGCTTGCTCTAACAACTTTTCCTCATTTCCTTATCTGTAGTATCAGAATCTAGACAGTGATTTGAGCCTCTCCCAGCCCTGACACAGGAGGAGCAGCCTTCCTTCTCCATAATCAAACCCTAGCAAGTCTGCCTGCAAATAGCTGTGTCCTGTGCACCGCTCAGTTAGTAACAGGACAGCCCCTGTGCACATAGTCACACAGACCTGGCACTGCTGGAAACAGTCTATCTGGAAATAATTTGCCACTTTGCAGTCAAGTCTTGTGCTCTGTTCAACAAGTGTCTTGAGGCTTCACAAAGACGTTTGCGTAGGAGACAAGAGTGGAAATTAAACTAGGAGGTCTACTGGAAGATGCAGAAGGGTCTCATAAGAGACAGACATTGTGTATATTCCGATTTAGGCCTCCTAAAATGGAACCTACCTATCCTGAAGACCATTCTTGAGCAAGTGACCATTCTGGAGGTCAGACGACCATTTCTGAGTAAGTAACCTTTCTGTTCCTCTGAGGACATCTCTGAGTTAATGACTTCTGGATCTGTGAAGACCATCTCGAAGTGACTGACCTTTTTGGCCACCTGAGGACCATCTTTAAGTCACTGACCTCTCTGGATGTCTAAGGACTATCTCTGAGTGAGTGACCTCTTTAGAACTTTGAGGACCATTGCTAAGTGAGAGACCTTTCTGGACCCCTGACGACCATCCTTGATTTAGCGACCTTTCTGGACCTGGCAGTGGGTAAGTACTTTTATTTATTATTTTTTCCTTTGCTTATGTGGTATTTATTTGATATTGCTTTACTAAGAAATTAGTTTTTTTTGGTTGGTGCTAGATGGGGCGTCATTAGTGTCTACTTGGGACTATTCGTACCAGGTTGTCCCACTCCAGATGGACTATGTAATAAATTGCATGAAGTTTCTTATCATGTCCCTGCTGTCAGTTTATCAAGCTTTCTGAACTTTTTATCTACAGATTTTACAATTTTGTTTGTATTCTATAGAATAATCAAGATCAAGACATGCCACAAAAATTTGACTTCTTGGTCTCTATTTTGGGGATCCTGTTGGTGCAGGGTTCTCTGGCAAGACTACCGGATGAGCAGGATTATTATCATCAAGAGATTGCATCAAGGGATCACTATTATTCATATCCGGACCCTGAGGAGGTGCAGACCCCCTGGAGCCAGAGGGTGAAATGGAAGTGCCCCCAGAACCTATAGTGGAAGTGATCTATGAGAGCCAGGACACACGGGAAGACATCTATCCAGTGCAGAGAAAAGATATCATTAAATCTAAGAAGATGAATGGAAAGGAGGGAAAAACTCAGAAGCCAGGTATTTATGTCATTAAAGTGTGATATATATTTCCCCTTGAGCTGTATATCGAGTCTGGGATCCTGACGCACAAATCATAGAAGTCGTTTTTTTGCATTATTTCAAAAGTTACACGTTTTGTCATGACGATGATGATGATGAAGATGAAATATTAAAAAGAACTTACATATTTCTCAAAGCAGTGTTTCTAATTTTTTTTTAGATAAATTTGTAAAAACAAACGAATAAACAAAACAAACCCACCCCCAAAATGTATATATGAAAAATAAAATAAAAAATAATTATGTATAATTCTTTCACCTTTAAGTTTTCTTTTCTTTTTTTTTAATTATCAAAGGGTTTAACCCATTAAACATTTTCATACTGAAAATTCTGTAGGTTTGTTAATGACTGTTTTACCATAAACATATGGAAGACAGGTTTTGAGTCAAGTAATGCCTCGCTGAGGGTGTCAGTGGGGAGTGGTGTTAAATCTAAAGATGTTTCTCATAAGGGGATAGGGTTTTACACTTTATTTTAAGTTTTGTGCACTAAGCTGCTGGTTACACAGTTAAGGTAGGTAGGTCACAGGGCAGTAAAGGGTCAGCTCCTTAATAAAAAATAATAAAATCAGCTGCTACTAATCAATCTAACCCTCCATGTCCTATGCTGCAACTCCACCGCTGTTCCGGTAATTGTGTACATGCTGCAGTGGTGACTTCTAGTGATGAGCGCGTACGCTCGTTGCTCGGGTTTTCCCGAGCATGCTCAGGTGTCCTCTGAGTATTTGGGTGTGTTCGGAGATTTACTTTGTGTCGCCGTAGCTGCATGAATACATGTGGGGATTTCCTAACATGTCCAACAATGCTGCAGCCAATCACAAGGCTTCCTCCTGAGCCAGGGATTGGCAGCAGCGTTGTTGATGTCACGTCACCACTGTAGGCGGAACACAATTATTGGAGCAGTGGAGGTGATGCAGCATTGCACCTGGGGAAGGTGACTAAAAGCTGATTTTATTATTTTTAGCATGGCCATGATGAAGTAGTAAAAATATGTTGAAAGGGAAAACCCCATTTAAGAGGACTCACTCTCTGTGGTGTAATTCCAAGGAGCAAAAAAGTTCTTGTGTTCTGGCCTGTCATGACAGGTCAGACACATAGCGACAAAGGGGGAGAAGATAGCCCTGTAGCTAGCTAGCAAGTGGGGAGGAGTAGTGTTCAGTATAAACATGCTCTATACTAGAGCTTAGTGAGGGCCATAGAGGAGTATATGAAAATTTCTAGCCTTTGCTGCTGCTGTTGTGTGTTGTTTGTCCTGGGTGAGAGATAGCAGCCTATCCTACCTACATGAAGGTACCGCCATTTAGAAAGAGGGTGAGGAATGATAGGGAGGGAGCCATAGTGGAGTAAAGTCAAAAAAGCTTACACACAGGGCAAGAGATAACCTCCAGACATGGTAAACAGCTGTAATGAGGGCATGTAATTGTCACGATAGAGAAGTCTGAGGCCTGATGTCTGTGACTTAAAAGGATTTCCACACCAGAAAGGACTAGGAGAGTGGTGCCTCAACTGTGAAGGGTGTGCAAATTCACCGCCATACCACTGCAGTGTATTGCTGCCGAGAGAGGTGACTGGGTTGTGACAAGCTCTGAGAGTGTACTCAGCTTCATTGAGAGTAAGGCCGGGGTCACACTTGCGAGAAACTCGCACGAGTTTCGCACCTCAAAACCCAGCACTGAACGCAGCTGAATGCTCCGGTCCGAGCGCTGGCGGCAGTGTCGGGTATTCAAGTGCGAGACTCGTGCGAGTTTCCCGCAAGTGTGACTCCGGCCTAACACTGAGACTGTGCCAGGGTGAAGGAGGTGTTGGTGAAGAGATTGCCAGCAGACTACTAAAAGTGTCAGCAAGGGTTCAATATGGAAGTGAATGGTTGCAAATCTTAGCTCACCATTGTTCTTAACACATGTCTACTGTTCACACCAAGTGGCTACCCCTTGTGAGACTATTGAAACTATAAAGTTTGTTGCTTCATGTGAGACTGTGTAACCATCAAGCTTGTTGCTTCCTTGTGAGTAAAGTTGGTGTGTTGTCATCCTTGGGTGGTGAGACACTCTACAACCAAGGGTCACTACATCCTATAATATTCTTAATGGGGCAGTCAACACCTAACCACCCCTTGCACCCTACTGTTATACAGTAATATATAACATTTCTTAAGATAACTGGTTACCGTATTTAGTTTCCTATGAATAATTGCAATTAGCCCATACCAGCTAAACCAGAGACACATCTATCGTCAGCACTGTTTCAGGGTTCTTACCCCTTATCAGTACAGAATAGGGCAGTGATTGGCTGAATGAGGCACCTTAGATGCAGCTCAAAGGGAACGATGGTTCTCATTGAAGAGACCAACTCAGCATAGAGACTTATTTCAAAGGACTAGTCCTATCTTATATGGAGCTTTATATGGTTTATTCTATATATTCTAATGGTTACTTTACTGCTTATACATGTGTAACAAGGTGGCAAGGGGTGGTAGTCATGGTTGAGTCCATCAAACAACAGTCAGTGAGCACCCCGGCCCCTTGCACATGTAAAGACAAGTAAAGTCTCGGTCCTGCAGTACAGTCAGTTACCTTCACCACACATTCACTTCAGTCGCTGGGGACGAGTACTCAGAAAACACCATAAGCCACAGTTCTGTTCCAATGGTAGAAACTTTACTGAACATGGTGTAAATAAGGCAATGCTTCCTGTGCTTTCCCAGCAACTTCAATAGGCTACACAACACCAATGGCTC
Source organism: Oophaga sylvatica (assembly GCA_033576555.1). Lineage (NCBI taxonomy): Eukaryota > Metazoa > Chordata > Amphibia > Anura > Dendrobatidae > Oophaga > Oophaga sylvatica. The sequence goes on along the minus strand of JARQOD010000003.1, from coordinate 572,619,199 downwards.
CCATCAAGGTTTGGGAATCCACATTCCTTCTGGAGACTTTCCCGCGGATCCAGTGCCCATCCACGCTGCCCGACAGTCTACAGGAGCTTTTATCCCCTCGACCGGGGCACCCTCTGTTCCTGGCTGTGAAGAGCGTCTTGCCCTGGGCAAGCGGGCACTGCCTTAGAGGCATGAAGTCCTTTCCTATCGCCTTGGGACTTCGCTCTGTCCCCCTTCTAGCTCCTCCCAAAAGTTTAACTCATTCTGTCCCTAAACTAAATACATACAAGTACATGCACATTTAGGATACAACATATTACAATGACATTACAACATGACATAACAATATAATACATTGATGAATCATCGGGATGACGCATGTGACACCTGTGCTCCGTGTATAGGAGAGAGGAGGCACGTGAGGGTCCCCGCCACCTCCTTACACATGCTTTGATTATTACTAGTGGATTACTCAAGCTTTAACTATGCATTTTTGGGTTTCTGGTATTCTCTATTTGTTGGGTAAGGCATATCTGCTCTTTGAACTTTTTAGCTTTGTGAGCTCTTTACATGGTGACTATGTCTACTTATTTCACTAGTTATTATTTAGACAGTTGTAAAACCCGATATTCCATTTATTGCAGAGGAGTGCGTGGGTAAGGTCCCTGGCTCGTAACCATATCCTTGTGTAATATAGTGCCAATAAATACCGTTTAAGCTTTTTTATGTGCTTTAATATAAATATATATATATATATATATATATATATATATATTATATATATACAGTATATGTGGAATCCCCTTTCCCTGGCATAAGCTACTTTGCATTTTTTTCCCCATGGAACATTGCCTTATAAATAAGTCCCATACTGAGTTGGGTCTCTCCAATGAGGACCGGTGTATCCATCCCCCCGCCCCGTATATTTGTAATGACTTGATGGGATTAAATCTGTATATTTTTTGCTGTTGATGAGGTTTCAATGATCTCAAAAAATTGCCAACTTTATATAATTAGTATTCGATGGCACGTGGCAGGCACTATCATTTCATCAATGTGTGTAATTCAAGGTGTCCACAATGTAGAAACCCCCATTAAAACCATCACAACAGTATCCAATAGAAGTCGTGGAAATTTCACAAGACCAGAGCTTGCATCCATCCACCGCTAAAAAACCCCATCTTTATCCTCAAGTTCGTACCTAACACCAAAACCAAATGTACTCATGTTTGATGAAATTCTACTATAGGTACATGGGCTATAAAATATAGGAAAAATGTCCCTGCCGGTCCCGTATTTGTGCTGTGGTGCATTGAATATCCATTAATTTAACAAGAAGGGAAACTTTGTCCAGTTTGGCGCTACAAATCTGTGAAGTATTAATGCTGCGCTGTCTGAAACTGCCATGGAGGCATCTGCTGCACACTTCAGAGAGACTGTCTTAATGAGTTGCCAAGTGAGTCTACAGGTCCAGATGGTGAACACTTTAGAGGACGTCTGCTAACAAGTGCTGGAAGTTTCTGCACGCTCTTGATTGTGACCATGACCTAAAATGTTGATTTCAGCATATAAATCTGCGTTTGCGTGACATTTGCTGTTGATCCCTGAAAACCTTTGGTTTTCTTATATTCTGTGGCATTTCTGGGGAAAATATTGAGTTTACTGCTCTAGACCTGTATCTGAACACCAAGATAGAGTGATTGCTGGTGCCCCGTCAATGCTTGGTACCTAGGCTACAGGCCCCGCCATCCCTCTACAGACCAGGCTACAGGCCACGCCATCCATCTACAGACCAGTCTACAGGCCCCACCATGCCTCTACAGACCAGGCTACAGGCCCCGCCATCTCTCTACAGACCAGACTACAGGCCTCGCCATACCTCTATAGACCAGGCTACAGGCCCCGCCATCCCTCTACAGACCAGACTACAGGTCCCGTCCTCCCTCTCCAGACCAGGCTACAGGCCCCGCCATCCTCTACAGACCAGGCTACAGGCCCCACCATCCCTCTACAGACCAGGCTACAGGTCCTGCCATCCCTCTACAGACCAGGCTACAGGCCCCGCCATCCCTCTACAGACCAGGCTACAGGCCACGCCATCCATCTACAGACCAGTCTACAGGCCCCGCCATGCCTCTACAGACCAGGCTACAGGCCCGGCCATCTCTCTACAGACCAGACTACAGGCCCGGCCATCTCTCTACAGACCAGACTACAGGTCCCGTCCTCCCTCTCCAGACCAGGCTACAGGCCCCGCCATCCCTCTACAGACCAGGCTACAGGCCCCACCATCCCTCTACAGACCAGGCTACAGGTCCTGCCATCCCTCTACAGACCAGGCTACAGGCCCCGCCATTCCTCTACAAACCAGGCTACAGGTCCTGCCATTCCTCTACAGACCAGGCTACTGGCCCCACCATACCTCTACAGACCAGCCTACAGGCCCTGCCATCCCTCTACAGACCAGGCTACAGGTCCTGCCATCCCTCCACAGACCAGGCTACAGGCCCCGCCATCCCTCTACAAACCAGGCTACAGGCCCCGCCATCCATCTACAGACCAGTCTACAGGCCCCGCCATGCCTCTACAGACCAGGCTACAGGCCCGGCCATCCCTCTACAGACCAGGCTACAGGTCCTGCCATCCCTTACAGACCAGGCTACAGGCCCCGCCATCCCTCTACAGACCAGGCTACAGGTCACGCCATCCATCTACAGACCAGTCTACAGGCCCCGCCATGCCTCTACAGACCAGGCTACAGGCCCGGCCATCTCTCTACAGACCAGACTACAGGCCCGGCCATCTCTCTACAGACCAGCCTACAGGCCCTGCCATCCCTCTACAGACCAGGCTACAGGTCCCGCCATCCCTCCACAGACCAGGCTACAGGCCCCGCCATCCCTCTACAAACCAGGCTACAGGCCCCGCCATCCCTCTACAGACCAGGCTACAGGTCCTGCCATCCCTCTACAGACCAGGCTACAGGCCCCGCCATCCCTCTGTAAAGGTTTGTCGGATACAGTAAAGCGCAGGAGGCAGAGAAGGGGTTAGCAAGAATTTACTTAAACAACTTCTGTGCAAGAATTCAGGAAAACCTCCAAGCAGGGAGATGATTAAGCAAATAACACACCGGGTATAGAACTGAACTCACATAAACAGATACACAATAAATTAAGTGAGAATGGAAATGAGAGTAATGACTTATCGATTGGAGTTCTTGTTGGGGAACGGTTGAAACAACTCCCAACGGCGTCGTAGTCCGTGAACAAAGTTTCGGGCTCTGCTATGTAGGAACGTGATGCACTGTCTCCTTGTGTCGACCCGCCACCACAATTGTGGGTTACCAGGGCAATGGGGTACTCAGAGCCGAGCCCATGGAAGTCTATGGGGTTTCTCACAGGTAGCTGTGGCTCGGTCTGTGGCCCTGGCGGTCTGGCGTATGTTGGGGATATATTTACAGGGGATTGATGTATGTACAGTTCGTGACGCCACCTGTAGTATTCTGGTAATTTGTACCAGCGCTGCTATCGATCTCTGAGGGGATGGTGATGCAGCTAGATGTCGGGTCCCCTACAGGTGGGACTCTTCCCTCAGGTCGGTAGTTAGGTGAGGATTGTGCAGGCATGCAATAATAACTCCGTCTCACACAGTCAACGTCTTTCCATACCTTTACTTGCAGGATGATAAGGCAGGTCCCAGGGAGGCTGATGGGGTTGATGGAGGATGAGCTTTGAGGCAACAGCTAAGCAAGTTAGGGGCCTCCTTTACTGTCCAATGAAGCTGAGTACGACCAGCCTGAAGCGTAGTCCTCTCTATGATTCCAGCTAATCTTTAGCTGTTCTGCCCGGTCAAATTTGTGTTAGAAGCCTTCCTGCGAGGGAGCTGAATCCTTTTCTTGTCGTGCACAACTCAAAGTCTTCACACCCCCTGACTCCAGCTACGTTCTGACTATAAAGGGGCTTGTCTGCCGCGACCTAGGGTCCGGTAGATTCCTGGTTTTCTCTTCACTATGCTGTACAATAGTGATCCTTCGGTCCCCAGTAACCGGTTGCAACGTGCAGGACTTTTCCAAGTCAAAAGCACTTCTCCAATTACCTTCCTTCCACTTTGCCCTTCGCCTTGCTTGTCTCTTAATAGATAGTTCAGTCTTTCTTCCAGTGGGGCACAGCTCTGACTAGACTAAGGTGTATACAGACACCTACACCAGACTCCACTTTCTGAACTGATGATAGACTTAAACTGGACACGTCTACTCTGTCCAAGGACAGGAAACTGACTTCTCACTCTGAAGTCCGGACACTGACTGACTAAATCACTCCCTTCCACACCCCTGCTGGGTGTGTCAGAAGTGTACACGATGTCATGAAGAGACCTTAACTGTTACCTTCCACTCATCCTCCTGGTATTGTGTACCAGGGCTACACATTCCCCCATGGTAAACGACAGCACTCCGGGCTGTAAAATATAAAGAGACATTTTTGTTCATACAATAAACATTAAACAATAACATCTTCCCATACGGGAGGTGAGAACACCTTGAACGTTACGAACAATAACATTCTACATATAGAAATACAAAAGTATCAAATAGCATTTAATAAATATATATACAAGATACTTGTGAAGGACCCGCACCAAACCTTCAACGTGGGTCCTGGGTGGGCTGCAGGACATCCAAATGCAGACCTCACTCAGTGCCACACCACACGGGTTTTTGGTTCAGAGGTGAGTCAAGGTTTCATGTGAAACCATTAAGAAGGCACTTTAGTGCAACTATTTACAGGATACAGTTTTTGGGCTGGCTCAGTCCTCAGCCTCTGAGTCCATTGTTAAACGAAGACATAATAGAGAAAAAACACATTTATATATATAGACTTTTACAATGTTCACACAAATTCGTTATAATCACTGCTGATATCTAATGGGTAATTTCCCTTTTGTGATTCTTTCTGATCTACGTGGTGTAGTTTCAGGTATAACAAGTTGCGATCTGTCTGCACTGCGTAACGGCAAACTATAGAACTGCCTTAACCTTTCTATGGATCTGGCAAGCGTACTGATGGCTGGGCGGTGTGAGTCAGCTTCACCAGGAGATCCCATAGTATGGGGCGCTGCTTCAGATGATCCATCTTGAGGTTCCACAGGTTGAGGTGTTGCTGGGATGGGTAACTCCTGAGCGGGCTCAACTGGCACCACAGGCACAACTGGAGGTAAAACTTCCTCTTGTGGCTGATAAAACTGCAACACTGGAACTATCACAGCATCTCCCAGTCGGGGCCAATCCGCAGGAAAATCCCCCAGATCGGTGTGTATGACCTCTTCCTTTCTTTCTCTTTGATTGAGGACAGGGTTCTTTTCACAACTCTTTAAGTGTTCTGGACACAACTTCAAATGATCTCTGGACACCGTGGTTGTTGTTCTTCCTCCGTCTTTACTGACGACACAAACTTTTCTGTTGTCGTATTTAGAATCTTGTATGACGTAGGGTTCTTGCTCCCACTGATTATCCAGTTTATGCATCTTTCTTTTTCTTTTTAATACTACCTCTCCAGGCATCAGAGGCTTGGCAGGAGCATTTCGGTTGTAAACATCTTCCTGTTTCTCCCGTGCCTTATTAAGACTTTCCTCCACACAGATTTGTACTCTTCTGTATTGCTCTTGCCGATTGACGTCCCAGTTCTCAACAGCGTCGTCTGCCTCCGGTTCTACCACTCCAAGTTCTAGATCCATTGGTATTTTCCGGGCCTTGCTCTCATAAGATAGGCTGGAGTGCAGTTAGTTGAGCTTACAGGTATATGGTTGTACAAATCAACCAAATCAGGTAGTAAATCCGGCCATCGATTCCTGTCTTCCAACGGTATGGATCTCAACAAGTCAAGGACAATATGGTTCATCTTTTCACAAAGACCGTTGGTTTGAGGGTGATATGGTGTTGTTCTTATTTTCTTGCACCCGTACATATGACAGAATTCCTTGAATAAATCAGCTTCGAAAGCAGGTCCCTGATCGGTTAAGACTTGCTCGGGATACCCATGCGGTCTGCAGAAGCTTGCTTGAAAGGTCTTCGCGGCCGTCACTGCGGTCTGGTCTTTCACTGGAACGACTACCAGAAATCTGGAGTAATGGTCCACCATGGTCAAGGCGTATGAGTATCCAGATCTACTCGGCGACAGTTTGACGTGGTCCAGGGCCACAATCTCCAGGGGACGAGTCGTCCGGATAGGTTGCAGGGGGGCCTTTTGACTACCGTAGTCCTTTCTTCTGAGACCACAGGGTCCACAGTTCCGACACCACCTCTCGACAGAGCTGCGCATCCCTACCCAGTAGAACCGGCATCTCAACAGGGTCTCCAGCTTCCTCCAGCCAAAGTGTCCTGCTTGATCGTGGTACGCTTCCAACACCATTGGGACGTCTGCCTTGGGGACCACTATTTGCCAGACCATCTCATGGGTTCTGGGGTTGACGTATCTCCTGCACAACTTCTCACGGTATAGGAACAACCTGCTTTTCTCGTTCCACAGGAGCTTGGCTGACATAGGTGCATCCTTTTCCAGAGAGGAGCCTTCCTGACTTAACAACTCCTTGATGCGGCTGACCACTGGATCACTGTCCTGAGTCTCTTTCCAGCTGTGATGGGGTAAAGGATTTAATGTTGCACCATACTGCTTTCTGTGAACTCGATGCTCATGGACTACCCATTTCGATGGAACGCGGGTAGCTCAATTTCTTCCAGGTCGTCCGATTCTTCTTCCGTATCAGAGTCATGCGGCATTCGGGACAACGCATCAGCATTAGCATTCTTTCGACCTGCCCGGTACTTGATAGTAAACTGGTAATTGGACAACCGAGCCATCCATCGCTGCTCCATGGCACCCAGCTTGGCGGTTTCCAGGTGCGTTAACGGGTTGTTGTCTGTGTACGCCGTGAACTTATTGGAGGCCAGATAGTGCTTAAATCTTTCAGTAATGGCCCAGACCAGCGCCAGAAACTCTAGCTTGAAGCTGCTATAATTTTCCGGATTCCTTTCAGTTGGCCTAAGTTTTCTGCTAGCATATGCGATGACTTTTTCTTGTCCATTCTGCTTCTGACTGAGAACGGCTCCCAACCCTTCATTACTGGCGTCGGTGTACAACAGGAACGGTTGGCTGTAATCAGGATAGGTTAAAATCTCATCACCTGTCAGGATCTCTTTCATCTTTTGAAATGCTTCAGCCTGTTCCTTACCCCAATTGAAAGGAGGGTTTCTGCTCTTTAAAGATTGTCCTACCAGGAGGTCCTGTAAAGGAGCTGCCTTCTTCGTGTAATCTTTCACGAATCTCCTGTAGTAACCCGTTAGTCCCAGGAACTGTCGCACTTCCTTAAGGTTCTTCGGCTCCGGCCACTTCTGGATGGCAGTGACTTTCTCTGGGTCCGGCGCTACTCCTTCCGAACTGACGATGTGCCCCAAGTATTGTACCTTCTGCTTGAGTAGATGGCATTTTGAGGGTTTCAACTTCATCCCGTACCTGGACAGGGACTCAAACACTTCTGCCAGGTGCTTCAGATGGTCCTCATATGTCTTGGAATACACGATAACGTCGTCTAGGTATAGCAGCACGGTTTCAAAATTGAGATGTCCCAGACAGTTTTCCATCACTCTCTGAAATGTTCCTGGGGCACTACTGAGCCCAAACGGCATTCTGTCGAACTCACAGAGCCCCATTGGGGTGGTGAAAGCCGTTTTCTCACGATCCTCCTCAGCCACAGCCACTTGCCAGTATCCACTAGTCAGATCAAGGGTAGAAAAGTAGTTAGCCGTTTTCAGAGCAGCTAATGATTCCTCTATGCGTGGTAGCGGGTATGCATCCTTGTGTGTTATGCGGTTCACCTGCCTGTAATCCACACACATTCTCATACTACCATCTTTCTTTTTAACCAGAACTAGAGGGGCTGCCCAGGGACTACAACTATCCCTTATCACCCCAGCTTTCTTCATATCATTCAACATTTCTTTAGCCTTCTGATAATGAGCTGGAGGTATGGGCCTATACCGCTCTTTGATGGGAGGATGACTGCCTGTAGGGATATGATGTTGTACTCCCTTAATTGTCCCAAAATCAAGTGGATTTTTGCTAAACACTTGGGCGTACTCTTGCACCACCCGTAATACCCTTGCTTCTGGTGAGCGGGAGTGGTGTCCGTCCCAACATGGAGTTGCTGACACCATTCCGCCACCTGGGTTGCTGGGTCATTGTCCTCCTCTATTTGACAGGAGTCTAAGGACTCAGCCGGGAGAATAGAATTATTATCAACAGCATGAAGTTTAGCAATGGTTGCATAACGGGGTAAATTTACCTCATCATCTCCCCAATTGAGAAGCCGTACCGGTACTCTTCCATTCACCACTTCTACTACTCCCTAGCAGTCATAAGTGTAGGTCTATGTTCTGAATGGTGGGGTTCTACTACAGCTTGGTAATTCTGTCCTCTCAGACCTATGGCTGCCCTGCACCAAATGATCATTTCACTCATTGGGGGTATCACAATAGGATCTGAGTCAGTGACCCGTACATTACCAATTTCGCCGTCGGTAAGCTTCGCTTGCTGCTGACACACCAGGGCCCGGATCTCTCTTTGGATTACTCCTCTCTGCCTTGGTCGGGCAATCTCAGCGAGCTGTTGGAGCAAGAACACAACTTCTCCCAAACAATTACCGATAATGTTAGTACCCAAAATGATATTTAAACCGTTCTCCTCATTTACAGTCTTTACTACCAGAAGCCCTTGGTCTTTCAACTCCTCTCTGCCCACCTTTACATCTACACATTTTGTTCCGAGTACTTCTACAGGAAGACCATTCGAAGCATACACAGTAAAGTCAAGGCTCGGAGGTTTAAGACTGTCCATTGACCAGTACTTGGTATATAGAGCATCAGGTATGAGGGTCACCTGGGACCCAGTGTCTAACAATGCTGGAACAGCAATACCATCTAGAATAATAGACAGGTAGGGTCGCCCGCCCACATACCTGCGGTTCCAGTCTAGGGGGCCTGACGGGTATTCTCCTGGGTGTTGGCCCTTGGACCCAGGTTCTGCCCGTTTAAAGGACACTGTGTAGACAGATGACCTTTCCGGTTGCAGCGATAACAGATGATCTCTCGACGAGAAGGGTGTTGATCAGAGGTTGCTCCTGGGGGTGGCGTTGTCCTCCTCCGGGGGGGCGACGTCTTCTTTCTCCTCCGGTGCATCCACGGAACGTCCTCTGGGCAGTCAGCTAGCAAGATCTTCCCTTCCTCTTCTTTCCGCAGCTGTAGGGCACTCATCACAGCGGCCAGATTTTTAGTCAGCTGGCGCACCTCTGAGCGCAGACAGTCCAATTCACTAGGAGGTGTCACCTGCGCTTTGGCTTCAGCCACTAGCGGGGAACAGGGGGTTACTGCCGGTTCCAGAGTGACTTCACCCTGATGATGTTGGGTGGCCACCTCAGGTTTGCCCAGGGGCCGCAGCCCTTTTATTGCCATGTCCTTTAGGGCATCAAAGGTAGCATCCGGATGATCTAAGGACCACCAATTTACAGTTCTGCGTTCCTCTGGGGATCTCAATCCCTGTATAAATTGTTCTTTCAGCATTCTATTCTCGTCGATAGCATTTAAATTGTTAATTTGCTTGAGGGCTCTCAGGGCTCCCTGTAGTCGGCAAGCATAGTCCCGGATGCTGTCACCTGGCTGTTGTGAACAGTGATAGAAGGCCATCCGGAGATCCGTTTCTGTGCGGTCTTCAAATATGGCATGAAGCTTCAGGAAGATCGCAGGCACCGACTCCTGATCAACGGTATCCCAAGTCTCCACTTCCCTCTCAGCAGCGCCAGTTAGCTGCCCTATTAGCACAGCAGCTTTTTGTCTCTCAGGCATGGAGTACATTTCTAGGATGCTGCATAACTTCCGCTTGAAGCCTGCTAATGTGCCTGGCCCACCGCTGTATTGGGGAAGCCATTTCGCCCCAGGCATATATGGGAGCGTTAGTGGCATGATCGGGACTACCGGACTGGGTGCAGGGCCTGCGCCCCCATCCGGCGCTACAATACCAAGCGGTGCGGGATTGGGGCCTCCGGCCGGGGCCGCACTGTCAGCCGGTTGTTGTGACATCTTAGCGCCCCCTTGGTTAAACGGAGCCTACCGGTTTCAGACGCTGCTACTTCACAGGCACAGCAGTGGGAACAGGACCTTCGTCGCAGGCGCTCTGATGTCAGAGCGTTCACTTCCTGTTGCAGGACCTGCCGATGAGTCAGAGCCGGGGCCGTGTCCAAGACTTTGCGCGCTCTTTCAGGTACGCCCACCTTCTTCTCCAGCGCCTGAGGGCGCGAATATGGCGACAAAAATGGCGATTTTGGCGCCAAAAGTGCAAACGGTCCTTTTTCACAAAAACACTCCACAGGCACACAGGGCTCGCAATGCTGCAAGTCTCGTATCCTGTTCGTGACGCCAAGTATTTGTGTCGACCCGCCACCACAATTGTGGGTTACCAGGGCAATGGGGTACTCAGAGCCGAGCCCATGGAAGTCTATGGGGTTTGTCACAGGTAGCTGTGGCTCGGTCTGTGGCCCTGGCGGTCTGGCGTATGTTGGGGATATATTTACAGGGGATTGATGTATGTACAGTTCGTGACGCCACCTGTAGTATTCTGGTAATTTGTACCAGCGCTGCTATCGATCTCTGAGGGGATGGTGATGCAGCTAGATGTCGGGTCCCCTACAGGTGGGACTCTTCCCTCAGGTCGGTAGTTAGGTGAGGATTGTGCAGGCATGCAATAATAACTCCGTCTCACACAGTCAACGTCTTTCCATACCTTTACTTGCAGGATGATAAGGCAGGTCCCAGGGAGGCTGATGGGGTTGATGGAGGATGAGCTTTGAGGCAACAGCTAAGCAAGTTAGGGGCCTCCTTTACTGTCCAATGAAGCTGAGTACGACCAGCCTGAAGCGTAGTCCTCTCTATGATTCCAGCTAATCTTTAGCTGTTCTGCCCGGTCAAATTTGTGTTAGAAGCCTTCCTGCGAGGGAGCTGAATCCTTTTCTTGTCGTGCACAACTCAAAGTCTTCACACCCCTGACTCCAGCTACGTTCTGACTATAAAGGGGCTTGTCTGCCGCGACCTAGGGTCCGGTAGATTCCTGGTTTTCTCTTCACTATGCTGTACAATAGTGATCCTTCGGTCCCCAGTAACCGGTTGCAACGTGCAGGACTTTTCCAAGTCAAAAGCACTTCTCCAATTACCTTCCTTCCACTTTGCCCTTCGCCTTGCTTGTCTCTTAATAGATAGTTCAGTCTTTCTTCCAGTGGGGCACAGCTCTGACTAGACTAAGGTGTATACAGACACCTACACCAGACTCCACTTTCTGAACTGATGATAGACTTAAACTGGACACGTCTACTCTGTCCAAGGACAGGAAACTGACTTCTCACTCTGAAGTCCGGACACTGACTGACTAAATCACTCCCTTCCACACCCCTGCTGGGTGTGTCAGAAGTGTACACGATGTCATGAAGAGACCTTAACTGTTACCTCTCCACTCATCCTCCTGGTATTGTGTACCAGGGCTACACATCCTGACCGTGCCGAAGTATCTGGATCTGTTAATCTTGGGGTTGTTGGTATTGGGTCCGTTGGTCTTGGGTCCGTTGATACGTGGATACAGTTCTTCTGTTGGTTCCTCAAGAGTGACGCAGTACACCGAGAGCACAATGCCGTACAGGCCGCAGGGGTGACAAGGCCTCGCACGGAATTACAAAGTTCAGGAACAAGCAGGACGTCTGCTGCACTGCATGTTATGGGTCGGGTTCGAAGAGGGGCACTCGGTAGTTGATGTAGGAGGGGGTCAATCTGTAAAGGGCTGGCATCAGTGGCGGTAGAAATCAGAGTTGAGTAGAGGGAGCCAACCTTCGTCCTACTCTGTAATTGCCTTCCCACCAAGTCTCCCACGTTCCCGCGCTCAACCCCTTTTATGTCTCCCACGCCCCCTTGTGTCAGGTGCTCAGGCCCTCCCCACACAGACAAGTCGTCCCCCTGCAACAGTGATGACGGCCCCGATAGTTCAGGCTCCAGAGTGTATCTCGAACTGACAACACTGTTCCTGTTCACCTCCATACACCTCTACAGACCAGGCTACACGCTCCGCCATCCCTCTACAGACCAGGCTACAGGCCCCGCCATCCCTCTACAGACCAGGCTACAGGCCCCGCAATACCTCTACAGACCAGGCTACAGGCCCCGCCATCCCTCTACAGACCAGGCTACAGGCCCCGCAATCCCTCTACAGACCAGGCTACAGGCCCCGCCATCCCTCTACCGACCAGGCTACAGGCCCCACAATCCCTCTACAAACCAGGCTACAGGCCCGCCATCCCTCTACAGACCAAGCTACAGGCCCCACCATCCCTCTACAGATAAGGCTACAGGCCCCACCATCCCTCTACAGACCAGGCTACAGGCCCCACCATCCCTCTACAGATAAGGCTACAGGCCCCACCATCCCTCTACAGACCAGGCTACAGGCCCCGCCATCCCTCTACAGATACATCCCACTTTTTACATAAAGACAGGTTTAAATAAAGAACAACTACAACTTTCCTTATGATTCAACATGTCCTAGATATGAGGCACGAAATGAACTGCATTGAGAAAATCTTTCATTTTGTGATACTCTGTCGGGGAATGTTTATGCTATATGTGTTTATATGTGGCCATCCATAGCCTATCGCCCATTCAGAATGTTGTTTGTATGTTGGAGTAATCTATTGGGAGTGTAAATGGTAAAGTTTCTCCTTATGGAGCGCACCTATTTGGTGTAGGGAGACTTAAAAGCCATGCAATGCTCTACTGGGAAATCAAATATGAAAATAACCTATTAATAGATTAAGATGACAATTTGTATAATGAAAAATTGCAGTCCTTTAAGTAAATCTGTCAGTAAGAACGTGCCTAAGAAGCTTGAGGTACAGTAGAAGACATATGTTCTAACAATACACAAACTCTCTTTATCCTGTGCTCCAATGCACTGAAATTCAAGTTGATTCACATGCAATTTATTCTTGCAAGTGCACTTTAGGGCATATCGGTGCACTTGCAGTCCTGAGCTCCATTTTGCTTGCGCTGCACCCCTCTTTTTGATTTACAGTGGAGAGCAGAGGTGATGTGATACAGCTGAGCCAATGTCACCACTGTCAGTCAAGAAGCAGGGTAGGAACTGACAGAGAGGAGGTAAGGAGAGCTGAGGACTGCAAGTTCATTGATATGCCCAACAGTGCACTTGTGAGCCTAATTTGCATATGAATAAACATTAATTTCAGTGCAATGGAGCCATGAATAGTGACAGAATAGATCTCATTGGAGATGTGTCTCCTTGCCTGTCAGGACAGCGCCGACGCCCCTGCAGGTGTCCTCTTCCCCCTCTGAGCAGGAACGCCGGCGTGTTCACTCACCACTCCATGCTGCTCCAGTCCCTGCTGTCTCTTTTTCTTTCCAGGGCCTGTGCATGGCACTCTGGTTTCCTGGAAGAATGCTTAGGGCCCACGCGTTCCCTGCTTCTTAAAGGGACTGCGCCGCGGTCTTGCTTCTGAAAATGTCTGCAGCCAATGGCTGGGAGACATTAGGTATTTAAGGCACCTTCCCCAAATGGGAGGTGCTAAAGCAACAGTAGTATCAGTGATTTTCCTGTTACCCAGTTGTACGGTTCCTGTACCTGTGCGCTCTGAATATGATACTTTCTGTCACATTTAGCTGACCCTGTCTGCCTTGTTTGCACCTGATCCTGTCATGTACCTATACTCGAACCCGTCCTGCTTGTGCCTAGGCCTGTTACTGATCCGTCTGAATCAGCATCTGTGAACCTGCATCTGTGATCCGGTACCTGTGGCCATCACGTGTTCCTGTACCTGTCCTGCCTGTGCCTGCTTCCGCATCTGTCTACCAACCATATCCCTCTTGCTAACCAGTTCCTGGCCAGTCTGGCTTCCCTGCCCCTTTTAGGGGTCGGCCACCATGGCTTCGGGGTCTGTCCTGAAGTAGCACCTGGCGTCCACCTAGACTCAAGTCTAATCACACCATCAAGGGGTATAGTGAAGAACCAGGTGTTTGCTTAGTTATGCCCCTCCAGGCTCTCCTCAGACTATGGCGCAGTGGTTCCACAACCACGTGCGTAACACTGCCCTATCCTGATATCCTCAGGTTTCTTAGGCATATTCTTACTGACAGGCACCATTCAACTTAATCTGAGAAAATCTACGGATGGACACGTCTGCAGCATTCTTTGTGCATTATCTATCAGTTTGATGTCTACATGAACAACATCCCATGCTGACTAATCTGGACAAAATGGACCTGATCATAATGGGTTCAGAGTGTAAAATTCTTTTGAAGCTTCTTGTTCCTGGACAATAAAAGTTGCATCATTCTCCAAACCACAATCCTGGCAGAAGACTGATCTGCAGCCATCCACATCACACTTATTTTCCCCAATAAGCTTCACTCTTCCATAAAACACCTGAATCTGTTTAATGAGATACAGATGACCAAGTCTCACATTTCTTACCTAATCCCATCAGTAAAGTGGAGAATTAACTGAGAAACAGTAAATCACTGCACAACAATATCAGGACTTGGTCTTGTTAGTTCCTGATGTGCGAGGAGTATGGTCCACAAGTTAAGCGGAGAAGGATGTATCATTGCTATTGATGGAGACGAGGTTGGCGCGATTAATTCAAAACATCCTGATGCGCGATTACTCTAGAAAAGAGAAGAGATCCATTATAATAAAATGTATACTTTTATTAATTACGTTTAAAACCCATAGTACTAAAAGCAAAGTAAAAAAAAAGCAGAGTGCCTCATAAGAAAGACACCATCGACTCCTAGAAATACACTGCTCAAAAAATAAACAGAACACTCAAATAACACATCCTAGATCTGAATGAATGAAATATTCTCATTGAATACTTTGTTCTGTACAAAGTTGAATGTGCTGACAACAAAATCACGCAAAAATCATCAATGGAAATCAAATTTATTAACCAATGGAGGCCTGGATTTGGAGTCACACACAAAATTAAAATGGAATGTAATGTCCTTTAAACAAGTCAGACTGATGCTCAGTGGTGTGTGTGGTCTCTACGTGCCTTTATGACCTCCCTACAATGCCTGGGCATGCTCCTGATGAGGCGGCGGATGGTCTCCTGAGGGATCTCCTCCCAGACCTGGACTAAAGCATCCATCAACTCCCGGACAGTCTATGGTGCAACGTGACGCTGGTGGATGGAGCGAGACATGATGTCCCAGATGTGCTCTATCAGATTCAGGTCTGGGGAATGGGTAGGCCAGTTCATAGCTTCAATGCCTTCATCTTCCAGGAACTGCTGACACACTCCAGCCACATGAGGTCTGGCATAGTCCTGCATTACTAGGAACCCAGGGCCAACCTCACCAGTATATGGCCTCACAAGGGGTCTGAGAATCACATCTCGGTACCTAATGGCAGTCAGGCTACCTCTGGCGAGCACATGGAGGGCTGTACGGCCCTCCAAAGAAATGCCACCCCACACCATTACTGACCCACTGCCAAACCGGTCATGCTGAAGGATGTAGCAGGCAGCAGATCGCTCTTCACGGCGTCTCCAGACTCTGTCACGTCTGTCACATGTGCTCAGTGTGAACCTGCTTTCATCTGTGAAGAGCACAGGACGTCAGTTGCGAATTTGTCAATCCTGGTGTTCTGTGGCAAATGCCAAGCATCCTGCACGGTGTTGGGCTGTGAGCACAACCCCCATCTGTGGACGTCGAACACTCAGACCATCCTCATGGACTCAGTTTCTAACCGTTTGTGCAGACACATGCACATTTGTGGCCTGCTGGAGGTCATTTTGCAGGGCTCTGGCAGTGCTCCTCCTGTTCCTCCTTACCCAAAGGTGGAGGTAGCGGTCCTGCTGCTGGGTTGTTGCCCTCCTACGGCCCCCTCCATGTCTCCTGGTGTACTGGCCTATCTCCTGGTAGCGCCTCCAGCATCTGGACACTACGCTGACAGACACAGCAAACCTTCTTGCCACAGCTCGCATTGATGTGCCATCCTGAATGAGCTGCACTACCTGAGCCACTTGTGTGAGTTGTAGAGTCCATCTCATGCTACCACAAGTGTGAAAGCACAACCAACATTCGAAAGTGACCAAAACATCAGCCAGAAAGCATTGGTACTGAGATGTGGTCTGTGATCCCCACCTACAGAACCACTCCTTTATTGAGTGTGTCTTGATAATTGCCAATAATTTCCATCTGTTGTCTATTCCATTTGCACAACAGCATGTGAAATTGATTGTCAATCAGTGTTGCTTCCTAAGTGGACAGTTTGATTTCACAGAAGTTTGATTTACTTGAAGTTATATTCCGTTGTTTAAGTGTTCCCTTTATTTTTTTGAGCAGTGTATATAGAATAAAGAGATAAACTCCTAAGCATAAAATATGTAATGAGGTAGTTATGTATAAAGCAAGTTATGGAGCAGACTAGTGGGTTTATAGTATCGTCATGATCAATGCAGGAGTTGGTAATAAGAAATACAATCACATAGTTATATCCCATTTCCTGATCCAATATTAGGTGACTAAAATGACAAATAGATTAAATCAAACACATCATAGGGTGCCCCTGTCCCTGTATTGCTTAGTCCTGCCCCAATATTGCAGATAAATGCACATGCATATATGTAACTCTGATGCCTAAAGGCTATTACCTAACTGTGAGGAGAGATTACACACAAGACATCATGTGGCACATCAAAGTTATTACCTCAAAAAAGACCGGAGCGGCATCTCCCCACCCCAACGCGCGTTTCGCCGCTGGCTTCGTCCGGCCCCCATGTGTTATGCTTAGGCGTTTATTTCTTTATTCTATATATTTCTAGGAGTCTATGGCGTCCTCCTTATGAGTCACTCTGCTTTTTTATTTCTTTGTTTTTTGTACTATGAGTTTTAAACGTAATTAATAAAAGTATACATTTTATTATAATGAATCTCTTCTCTTTTCTGCAGTAATCACGCACCAGAATGTTTTGAATTAACTCTTGTTATGAAGTGCCATTGAAGTGAGTTAATATGGACACCTTTTTGTAAATTATTAAGGTGGGCGCGATGTAAAGTTTGTCATTAGTTTGAGCAATCTCTGCTCCTTATATTATAAACTATTGAATGGACGCCAGTCTAATATTAACCAGTGATCCACGCTTCACCAATCTTTACTATGTAAACCTGAGACCTAAAAGTCACCTCCATCGTACAAGCTCCACTGCGGGAACAACATCAGCAATTGACCATAGCACTCAATAGTGCAATAGCTAGATATTAATTTAAGGCTGGGTGAATTGCTCCTATCATGAGATCCAAGGTACCAATTCTAATTCTTTCTGCATTTCCCTATGCAGCCTAAGAAGCCTCCCAGTAGATCCTGCCCATTCCTCCCAGCGAGCCGCTCAAGGCACTAGTCAGATAGGCGAGTCCCCAGCCGCTTCTCTCTTCCTGCTCCCTTTAGTGACAGGTCTCTCTCTGCATGTTTGTACAGGCAGACATCTATCAGTCAATGTCAACGAGGAGGTAACTGCTTTTCCTACTAGTCTCTTGTGCTCCTCAATCCTCAGCGGCTTTTAAGGTATGTTTTTCTCTAAAATGCCGATGCATTTCAGAGTCGAACATGCATGGCTGAAGTAATTCCGCCAGTGTCTGATGCATACTCCATGGATCTTGCAACATGACTCAGCTATCAAGTTCCCAAGTAATTATTTTGTATTCTGTACGAAAGTCATTTGCATTGATGTTACTCATAATTTAGAACTGCATTGAGCACAATGATGTGCTTGTTTTATGATGGAGCAGGAAATTTGGCTTTACTAATTGGTAGGTCAATCATTTCACTGTAATATCCAGTCTCCTTTTACATTATGAATACTCATCAAAGGACTGTGTTCAAGTTCTTAAATTGCTTTATTTTGTTAGAGAGCATGAAAATAAGCAAGTTTGTAATTGACTTGCTTTTTTATCTGTTGTCATTTTCCTGCAATGACAGCTTTTATCTTTTCTAGTGTATGTAGTAGTTACATTCCAGGAGAGGAGTTAACTCTTAAGCCCCCGTCACACACAGCTATCTCGCTAGCGAGATCGCTGCTGAGTCACTAGTTTTGTGACGCAACAGCGATCTCCCCTGCGATATCGCTGTGTGTGACACTGATCAGCGACCGGCCCCCCTGCCGGGTATCGCTGATCGTTGTCCAAAGGCCAGGACATTTTTTTGATCGTTGGTCTCCCGCTGGCCAGCACGCATCGCTGCGTGTGGCAGGCAGGAGACCAGCGATCAGCTGGTAACCAAGGTACACATCGGGTTTCCAGGCGCCGCGCAGCGCCTGGAAACACGATATGTACCTTGGTTACCAACTCCCTGCACCAGCGGGCTGGTATCCAACGTACACTGTGGGTAACTAAGCGACGTTACCCGCAGTGTCGCTGTCCTGATCGCTGACTCAGCTGCCTGTTTGGCAGCTCACCAGCGATCATGTAGCGACACACCAGCGATCCTGACAAGTGCATATCGTTGTCGGGATCGCTGGTGTGTCGCTATGTGTGACGGGGCCCTTAACATCCCAGTCAGCTCTCTGTAGCCCATTGATTTCTGTACATCAATTATCTGCTTACCTCCCTTCCTCTTCCTCCTCTCCCTCTTAGATTGTCAAAAGATGAGTTATAAATCTTGCAAAATCACCAGCCTGCAGCTTTCAGAGCAGGTCTCCTAAACTTAACCTCGCTGCTGTCTGGAACTGTCAGTTTTTTCAAATGCCCTGTTATCTCTATGAAAAGCGGTGTACATTCCAGAACAAACTATTGTAAGCTCAATGTGTTACAGCAGATCCTGTGCTGAGCTTTATAGTTCTTCTGATAATACAGCTCTGCTACTTACCAGAACTGTCACTCAAGGAGGAGGAAAGCCCACCCTTCCAGAAACCAGGAAGTGAGGAGACTGCTTTGTGCTGAGCTGCTCAAGAGACCACTTGAAAATACCCTAGATATGAGCAAACTTCCTAAAATTTGTTTGGGGTCTGATAAGTCAGGAAAGTTTGATTTGGACTGAATCAATTTTGCATAAATCAAAGTGCTCCAAAGTGTCCAGTTGTCCTGAAAAGACACGTCTGACACTCTGAGGTCTCCTAGAACTGTATCCAACTATTTTCAAGCTCATTAATACAAAGACAGCCTTATGTTGTGAATGTGCTAGAGATGGTTTCTGAACAGAGGCTCCCTCTGGTGGTTACTGACAGTACTGAACCTTCCAGTGAGGAATGCCAATCTGGGATCACTGACTGGACTGATATAAGGGAGGTTCCCTCCCATGATGGTTGCCGGTGATCAATTGTTCTTGTCTCAATTGTGGTTCCTGGTTCATTTGGAAGTTTGCTGGACTCTTGCCTGTGCCTGCTGATTTCAGATAAGATATTTTTGCTTTTCTTTTTGTGCTTGCTTTTTGCATAGTTTTCTGCACTTTTGGAGTTCAGCCGGGTCCCCTCCTGGGGCCTGTGCTCCTCTCAGTTTATCTGTAGCCACTGTTATTGTTCATTTGCTTTTTCCTGTTTTTTTCAGTGGCTGCGGCTTGGTTTTGTTACACCAGAGATTTAGGTGGATGAGATTGTGTGATCTCAGGTTTTTTGGCTTTCAGAAGTGTTGTTTTTTTTAAAGGTTTTTTTGGATTGCAGTCAGAATTCTTAACTGTACTTTTCTGTCTAGACAGATTGGGCCCCAGCATTTGCTCATTCTATTTTCTGTCTGTGTCCGTGCTTTCCTCTTGTCTAACCGCCATTACATGTTTGGGGGCTTCCTATTTTCTTTGGGGATCTGCTCCAGGGCAGATAGCTTTCATCTTTCTGCCTTTAGGTGTAGTTATCTCTCAGGCTGTGACGAGGCGTCTAGGACCAACGTAGGAACGCTCCACGGCTACCTCTAGTTGTGTGGTTAGTTTAGGTTACTGCAATCCAATAGGTTCCAGCCTCTCTGGTGTATTGCCGTTTTTGCTATTTCTCCTCAGCTACCTAAACATAACAGCCTTAGTAATGTCAAAGTGACATCACCATGTATGGCTGTGGGGCAGCGGACAGTGACCGGTGATAACAAACGGCCTGTTTAATAACACTCTGCACTGACAAACTTGTTATGCTTTTTAAAATGAAAGAAAAAAAAAAAGGTCCAAAAAGTTTCTCTTTTTTTAGCGGCAGATGCCTCACTTGAGAAAGGCTCAGTCACAGAGCTGAAATGTTGTATACTTTTGGCATGGAGTAAATCATCACTTTTTTTTCATCATATTTACATGGGAGCGCAGCTTGTTTTTGCATTTTTATATGTTGGCGTTTCAGCGGTCTGTGGACTTGTTAGCTTGCACCTGAACTTGCTTCTTTTCACTAGCTATGTCGATTGTTTCCGTATGTGAGTCGGGAAGGAATTTTTTGCTTCCTCCAATGTTGCAGTTACTGTTTGCACTTGGGTTTTTTTTGTCCTTCCTTCTGCGATCAACATGTTAGGCAGTTGGATAGGATTATGTTCTGAACTTATGGACTTATATTCTTCCTTCACTCCTTATAACTATGTTACTATGTTACTATGTTATTCCTTACCTTCCTTCATCCTTTATCTTTCTTTCTTCCTTCCTTCCTCACTTCTTTTTTTTTTTTTCTTTCTTTCTTTTCTTTCTTTCTTTCTTTCTTTCTTTCTTTCTTTTCTTTCTTTCTTTCTTCTTTCTTTCTTTCTTTCTTTCTTTCCCTTCCTCCCTTACTTCTTCCTTCTTTCCATCCTTTGCTTCTTACTGTTACTTTCTTTCCTTCTTTTCATCCTTCCTACTTTTCCTTCTCTCCTTCTTTCATCCTTTCTTTTTTCCCTTCATCCTTACCTTACTTCCCTTGGGTCTTACCCTTCCTTCCTTTCTTCCATCCTTACTTTCCTTGCTTTCCATCCTTGCTTTCCTTCCTCCTTTCATTCTTTCCCAAAAAAGAAAGCAGAGGTATCACTGTAACAGTCAAAGGGATGCAAATCCCAGGATCTTCGATCGAATCTTCACAGTAGCAAATAAAAAATGGAAGCATGTGGAACGGAAACGTTGCATATATTGTCTATCTATCTATCTATCTATTATCTATCTATCTATCTATCTATCTATTATCTATCTATCTATCTATCTATCTCTTGTACCTATCTGTCTATCTATCAATCAATCAATCATCAAGAGGTGGTGAGTTCTCCTTCAATGGAAGTCTTCAAACAGAGGCTGGCCAGACATCTGTCTGGGATGGTTTAGTGAATCCTGCATTGAGCAGGAGGTTGGACACAATGACCCTGGAGGTCCCTTCCAACTTTAACATTCTATTATCTATCTATATCTATCTATCTATCTATCTATCTATCTATCTATCTATCTATCTATCTATCTATCTATCTAATCTACCTACTTCTATCTATCATAATCTAATGCTGATCTCTATTCTTCATCACATCATCTACATATCATCAGCTGTAATGGAGAACACACTTTTTTGCTTGGAGCTAGACATCTTTTAACCAGACATAATTCTGGATGACACAGCATGTGATTAGTAAGAATGAAGGTCTCCAAGCGTGTATAATATTTAGCGCACACATTAGAGCTTTGATTGACAGATCTGGTGTCGGTGTGTCAGCCCAATGAGATAGAACATTTAAGTATAATATCTTCAAGGGATTAAGTAATAAAGAATTTCCGCCGTAATGTCGGCTCTTCTGCTGCCAACGCTATAGTACAATTTATTTTAAAATTGTTCAGCGTCTGATCCGCCTCACCCATCATACAGTGCCGGATAAGTATCACGGTTCATCAGAAAATGAAGATTGCTGACCTTCCTGACATAACAAGCCTTGAGTACCAGCCCTGGTCGTGCACTATACTTATTCACTGTCTGGAAAGTGAGGGATAAATAACAGGATGGCAGAAAGCTCTGTTATATACAATGGCACCAACTCCTCCATGATCAGTTCCAGGGTCTGTGGAAGGAGAGATTTCAGGGGAAGGTGCTTTGGACTCTGCAAGCTATCCTTTACCTTTTATGAAAATTATGGTATAGATTGGGTTTCCTATGAGTGTGGAGGGTTAGGCTTCCACATCCCACCCCATACTAGCCAAGTCTTTCACAGATTCCTGTGCAGAGTATGTGACTGTTCTCACCCCCGTGGTACATGATTATAATCAGTGAAACGTATAAAGATGTCCTTTTCTTTTCTCCTCAGCCAAAAACAGTAGCAAGAAGGCAGAGAAAAACAAGAAAACGTCTGACAAGTTTGTTTTTGGAACAGGCGAGGAGAAGATGACCCAAAACGTCAGAGAAAGTGCGTGAGAAAGTTTTTTTTTTTTTCGTTTTTCTGCATTGTCCATATCTGTAACATTTATTCTTGTCCGTGTAACATCATTGTGAGCCAGTCTATAGCATCTGTTTTTCTAATTTTTGCACCAATGTCCATCATTATAAAATTCTATATTTCTAAACTAATCCATTTAAGTATTTGTGGAGCGTTTGGCTTCTACAGTCCATGTATGTATCACAGACTGCAGAATGAGTTAACAGTGAATTCATCAGTGAGTTTGTTCTGGTGGAACAGTTTCTAAACTCTCTTTTTCTGTACTTTCTTCTAGGCTGAATAATGACCAAATGAAAATTCAATTTGGGCAAAAATCAGCTTAGAAGATGGTTTAGATGAAAAGAGATGAGGGATGTAGACCTGCTGGAAGGAGGAGCTCACTGGCAGATTCACTGTTAAATAGGTGTTCCCCCAAAATCCGAGCCCTGACTTAAATGGTGAAGAGACGCATATATTCTACCACTGCTTCATTTAAAATCAGGAGATTCAGAATTAGCCGAGCAGGACGCCGTCTCCATTTAAGAGCCCAGTTCTTAGGATCCCGAGCCCTCAGGTTGACTGTGTGTCCCAGCAATTGGATCCCCAGCAATCAGTAATTTATCCCCTATTATACAAGTAGAGACAATACTCTTTCGATTCTCAGAACATCCCTTCAAAAGGGTTGCACGGCCTTAGGCTACAAGTCTGCAGTCACTTTATATGACTGCAGGCTTGTGACTCCTCACAGGGTGCACTGTTAGGATTCTCCAGTGCCGCCATCTGGAGTGGAGGGAGCGTGACCGCAGGTATGTGATTTGTATATACGCGGTCAAATGCCAACTAGACATGAGCAGCCACATTCGATACATGTGTATTTGAGCGAGGCCGGACACAGTCTAGTCGGAGTGTGACCGGAAATATTCAAATCACATCTTTGCGGTCAAATTACCGCTCCCTCCTGGCGTCGGCGAATCCTGACAGCGCACACAGTGTTTGGTCAGTATTTTACATCAGTATTTGTAAGCCAAAACCAGGAGTGGGTGAAAAGTGGTGACGCGTTTCTATTATACTTTTCCTCTGATTGTTCCACTCCTGGTTTTGGCTACAAATACTGATGAAAAATACTCACCAGATACTGATAGTGTGAACGTGGCCTTAAAGAGGGCGACAACTTATGGTGCAGATAATTGTAACACATGTTAGGAGAGTTAAAGTCGCCCTTAAGTTACTTTCCCCATTCTACCGCCATGTTAGATGAAAGTTTATATCAGCAG
This sequence comes from Oophaga sylvatica, assembly GCA_033576555.1. NCBI lineage: Eukaryota > Metazoa > Chordata > Amphibia > Anura > Dendrobatidae > Oophaga > Oophaga sylvatica. Next base: position 572,595,538 of record JARQOD010000003.1, on the reverse strand, counting down.
TGCAGGGGGCAGACACTGCTGGGGCTAAAAACTCGGCATTATCCCGTTCCCATGCACTGAGGAAGTGATGCCTTGTAGGAGGCTGAGATTAATCTCCCCGTCGTATCGTTAATCTCCCGCACTTTTCTTGCTTATAGTCACAGACTGTTTAATAAATACATCTTCTGCTTCTGGCTGCGGAATCTCGGGATCTTTTCCACAGTTTATCTTACATATAAGCTGAGATCTGATGTAGAGAGAATGGAAAATGTTACCGTCTCCTAAAAAATGCCTATTGCCATATTCAACATGAATGAGCATGACGGCTTTCTTCTGCGCTCGCATTGCCTAGAGGATTTTGGTTTAGCTGCATTATTCCTTACTTTGTGATAATGACTAGTAATCTACAGGGCTGCAGGAATCGTATGAATCTTTTATATATTCCTTCTGCTAGAAAATATATAGTAAAGCCATATATTAAAATTCACACTGCCGAGGAGTATAAAAGTATATTAAAGAAGAATTTCCATGTGAATTAAAGTGCTGATAAGGCAATATAAGATTAGATCCATGAAGTGTATACTGGAGGATGTCTGATGTCAGAAACTTCTACTTGGATTATGGCCTGTGTATATGTTTTCAACAAACTAAAGCATAGAAAATCTGCAAAAAAAAAAAGAAAAAATTAACAGCACGGTCCGTAAAATGTCACGGTGGGTGTACAATATGGCGTCACCTGGAGTGTGGAACCGTAGTGACTTCATCTGACCCCGTAAAGCCCCATCAATACTTCCTTTAGATAAAGCCCCACCCACACGTCTTGTAGAGAGACACAGCTCTGCTCACAATTTTTATAGGGATAGAGCCTCACCCATACTTCCAATAAAGATAAAGCCACACTCGCACTTCATATAGATAGATAAAGCCCTGCCCACACACACTATAGATAGACAAATCACCACCCACACTTTCTTTAGATAATGCCCCACCGACACTTCCTTTAGGTGAATCCACACCCACACTTCCTTTAGGTGAAGCCACACCCACACTTTCTTTAGATAAAGCCCCACCCACACTTCCTTTAGGTGAAGTCACACCCACACTTCCTTTAGGTGAAGCCACACCCACACTTCCTTTAGGTGAAGCCACACCCACACTTTCTTTAGATAAAGCCCCACCCACACTTCCTTTAGATAAAGCTCCACCCACACATCCTTTAGATGAAGCTACAACCACACTTCCTTTAGATGAAGCCACACCTACACTTCCTGCAGATAGATGAAGCTCAGCCCACACTTTCTATAAAGATAAAGCCCCACCCATACTTCCTGTAGAGATAAAGTCCCACCCACACTTCTTGTATATAGATAAATCCCCGCCCAGACTTCCTGTAGATAGATAAAGCCCCGCCCACACATCTTGTATATATATATATATATATATATATATATAATAATAAAGCCCCGCAAAGACTTGCTGTAGGTTGATATAGCCCTGCTCACACTTCTTGAACATACTGTATATATATAAAGCCCCTCCCAGACTTCTTGTAGAATGATAAAGAGCCGCCCAGACTTCCTATAGAATGATAAAGCCCGCCCAGACTTCTGTAGAATGATAAAGCCCGCCAGACTTCCTATAGAATGATAAACCCCGCCCAGACTTCCTGTAGAATGATAAAGCCCCGCCCAGACTTCCTGTAGAATGATAAAGCCCTGCCCAGACTTCTTGTAGAATGATAAAGCCCCGCCAGACTTCCTGTAGAATGATAAAGCTCCACCCAGACTTCCTATAGAATGATAAAGCCCCGCCCAGACTTCTTGTAGAATGATAAAGCCCCGCCCAGACTTCCTATAGAATGATAAACCCCGCCCAGACTTCCTGTAGAATGATAAAGCCCCCCAGACTTCCTGTAGAATGATAAAGCCCTGCCCAGACTTCTTGTAGAATGATAAAGCCCCGCCAAGACTTCCTGTAGAATGATAAAGCTCCACCCAGACTTCCTGTAGAATGATAAAGCCCCGCCCAGACGTCCTGTAGAATGATAAAGCCCCGCCCAGACTTCCTGTAGAATGATAAAGCCCCGCCCAGACTTCCTGTAGAATGATAAAGCCCCGCCCAGACTTCCTGTAGAATGATAAAGCCCCGCCCAGACTTCCTGTAATCTTTCTCTTTATCACTGCTGACAGCAGAAAGTGGACAGAAAGTTAAACTGAAGGGAGAAGGGAGCGGCAGACAATTTAAAGTGATTTGCAGATTCTCTTTATTGCATTATCTATGAAATGAGATCAATTTGTCAGAAAACACAGAGACCATAGAATAAAAGCAAGGGAAGAAAATGATCCTAGCATTTATAACACTGAAGCCTGCAGCAACAGGTGCTTACATGTTCATTATTTCACTTGATGGCAAAGACTAATCATTCAATATGCATTGACTTAAGGCAAGATGAAATATCTGCCTCCAGGACGGGTCTACCTTCAGGGGTGGGATTCAGCCGATTCTCCCCGGTTCGATGGAACAGGTTGTTCAAAAAGCAGCCGGTTCCCCGAACCGGGGAGACTCAGAGCGGCGATCCGGTACTATTTTGCTGCTTTGCACCAGCTTGCAGCGCCGCCGCCGCAACTGATCTGTGCAATGGGGCGATTGGTTAGCGGCGTGCCGCGGCCATCTTCTTCAGTCACGAGGCGGAGCCGCCGGAGAGAGAGGAGAGAGAGCGGAGCTGCAGAGTCTGAGGTACTGTGTGAGCAGCTGCCTGAGCTGCGGCGCTGCCTGGGGCTGGCCTGGCCTGGAGGGAGACTATTTGGGCAGTAATGTATGTGCTAACACTGCTAAGTGCTATTTGGGCAGCCGCAGTATGTATGTCACTATTATTTGGGCACATGACAGTGTGAGCAGGTCGCAGGTGCCTGAGCTGCGGCGCTGCCTGGGGCTGGCCTGGACTATTTGGGCAGTATGTGCTAATGCTAAGTGCTATTTGGGCAGTATGTATGTCACTGTATTATTTGGGCACGGCACTGTATGACATGACAGTGTGAGCAGGTCGCAGGTGCCTGAGCTGCGGCGCTGCCTGGGGCTGGCCTGGCCTGGAGACTATTTGGGCAGTATTATGTGCTATTTGGGAAGTATGTCACTCAGCTGTCACACTCGGGTCAGGAGAGCCGCTGGCCAGAATGTGCGCTGTTCTGATCCCATTCCAATTTATTGTTTTTCAACTGACTGCGCCCCTACTTATATGTTTGAGGAAAAGGTGTGTGTGTGAATGGGTGTGGCTTTAAAAATGGGTGTGGCTTAAAAGGGTGTGGCTTTAAAAATGGGTGTGGTTTACAGACGCACAAACACAGAACCTGTTGTTAAAATTTTTGAATCCCACCCCTGTCTACCTTAGACATATATGTCAGCTTTCACACCACTGAGAAGAGCAGGGATACTCCAGAGTGAGCGACAGATGTCATACAGAACTCTCCTTGTGATATCTGAAAACCTTACACAAGATACATTTTCCCACACGTGATGCACATTTATAGTGTAAATAAATGGTTGTCTGCATTTTATGATCCCGTTTGTTTAAAGGATCCTCAAAAAATATACCTATCACAGGTTGTCACTGGAGTTTGCAGAGAAGTATAATTGCAAAAATGTAATGGGGTTGTTTAGCGGATAATAATATTTTTTCAGATTGCTCGGACTGATATAATAATTAAATGAAGTGACACTTACTGCGCCGCTCCCCTGCTGTTCCCATGAATAACTCTGGAATGCTTCAATGTTTTCCCATTGATTTTGAGAACGAGAGTTCTTTTTCGTGACACATTATACTTTATGATAATAGTGAATTTAGGTTGATATGTTTTGCTTTAATTTATAAAAATATTAGACATTTCACAAAAATAAAAAAAAAATTGGCAATTTTCATACTTTGAATGATTATCCCATTAATCTAGATATTCACACCACACAGAAACATTAATAAATAACATTTCCCTCATCTCTGCTTTACATCAGCACCATTTGTGAAATGTTATTTTGTTAACATTTTAGAAGGTTTAAAAATGTAGCAGTCATTTTTCATTTTTTTCAAGGAAATTTACAAAGCTTACAGTATTTTTATTGGGACCTGCTCAGTCTTGAAGCGACTTTGGGGGTCCTATATATCGGTAACCCCCAAAAGTGATACTATCTTAAAAACGGCTCCCCTCAACGTCTTAAAAATTTCTTTAAGGTAGTTCATTAACCCTTCAGGTGCTTTTCAGGAATTAATGCAAAGTGGCTTAGCAGAACGAAGAAGTTTATTTTGTGTAGCCCAGCTACGCAGGCACACATAAAGTCCAGGAGAGTGCACAGGAAGGTAACAGCAACGCTTGATATTCATTCACTGTCACTCACACTTTCAGACACACCCATCTGAGATATAAGGGGGAGTGACACGTGGCAGAGGAGTCTAGCTTCCTGTCTAAGGACAGTGTAGTTAGTAAGTAAGTCAGATCTTGAGGAAGGAGTGTTCAGTCGTACTTCAGTCTGTTAGCTTCTGTCTAAGGACAGAGCAGCCATTCAGTCTCGGTCCAGTCTGGACTTTGGAGGAAACTGAGAGCTGTGCAGCGAGCTCTGGAGGAAGCTGACATTTTCCACAACTGCCACAAGTGCTTATGTTAAGAGCGGGAAGCAGGGCGAAGGGCACAGTGGAGAAGACAGAGAAAAGTGCTACAGGTATTGGATTACTTGCACTAAATAGCCGGACACCGGGTCCGAAGCATTGCTAGAACTTCACGTCTAGTGATAGAAAACCGGAGGCATCTGGACTACAGGTCACAGAGAGCAGCCCTAAGTGTCAATATGTGTAGCCCAGCTACGCAGGCACACATGAAAATCCAGGAAAGTGCACTGGAAGGTAACAGCCAAAGCTTGATAACCATTCACTCATGTCACTCACATTTAGACACACCCATAGGGGTATATAAGTTTGGTGGGTGTCATCATAGAGTCAGTCAGTTTTGGAGTCAGTTTCCTGTCTTCGGACAGAAGAGTTTGTTTCCTGTCTTCGGACAGAGGAGTCATCTTCCTGTCTTAGGACAGAGATTCAGTCAGTTAGCTCCGGGAGGCTCAGGAGTGAGTCATCCCTTGGATAGTTGCCTGTCTGAGTTAAGGTACTGCCACACTAAACAATCCCGCTAGCGATCACGATAACGACGCATACTAATGCGATCGCTAGCGGGATTGTTTCTATATCGCTAAGTGCGGCCACATTTAGCGATATAGTTAACGACGCTATCGCCGTTAGCGATCTTCTTAACGACTTTAGCGGTACAAAAGTACCGCTAAATCGCTAAGAAAAGGTGCCACACTAGCGATATATACTTACCCAGCGGGAGCGCCGACGAGAAAATAGGGTCCGGAACGATTCCAGCGACGAGCGAGATCACAGCAGGAAACTCGTCGCTGGCAGCTGCCGCACTGAACAACATCGCTAACGGGATCGCTAAATAGTGACGTTTTTTAGCGATCCCGTTAGCGATATTGTTCAGTGTGGCATACCCTTTAGTCAGTCAGATTGGTTTCCTGCTGAGTTCAGAGCAGAGACTTCAGCCGCCTGTCCCAGGACAGTGAAGTCCAGTCGACAGAGGTCCTGGACTAGGAGAATACTGAGAGCTGCTCAGCGAGCCCAAACAGGGAATCTGTGATTCGACTTCTATGCAGCAGTGCTTATGTTAAGAGCGGAAAGCAGGGCGAAGGGCACAGTGGAGAAGACAGAGCAGTGCCTTAGGTATTGGATTACCTGCACTAAATCACCGGTCACTGGGGACCGAAGCGTCACTACTGTTTCAGGCATAGTGACAAGAAAACCAGAGGCTCGCTGGACTACAGGTCGCAGGAGCAAGCCCTTAGTGTCAATACGTAACCGGAGTCAGGTGGAACAGGGACTTTGAGCCTGATCAGCAAAAGTAAGGACTTAGTTTCATCATTAGAAGGCTCCACCACAACATTGGCCGGGCAGTACAGCTACAGAGAAAGCTGGAGTTTTGGAGTTAACTTCGCTTCAGGCAAGTTAGACTCACATTATATGGAAGTTAAGGAGGCCTCTAACCTGCTCGGCTGCTACCTGAAAGTGCACTCTCCACCCCGACCAGCTTCCCGGGATCTGCTTGAACCATCATCAGTAAAAGGTATGAAAAGAAGCTGCATTGTGTTTGGCTGAATTCTTACTACACCCTGCATTATAATCACCATAGACTTCCAGGGACACGTCTCACCTGTGGGAGACTTACTACCAAGCTGCCCCATAACATCCCCTGTGAAGACCCTTACAGCAGCGCTGGTACAAATTACCAGAACAATCACGAACTATCCTAATAATTCCCTGTAAATATTCCCCCATCGCATTGACCGCCAGGGCCACGGACCGAGTCACCGCTACCAGTGACAACTCCCATAGATGCCCATGGGCTCGGCTCCGAGTACCCCATAGCCCTGGTATCCACAACTGTGGTGCGTGAGTCAAACAAAACTTGGCGTCACGAACAGGATACGAAACTTACAAGATTGTAAGCCCTGTGTGCCTAAATTGAACTGTTTGCTGTATGTTACTTTTGGCGCCAAAATACCGCCATTTTGCCGCCAAGTTGGCGCCCTGAGGCACTGGTGAAGAAGGTGGGCGTACATTCGTGGGCGTGTACCCCCTGAGGCGCGAAAGATATGGCCGCCCTCTCCAAGGCCTACTACAATGTGAGATCCAGCCCCACTGCTAAAGAAATACGCCTCCTCTTCATCCTCTATGCGAAGAGGAGGAGACGCAAATCCCGCCTCCACGGAAAGGACGAGAATGTTCCTGTTGGACACCACGGTGGTACCTGGACCGAGATGGCGGAAGGACAGGAGAGTCAGTGCCCAGTACCGGAGGACTGTCTGCCTGTGCCGGAGCTGTCCCCAGATCGGGACGCCGACCCCGCCATGATGGAGCTGCGGAGGGAGAACGCAGAGCTGAAGAAGAAGCTGCAGAATCGTGCAGTTCGACAAGAGACGGAGAGACGCTGGCGCACCCAAACACAGCGGCTGCTGTGGGACGCCATGTTCTCTCCCGCAAGTGAAATACCGTCTCTTGATACCCCACTATCACTGGATTATCCAAAGGCCCTGATGAAAAAGGCTGCGGAGCGACTGGAGGCGGACACCAGATATGCTGTACCTGATCCCACCGATGGAGCGGTGGAGGCGAAGGAGGCTGAGGAGGTCCTGCCCGTTCCGGAATGTCAGCCAGGTCAGGAGGCCGCAGCGGATTGCCGTTCCCCGGCGGGGACACCGGAGGGTCCTGCCCATCGTTACCAGAGTCGACTGGGACGAGATGGAGCGTATTGATGACATCACATATGCCGTCCAGTGGGAAAGAGAGATGCAGTGTCGTGAAGAGGAGCAGCGACGCCGGCAGGAGGAAGAGCGGGAGGTGCAGCGGAACCGACAACGGCAGTATGAGCAGTTGGTCGCTGATAAGGAGATGGTCCGCAACGATAAAGGTACCTTGCGGGAACCGCGGCGGCAGGGGTGTTTACAGAATTCCAGCTCCGCAAGGGCTGGGGCTTCATCCGAGAACCGGGCCTCTATGCAGGGGTCTTTGTCAGCCGTAGGGACGTCGAATCCCACCTGCCCATCGGACACCCGGGGAGGGACCTGATGAATGGGGACATTGTTAGTTACACTCGTCACTGGGGCATGAAGGGGTGGTATGCCCTGAATGTGTCCATCGTTAGTGACCCCGTCCCCGACGCCGGTAACGTCAACACTACCGAAGCGTCCCCGTCTCGAGCGTCCACAGCACCAGGCCGTACTTCAGCATCGCCACCTACATCGCAGACAGCGACCTGCTCTAAATCGCAATCAACCAAGTCGCAATCTGTACAGCAGCCCAAGTCTCGGCCAGCGCTGCTGCCTAAACCGCAAACTGCGACCAAAATAGTACCGCAAAATGTAGTGGCACCTGTAGCAACGCAATCGGCGTCTCATAAAGAAGAAGCACCCGGAGTGCCCCTAGCGGTTCGCACAAGGACTGTAGCGACCCAGACCCTGATAGCAGGTCACGACCTGTTTGTCATGCACTCTAAGGAGCATCGCGTTGTTCCAGCCCCCGGGGTGGAAGACGTAATTGAAAGCAAGAAAATGTGAGGACCGGTAGGACCCAGACAGGGGTTTACCGCAACCAAGAAGTGTAAAAAGTTTTGATAAAAGAAATAATTGCTGTATTGCACTTTATTGCTATGTATAGTGTATACTAATGTTTACATATTGAGTAAAATACCCGGCTGGGTAAAAGGAATTTTGAAAAGTTGAAGAATTTTGAGAAATTAGAAAGTAATATGTTGATTGCATAGTTTTACATATAGAATACCCTGGTTGGGTAAAGCAAGTAAGTGAATACTTGAAGTATATATATGGATATATAATGTGAATACGAAAGTTAAAAATTAGAATGTGAATATTTGACAATTGAAGTTTAAATATGTGTCTTTAACCATGTCATGGACTGAGAGGCTGAGGACTGTGCCAGCCCAGAACTTATCCTGTAAATAGTTGCGCTTCGGTGCATTATTTTGGTTTTACATAAAACCACTACTACAATTAACTACCTCAGAAGAAAAACCCGTAAGGTGGGCCCAGAAAGAGGTCTGCAATAAAGTCCTGCAGCCCACCCAGGACCCACGTGGGAGGTTTTTGGTGCGGGTCCTCCACAAGTATCTTGTATATATGAAAATGTCTTGATATTTTGATACTTTTGTATTTTCTTACTGTACATATTGTAACGTTCAAGAAATCCTTACCTCCCGGATGGGAAGAGTTATAATGTTTATTGTTAATGCAAAACAAAATATTCTTTTTGTCTTTTACAGCCCGGGAGTGCTGTGTTTTACCAAGGGGGGATGTGTAGCCCAGCTACGCAGGCACACATGAAAATCCAGGAAAGTGCACTGGAAGGTAACAGCCAAAGCTTGATAACCATTCACTCATGTCACTCACATTTAGACACACCCATAGGGGTATATAAGTTTGGTGGGTGTCATCATAGAGTCAGTCAGTTTTGGAGTCAGTTTCCTGTCTTCGGACAGAAGAGTTTGTTTCCTGTCTTCGGACAGAGGAGTCATCTTCCTGTCTTAGGACAGAGATTCAGTCAGTTAGCTCCGGGAGGCTCAGGAGTGAGTCATCCCTTGGATAGTTGCCTGTCTGAGTTAGTCAGTCAGATTGGTTTCCTGCTGAGTTCAGAGCAGAGACTTCAGCCGCCTGTCCCAGGACAGTGAAGTCCAGTCGACAGAGGTCCTGGACTAGGAGAATACTGAGAGCTGCTCAGCGAGCCCAAACAGGGAATCTGTGATTCGACTTCTATGCAGCAGTGCTTATGTTAAGAGCGGAAAGCAGGGCGAAGGGCACAGTGGAGAAGACAGAGCAGTGCCTTAGGTATTGGATTACCTGCACTAAATCACCGGTCACTGGGGACCGAAGCGTCACTACTGTTTCAGGCATAGTGACAAGAAAACCAGAGGCTCGCTGGACTACAGGTCGCAGGAGCAAGCCCTTAGTGTCAATACGTAACCGGAGTCAGGTGGAACAGGGACTTTGAGCCTGATCAGCAAAAGTAAGGACTTAGTTTCATCATTAGAAGGCTCCACCACAACATTGGCCGGGCAGTACAGCTACAGAGAAAGCTGGAGTTTTGGAGTTAACTTCGCTTCAGGCAGGTTAGACTCACATTATATGGAAGTTAAGGAGGCCTCTAACCTGCTCGGCTGCTACCTGAAAGTGCACTCTCCACCCCGACCAGCTTCCCGGGATCTGCTTGAACCATCATCAGTAAAAGGTATGAAAAGAAGCTGCATTGTGTTTGGCTGAATTCTTACTACACCCTGCATTATAATCACCTGTCATGTGTGCATCGCCACGAAGATCGTCGCGGTTGCACATTCTGACTTCTCACAGCTGAGTTGCTGTTTCTTTGTGTTTGGCAGTTAGGGAGTTAATTCTGTCTGTGCTCAGTTCTGGGACTGGGTGCAGTTTTCTCCCGGCTGCAATTAATTATTTGTTGATTGGTTTCCTTTAAATCTCTGGTTGTCTGTGTTGGGAGTTGCCAGTGAAATTCTTCATGCAGACCACAGATAGGATTGTATCTGTATAGACTTAAGTTAAAGAGCTCCTTAGTTGTTTTAAGCTCACCTTGCTTAGAGTTTAATATCCCAGATCATTTATGTTCCTTCTGTGTTTGAGTGTGTATGCAAGTCTGTGTTTTCTCCAGTCTGTCTTATATGTCTAATCTGTGTATTTAGCAGAGATCAGCCCATATCCCTTTGGTGGTAATCAGAATCCTTCTTAGGACTGATTACAGGGTTCAGGGACTGATAGGAGACAGGGTTAGGCTGGAGACTTGGACCTCTGAACCATTATCAGTACCTCCAAGGTGAGGGTTTAGTTAGGACCCCAGTTTAGGGTCAGGTTAGACCCCCGGTCCTCCTCTTTCCTGTGACAGTGTATCAAGTCCTCAAGATTAACCCTGAGTTCAACGGATATCGTGTCAGGTAAATCTATTCTATATTTACATGCTGATGTTGCTAATCTATATGTTGTATAGAGTGTTGTTCTTTTAAGAATAGTTTACTGACATCGTACACATATCATAAGACCGCGTGACATTTTCACTGGCCTATAAAATTATTCCCAGTTGCCATGGATCCAGTAGCCCAGCTGGCTCTGCAGTTGCAGGGATTATCCATGGAGCTGACGGACATTAAGTCCAAAGTTTTGTCTCCCTCGGAGCAAACCAGATTTGAACCTAAAGTAGCTCTCCCGGACAGGTTCACTGGTGGGCGAGACAAATTTTTTACCTTCAGGGAAGCATGTAAATTGTATTTTCGGCTTCGGCCTCGATCATCAGGGAGTGAAGAGCAGAGAGTGGGAATTGTTATCTCGCTCCTACAAGGGGACCCTCAATCCTGGGCCTTCTCCCTTCCTCCGGGATCCCCGGCTCTACAGTCAGTAGATCGATTTTTTACTGCCCTGGGTTTGGTATATGATGACCCAGATCGGGTCTCTCTTGCTGAGACAAAATTACGTAAGATACAGCAGGGAGATCGTCCGGCGGAGGAATTTGCTTCTGAGTTCCGTAGATGGGCTACAGATACTCAGTGGAATGACCCAGCTCTTAGGAGCCAGTTTTGTCATGGGCTTTCTGACAAATTAAAGGACGTTTTGGCTCAGTATGATTCTCCTCCATCACTGGAGGCTGCTATGGCCCTAGCTATCCGTACTGATAGACGGCTCCGGGAGAGGTGCGAGGTAACTCCGCCCCCTGTTGTTACTCCACCTACTACTAAAGTCCCTTATGTTGAGGTTCCCCTTGTCTGTTCGGAGGAGCCTATGCAGTTGGGAGGGACATCATTTCGTAGGAGGGGATTGGCGGTACGCCGCAGGACTAGAAGGTGTTTCTTCTGCGGGAAAGAGGGACATTTTGTTGGGGGATGTCCATCCCGTGCCTTGTTGAGCAAAAAGTCCCGGAAAACTGTTAATCCCAGGTTGTGTGGTGGACGACAACCTGGGAGTATGTATTTCGTCCGCTAGTTCTTCTCAGTTCCTTGTACCAGTGGAGGTGGTGGTTGGTACGAGAGTGGAGAGATTTTCTGTTCTTCTTGATAGTGGGTCCGGGGCTAATCTGGTTGACGCTCAGTTTGCTCAGGCTCAAGGTATGCATCTGAGTGTATTGGTCAAACCGATCCCTATATTCTCCATTGACGCCAGGCCTCTCGGCCAAGGTAGCTTTGTTCATGAGGTTCATAACATTGACCTTCGGGTAGGGGCAATACATAGGGAACTATTATCTTGTTATGTGTTGGAGGGTCTACCTACTCCTATTGTGTTGGGACTTCCTTGGTTGGTTAAACATAACCCTGTGATTAATTGACAGTCCAGAGATATAAGCCAATGGGGGGAGTTTTGCAAAAGTAACTGCATGAACACAGTCATCAGTGCGGTCGTGCCTAGTACTTTGCCTCCTTTTTTGGAGGACTTTGGGGATGTGTTCTCTGAGGAGGGGTGTCAGGAGTTGCCTCCTCATCGCGTGTATGACTGCTCTATTAATTTACTTCCTGATGCTAAGTTACCTAAAGCTAGGTTATATAACCTTTCTGGTCCTGAGAGGCAGGCTATGAAAGATTATATTTCGGAAAGTCTGGCCAAAGGGCATATTAGACCTTCATCTTCCCCAGTGGCCGCGGGGTTCTTCTTTGTGAAGAAAAAAGATGGAGGCCTACGCCCTTGCTTGGATTTCCGCGAACTTAATCGGATTACTGTTCGAGATCCGTATCCACTCCCTCTGATTCCTGATCTCTTCAATCAAATTGTTGGCGCCAAATGGTTCTCTAAATTGGATCTCAGGGGGCGTATAATCTGATTAGAATAAAAGAGGGGGATGAGTGGAAAACGCGTTTAACACGCCGGAGGGACATTATGAGAACCTTGTCATGCCTTTTGGTCTGACTACTGCACCAGCAGTATTCCAACATTTTGTTAATGACATTTTTCGTCATCTGGTGGGGTTGTTTGTGGTCGTATATTTGGATGACATTTTAATTTACTCACCAGATCTTGTGTCTCACCAGGAGCATGTGAGACAGGTGTTGCAGATCTTGCGAGACAATAAACTATACGCCAAACTGGAAAAGTGTGTATTCGCCGTACAGGAACTTCAGTTTTTGGGTTTCTTGGTGTCAGCCTCCGGTTTCCGTATGGACCCTGAAAAGGTGAGAGCAGTGCTTGAATGGGATCAGCCAGAGGATCTTAAGGCTCTGCAGCGTTTTCTGGGGTTTGCTAACTACTACCGGAAATTTATTTGTAATTTCTCATCTGTTGTCAAACCTCTCACTGACATGACAAGAAAAGGGACGGATTTTTCTAAATGGTCGGACAAAGCTTGCCAAGCTTTTTCCTCTTTGAAAAAATGTTTTGCTTCGGCACCCGTTCTCATCCAACCAGATGCATCACAGCCGTTCGTTGTGGAGGTGGACGCGTCTGACGTAGGGGTGGGTGCAATATTGTCCCAGGGTCCGTCCCCTGGTAAATGGCATCCGTGCGCTTTCTTTTCTAAAAAATTGTCGTCCGCCGAAAGGAATTATGATATCGGCAATAGGGAACTTTTGGCCATTAAGTTGGCTTTTGAAGAATGGCGTCACTTTTTGGAGGGGGCAGTCCACCCGGTCACCGTCATTACTGATCACAAGAACCTGCTGTATTTGGAATCTGCTAAGCGTCTGAATTCCAGACAAGCTCGATGGTCGTTGTTTTTTACCAGGTTTAATTTTGTTGTCACTTATCGCCCTGGATCTAAGAATGTTAAGGCGGATGCCTTGTCTCGCAGTTTCCCAGGGGCCGGGAAAACAGATGACCCGATTCCTATCCTTCAGGAGGGGGTGGTAGTGTCGGCTGTATGTTCTGAGCTTGAGGAGGAGGTGTTAGAGGCTCAGGGGGACGCCCCTGCAGGACCTCCAGGGAGACTGTTTGTCCCAAATCAGTTGAGACAAAAGGTTATTGAGGCACATCATAATTCTGCTTTAGCAGGACATCCAAGGAGTAAGGCTACTTTAGATCTCCTTTCTCGCCGGTTTTGGTGGCCTAACGTTAATAAAGATGTTTTAACTTTTGTCGCGTCCTGTGGGGTTTGTGCTCGCTCTAAGACCCCTCATACCCGTCCGTCTGGGACCCTCTTACCCTTGAAACTTCCGGACGTCCATGGACTCATTTGTCTATGGACTTCATCACGGACCTTCCTCAGTCGTCAGGGAAGACTGTCATACTGGTGGTTGTTGACAGGTTCAGTAAGATGGCACATTTCATTGCTCTTCCTGCCCTCCCTAATGCTAAAACTCTGGCGCAGGTGTTCATTGGGGAGATTGTGAGACTTCATGGGTTGCCTTCTGATGTGGTGTCAGATAGGGGGTCTCAGTTTGTGTCCAAGTTTTGGAGGGCATTTTGTTTACGTCGGGGGATGCAATTGTCATTTTCCTCGGCTTTTCATCCGCAGACCAATGGTCAGACAGAGCGTCTGAATCAAAGCTTAGAGACTTATCTTCGGTGTTTTGTCTCAGAGAACCAGGAGGACTGGTCTTCTTTCTTGCCTCTGGCAGAGTTCGCTCTTAACAACAGGCGGAGCGAGTCCACTGGTAAGTCCCCGTTTTTTGGGGCATATGGTTTTCATCCCCAGTTTTGTACATTCAATGGGGGGGGCCCTTCTGGGGTTCCTGAGGAGGAGCGTTTCTCGTCGTCACTTGCTTCAGTGTGGAGAGGTGTATTGAATAATCTGAGTGCTATGGGGAACCGTTATAAACGTATGGCTGATAGGAGGAGAGTTTCTGGTCCAGATCTTAATGTGAACGATCTGGTATGGTTGTCTACCAGGAATATAAAACTTAAAGTTCCCTCCTGGAAGCTGGGCCCCAGATTCATCGGGCCGTACAGGATCAGTTCCATAATTAATCCTGTGGCATTTCGTCTGGACCTCCCTCCTACGTTTAAAATTCATAATGTGTTCCACAAGTCATTACTTAAGAGGTACGTGGCACCAGTCATACCATCACCTCTACCTCCTCCTCCAGTGGTGGTCAATGGTAACTTGGAGTTTCAAGTGTCAAAGATCATTGACTCACGTCTGAATCGCCGGTCCCTTCAGTACTTGGTGCATTGGAAGGGGTATGGTCCAGAGGAGAGGACGTGGGTTCCTGCGTCTGACATTAACGCAGATCGTTTGGTGCGGACCTTCCACAGAACTCACCCGGGCAAACCTGGCCCTGAGGGTCCGGAGGCCCCTCGTAGAAGGGGGGGTACTGTCATGTGTGCATCGCCACGAAGATCGTCGCGGTTGCACATTCTGACTTCTCACAGCTGAGTTGCTGTTTCTTTGTGTTTGGCAGTTAGGGAGTTAATTCTGTCTGTGCTCAGTTCTGGGACTGGGTGCAGTTTTCTCCCGGCTGCAATTAATTATTTGTTGATTGGTTTCCTTTAAATCTCTGGTTGTCTGTGTTGGGAGTTGCCAGTGAAATTCTTCATGCAGACCACAGATAGGATTGTATCTGTATAGACTTAAGTTAAAGAGCTCCTTAGTTGTTTTAAGCTCACCTTGCTTAGAGTTTAATATCCCAGATCATTTATGTTCCTTCTGTGTTTGAGTGTGTATGCAAGTCTGTGTTTTCTCCAGTCTGTCTTATATGTCTAATCTGTGTATTTAGCAGAGATCAGCCCATATCCCTTTGGTGGTAATCAGAATCCTTCTTAGGACTGATTACAGGGTTCAGGGACTGATAGGAGACAGGGTTAGGCTGGAGACTTGGACCTCTGAACCATTATCAGTACCTCCAAGGTGAGGGTTTAGTTAGGACCCCAGTTTAGGGTCAGGTTAGACCCCCGGTCCTCCTCTTTCCTGTGACAGTGTATCAAGTCCTCAAGATTAACCCTGAGTTCAACGGATATCGTGTCAGGTAAATCTATTCTATATTTACATGCTGATGTTGCTAATCTATATGTTGTATAGAGTGTTGTTCTTTTAAGAATAGTTTACTGACATCGTACACATATCATAAGACCGCGTGACATCACCATAGACTTCCAGGGACACGTCTCACCTGTGGGAGACTTACTACCAAGCTGCCCCATAACATCCCCTGTGAAGACCCTTACAGCAGCGCTGGTACAAATTACCAGAAACCACCGGTGGCGTCACGAACTATCCTAATAATTCCCTGTAAATATTCCCCCATCGCATTGACCGCCAGGGCCACGGACCGAGTCACCGCTACCAGTGACAACTCCCATAGATGCCCATGGGCTCGGCTCCGAGTACCCCATAGCCCTGGTATCCACAACTGTGGTGCGTGAGTCAAACAAATGCGTAACCGGAGTCAGGTGGAACAGGGACTTTGAGCGGGGCCCATGCAAAAGTAAGGACTTAGTTTCATCACATAGAAGGCTCCACCACAATGTTGGCCGGGCAGTACAGCTATTGAGAACGCTGGAGATTCAGAGTTAACTTCGCTTCAGGCAGGTTGGACTCACAAGTATATGGAAGTAAAGGAGGCCTCTAACCTGCTCAGCTGTTACCCGAATGTGCACTCTCCACCCCGACCAGCTCCCCGGGATCTGCTTGAACCATCTGCCAGTAAAGGTATGGAAAGAAGCTGCATTGTGTGTGACTGAATCCTTATTTACACCCTACATCATCACCACCATAGACTTCCAGGGACCAGTCTCACCTGTGGGAGACTTACCACCCAGCTGCCCCCATAACATCCCCTGTGAAGACCCTTACAGCAGCGCTGGTCCAATTGACCAGAGACCACAGGTGGCGTCACGAACTACCTATCCTAATAATCCCCTGTAAATATCTCCCCCCCATTGTATGAGCGCCCAGGGCCACGGACCGAGTCCCGCTGCCAGTGACAGATCCCATAGACTTTCATGGGCTCGGTGCCGAGTACCCCATTGCCCTGGTACTAAGTGCGACTCAATCTTTGGCGTCACGAACAGGATGCGAAACTTGCAAAAATTGTGAGTCCTGTGTGCCTATTGAACTGTTTGTGCAGAAAAAGACTGTTTGCTGCATTTGGCGCCAAATACCGCCATTTTACCGCCAAGTTGGCGCCCTGAAGCGCTGGTGAAGAAGGTGGGCGTGCATTCGTGGGCGTGTACCCCTCCTGAGGCGCGAAAGATATGGCCGCCCCCAAAAAGAGCTGTACCTGATCCTCTATGTCATGGAGAAGGTGGATGGGTGCTGGAAGATGTGGCCCGCCACCGCAAAGGAATGAAGGAGATTGAGAAACGCTGGCGTACCCGGAAACAGCGGCTGCTGTGGGACGCCGTGCTCACCCCTCCAGGAACGAAATCGTTGCCTGCGTCCCCTGTGCCACCAACGCCAGCGGCTGAAGGGAAACCGGAGACCAGCTATGAAGGAGCTGAACCCGACTCCACCGAGGAAGCGGCGGGAGACGGACCGGTATACCAGCCAGGCCAGGAGGCCACAGCGGAGTGCAGTCCCCCGGTTGGGACGCCGGAGGAAGCCCAGCCGTCTGTGATGGAGCAGCGACAGCAGCAGGTTAGTGCGTCCCCAACTGAGCCATTGCGCACACCTGCTTCCTGCTCTGCATCACACCAGCATTGTGCGTCCTATTCTGTATCGCAATCTGCGACCGCTTCTGCACCGCAAACTGCAAAGTATTCTGTCTTGTACCCTGCGACTCATTCTGTATCGCAACCGGATGGTGCGACTACAGTTAGATCGCAGCCCAAGCCTGCATCTTCAATGGAAAGTTTATATTTGCCTGAGACACCCGTTGCGTCCCTAGTGGTTCGCACAAGAACTGTGTATACGCAAACACTGATATCGGGCCATGACTTATTTGTTATGAGATCCAGAGAACATCGCGTCGTTCCGGTCCCAGGTGTGGAAGACGTAATTGAAGTCTGCAAGAAATGTGAAGACCGGTAGGACCCAGACAGGGGTTTACCGCATTCTAGAAATTGTAAAAAGTTTGAAGAAATATTTGCCATTTTTGCACTTTATTACTGTGTATGTATAGTGTTTACATATTGAGTAGAATACCGGCTGGGTACAAGGAAAGGAATTTTGAAAAATTAAAAAGTAATGATTGCCTATGTTGCATAGTATACCCCAGTTGGGTAAGGTTAAATTATAATGTGAATACTGGAAATGTAAATAAGTGTCCTTTACTATGTCTATGGACTGAGAGGCTGTGGACTATGCCAGCCCAAAAACTTTCATGTATATAGTTGCGCTTCGGTGCATTATCTTGGTTTTACACAAAACCACTACTATCTACCTCTGAAGAAAAACCCGTATGGTGGGCCTAGAGTGAGGTCTGCAGTCAGAAGTCCTGCAGCCCACCCAGGACCCACGTGGGAGGTTTTTGGTGCGGGTCCTCCACAAGAATATGGTCTTGTAATATGAGAATGTTTTGATACTTTTGTAATTTTCTATTGTACAAAATGTAACGTTCAAGAAGTCTTACCTCCCGCATGGGAAGTGTTAATATGTTGATGTTAATGCAAAACAAAAATGTTCTTTTCTCTTTTACAGCCCGGGAGTGCTGTGTTTTACCAAGGGGGGATGTGTAGCCCAGCTACGCAGGCACACATAAAGTCCAGGAGAGTGCACAGGAAGGTAACAGCAACGCTTGATATTCATTCACTGTCACTCACACTTTCAGACACACCCATCTGAGATATTGTAACGGGTCAGGTAGGTGGAACCTCTGAGCTTTATTTATACAAGAAGGTTATACTTGTAAGAGAGCGGGTGGCGCCCAGGGAGACGGACAGGAAGTCACGGCAAGTGACGGGGCAGTCTCTGGTTATACGGGAAAGGATCACGGCAAGTGACCGGGGCAGTCTCTGGATTGACAGGCAGGTTGTCACGGCAAGTGACCGGGGCAGTCTCTGGATTGACAGGTAGGTTGTCACGGCAAGTGACCGGGGCAGTCTCTGGATAGACAGGCAGGTTGTCACGGCAAGTGACCGGGGCAGTCTCTGGATTGACAGGCAGGTTGTCACAGCAAGTGACCGGGGTAGTCTCTGGATAGACAGGCAGGTTGTCACGGCAAGTGACCGGGGCAGTCTCTGGATTGACAGGCAGGTTGTCACAGCAAGTAACCGGGGCAGTCTCTAGATGGACAGGTATATACGACCTGAGATGGTGAAGCCTCCCGGGAGGCTGCAGTCAGATGGCAGATGATCGCTCCCAAGTGAGCAGACAAGAGTCTCTGGAATAGCCGGGGATCACCGCTTGTGACGTCCGAACCTCCGGGTAGGGCTGCAGTCAGATGGCAGATGATCGCTCCCAAGCGAGCAGGCAAGAGTCCCTGGAATAGCCGTGGATCACCACTTGTGACGTCCGAACCTCCGGGTAGACTTGCGGACAGGTAGCATACAGCAAACGGGCAGGAAACAGGCAGGTAACTGGTAACGGGACCTGAGGGCTGAAGCAGAGTGAAACAGTGCAACAACAACATTGCTCGGGCACCTCCATTAAGGAGGAAGCCCTTAATATAGGGTGGAGTCCTCCGGCATTGGCCGGGGACTTATTTGAAAAATGCGCGCGGCTCCTTTAAGAGCGGGGGAGGGCGCGGGCGCGCGCCCTAAGTCCAGCAGCAGGGAAGGAGCGCGCGGCCCCAGCAGGGCGGAAGGAGGACGCTGAGGAAGGGTAAGGGGGGCGACGTCCCTGCCTGGCAGAGGACGCTGCTGCAGGGGAACAGCGTCCCTGCCTGGCAGAGGGCAGGGACGCCGACGCTACAGTACCCCCCTCTAGGCCCCCCCCTCTTTAGGCCAGAAAGAAATTTAGCTAGGATGAGAGGGGCATGGATGTTCTCCCGAGGCTCCCACGTTCTCTCCTCAGGACCAAACCCCTTCCAATCCACCAAAAAATAAGTCTTTCTTCCTACCCTTTTGGTGGCCAGAATGTTCTCTACCTCAAATTCATCGTCAGCAGACACTGGAGCAGGAGGTGTACCTGTAGACTTGAAAAAAGAGTTAAGTACCACCGGTTTGAGGAGAGATACATGGAAAGAGTTAGGAATGCGCAAATTGGCCGGGAGTTTCAATTTATAGGACACCGGGTTGATCTGGCTGATGATCTCAAAGGGACCGATGAACCGAGGGCCTAACTTGTAGGAAGGAATCTTGAGCCGGACATACTTGGACGAAAGCCAGACCTTATCCCCAGGACGGAATTGAGGAGGGTCCAGACGTCTTTTGTCAGCATATCTCTTCATACGCTCGGATGACTGAATGAGTGCGGATCGGGTACTCTCCCATATGGAGGAAAATTCTCTAACCAGAGATTCCGCAGCTGGATTGTCCACAGAGATGGTGACAGGAACAGGGATCCGAGGGTGCTGACCGAAGACTACAAAAAACGGAGACTTGGAGGAAGATTCGCTCTCGTGATTATTGTAAGAGAATTCGGCCCAAGGCAGGAGCTCCACCCAGTCAGAATGGTGGGCATTAACGAAGTGCCGGAGATAACTGGTCAGATTCTGATTGATTCGCTCAACTTGTCCATTGGACTGCGGGTGGTAAGCGGAGGAGAAATCCAAGGTGACGTCTAGCAACTTACAAGTGGCTCTCCAGAAACGTGAGGTGAACTGTACCCCACGATCCGACACAATGTGACGAGGCAGACCATGGAGACGGAAGATGTGGCGGATAAAGTCTTTAGCCAACTCGGGTGCAGACGGAAGACCTGGCAGAGGAATGAAGTGAGCCATCTTGGAAAAGCGGTCAGCGACCACCCAAATGACCGTACAACCGGCAGAAACGGGCAGATCTGTTATGAAGTCCATGGCTATATGCTGCCAGGGGGCAGCGGGTACAGGAAGCGGAAGAAGACGCCGGCAGGCAGGTGTCTCGGAACTTTGTTGCGGGCACAGGAGACACAGGCAGATACAAAGTCTATTACTCCTTGTGCAGGGTAGGCCACCAATAATGCCGGGTTATGAGTTGGAGGGTCTTTTTCTGACCAGCGTGGCCAGCTAGTTTAGACGAATGACCCCAGTGTAGGATTCTCTTCCGGTCGGTTACTGATACGAACGTCTTACCTGGAGGGAGACGATTTAGACTCACGGGAGCCACCCGCATCACTCTGGCGGGATCGATGATATGTTTAGGTTCTTCCTCGAGATCTGACACCAGGAAAGACCGGGACAAGGCATCAGCCTTGACGTTCTTGTCAGCCGGGCGAAAATGCAAGAGAAAATCGAAGCGGGCAAAAAACAAGGACCACCGGCTTGCGAGGTTAAGTCTCTGAGCATGCTGGAGGTAAGCCAGATTCTTGTGGTCCGTGTAAATGATTACCGGATGAAGAGCCCCTCGAGTAGTAACGCCACTCCTCCAATGCCAACTTGATGGCCAATAACTCTCGGTCTCTATGGAGTATTGCGCTCGAGGAGGGAAGGTTTGGAAAAGCCGCAGGATACCATCCTCCCGATGAAGATTTTTGAGTGAGTACCGCTCCGGCTCCAGAGGAGGAAGCGTCCACCTCCAGGATACTGTTGTTGCCGTCCGGCGATGCAGCACTGGAGCGGAAGAGAAGCTGTTTCACCTCGAGTAGATAACGCCACTCTCTTCGCAGTGCCAACTGTTTGATTAGGCATACCTTGCTCGGTCTGCGCATATGGAGCTAGTTCGCTGGAGAGGAGAAGAGTTTGAAGAAGAAGCCGAGGAATTATGGCGATCCTCACGCGAGACTGAACGATTTTGAGCTAGTAACCCGCTCCGGGAGCCCACTCTCGATGGCAGGGAAGCTGTCCCGGACCAGGAAGGAACCTGCTAATGTGTAGCCGAAAATACGGGCAGAGCAGCACTGGACTCGAAGAAGGCACTTCGTTTAAGAAGAAAGCCTCTCTGGCTCGGGCGTCCACTGTTGGGGTTAGCATCCTTGCGGGTGAGCGCGGAGATTGGAGCAGTCCTGGAAGAGAAGTGCGGTATGAAAGAGGCGGTAATAGTTGGCGAATCCCAGGAAACCGATGAATTGGACTTCAACCCTCCGTGAGCATTCTCGATGGCAGACAGTTCTCCGGATCCATTCTAGGCCTGTCTGAAATGATGTAGCCCCAAAAACGGAAGCGAGGTCTGTCAAAGGGCACTTCTCATATTGGCGAAGAGGTGATCTGCCTGAGCCTGAGCAACCTGACGAAACATCCCTCCGTGATACTGGAAGGTCCGGAGAGAAGACCAAGATATCGTCTAGTACACCACAACGCAAGAGTAGAGGAGGTCGAAAGATGTCATTGACCAACTCCTGAAAAGACTGCTGGAGCATTACAGAGACCAAGGGCATCACCAAATACTCGTAGTGGCCGTCCGGTGTGAATGCCGTCTCCGTTCATTCCCACGGATACGAACCAGTTGTATGCCCACGAAGATCAGTTTGGTGAAGATTCTCGCCCTCTAAGTCGATCAAACAATTCTGGAATGAGCGGAAGAGGTACTTATTCTTCACCGTGATCAAATTTAAGCCTCTGTAGTCAATACAGGGACGGAGAGATCCGTCTTTCTTTTACGAAGAAGAACCTGCTCCCGCTGGGGAGGTAGATTTCCGGATGAATCCTTTGGCCAAGTTCTCCTCGATATATTCGGACATCGACCTGGTCTCAGCAGCGGACAATGGGTAAATACGCCCACGGGGAGGCGTAGTACCAGGTAGCAGGTCGATCGGGCAATCATACGGTCTGTGTGGGGGTAATGTCTCTGCTTCCTTTTTATTAAAGACATCAGCGAAAGACCAATATGGAATCGGGAGTCCTGGTAGATTAGCAGGTGTAGGAGAAGGACGGACAGGATGAACAGGCACCAGACACGTTTGATGACAGTCCTGTCCCCAGCGAAGAATCTCTCCAGTCTGCCAGTCGAGCACGGGTGCATGCTTTTGGAGCCAAGGCAGACCTAGTAAGAAAGCGTGAGAGAGTCCAGGTAGAACATGAAATGAGATACTCTCAGAATGTAACATTCCCACCTGCAGGGTTATAGCCTCGGTGATAAGCTGGATGGGACGTGGTAGAAGACCCCCATCTACAGCAGCAACAGATACTGGTTCAAGCAGAGGTTTGGTGGGAATGCGATATTTCTCTACCAGAGCCTGTGAAACGAGATTCCCAGCTGCTCCAGAATCAAGTTGGGCTAGTTCGAAGTAACGGTTCTCACCGAGGAGAATTGAGACAGACAGCAGCAGAGATGAAGAGGATTTATTCTTGTCTAGGTGGACCTCTCCGAGCGAACCTAGACACAGGCGTTTCCCGACCACTCTGGGCAGGTACGGATCCGGTGCTCCTTACTGCCACAGTTGAAGCAACTCCCCTCAGCACGGCGTGAGTCCTGACGGGCTTTGACCATCTTGGTCTGGTCGACCTGCATGGGCTCTGCCGGGGGCACTTGAGGAGATACGGAAGGAGTTACAGGTCTCTGAAATGAAGGAGCTAGGCGAGGAAACCTTCTCTCACGGGTGACCTCTTTGGCTCGCTCCTGGAACCGTAGATCAATTCGATTGGCCAGAGTTATGAGGTCATCGAGAGAGGTTGGAATGTCTCGACCGGCAAGTTCATCTTTAATGCGGCCGGACAGGCCCTCCCAGAAGACAGCTATCAGAGCGTCATTATCCCAAGCCAGCTCTGAGGCAAGGGTACGAAACCTTATGGCATATTGACCCACGGTGAGACTCTCCTGACGAAGACGCAGCAGAGATGATGCAGAGGAGGTCTTCCGTCCGGGTTCATCGAATACCTTCCGGAAGGCTAAGAGAAAAGCAGACAGGTTAGACACCAGAGGATCTTCTCTTTCCCAAAGAGGATTTAGCCAGGCCAGGGCCTCTCCGGTGAGATGTGACATGATGAAGGCAATTTTGGCCCGGTCAGAGTTAAACTGGTGTGCCAGGAGTTCAAAATGCAGGGTACATTGGTTGATGAAACCCCGAGCCAGAGCAGGGTCGCCTCCAAACCGAGGAGGAGCTGAAAGTCGAGGTCCTGGAATAGAAACCACGGAGTTGGTAAGCAGCGGAACTGCCGGATTGCGGGTCATGGTGCTCGCGGTGGTTGTCGGGGAAGTATTCAGAGTGTCCAGGCGGGAATTAACACACCGCAGATGACCCAGGATGGACTCCTGTTGAGACCTCTGACGAGACAGTTCATGACACAGGTCAGATAGCGAAGGGGTTTGGGTGCCACCGGGTTCCATGGCCCGAGCAAACTGTAACGGGTCAGGTAGGTGGAACCTCTGAGCTTTATTTATACAAGAAGGTTATACTTGTAAGAGAGCGGGTGGCGCCCAGGGAGACGGACAGGAAGTCACGGCAAGTGACGGGGCAGTCTCTGGTTATACGGGAAAGGATCACGGCAAGTGACCGGGGCAGTCTCTGGATTGACAGGCAGGTTGTCACGGCAAGTGACCGGGGCAGTCTCTGGATTGACAGGTAGGTTGTCACGGCAAGTGACCGGGGCAGTCTCTGGATAGACAGGCAGGTTGTCACGGCAAGTGACCGGGGCAGTCTCTGGATTGACAGGCAGGTTGTCACAGCAAGTGACCGGGGTAGTCTCTGGATAGACAGGCAGGTTGTCACGGCAAGTGACCGGGGCAGTCTCTGGATTGACAGGCAGGTTGTCACAGCAAGTAACCGGGGCAGTCTCTAGATGGACAGGTATATACGACCTGAGATGGTGAAGCCTCCCGGTAGGCTGCAGTCAGATGGCAGATGATCGCTCCCAAGTGAGCAGACAAGAGTCTCTGGAATAGCCGGGGATCACCGCTTGTGACGTCCGAACCTCCGGGTAGGGCTGCAGTCAGATGGCAGATGATCGCTCTCAAGCGAGCAGGCAAGAGTCTCTGGAATAGCCGTGGATCACCACTTGTGACGTCCGAACCTCCGGGTAGACTTGCGGACAGGTAGCATACAGCAAACGGGCAGGAAACAGGCAGGTAACTGGTAACGGGACCTGAGGGCTGAAGCAGAGTGAAACAGTGCAACAACAACATTGCTCGGGCACCTCCATTAAGGAGGAAGCCCTTAATATAGGGTGGAGTCCTCCGGCATTGGCCGGGGACTTATTTGAAAAATGCGCGCGGCTCCTTTAAGAGCGGGGGAGGGCACGGGCGCGCGCCCTAAGTCCAGCAGCAGGGAAGGAGCGCGCGGCCCCAGCAGGGCGGAAGGAGGACGCTGAGGAAGGGTAAGGGGGGCGACGTCCCTGCCTGGCAGAGGACGCTGCTGCAGGGGAACAGCGTCCCTGCCTGGCAGAAGGCAGGGACGCCGACGCTACAGTTATAAGGGGGAGTGACACGTGGCAGAGGAGTCTAGCTTTCAGTCTAAGGACAGTGTAGTTAGTAAGTAAGTCAGATCTTGAGGAAGGAGTGTTCAGTCGTACTTCAGTCTGTTAGCTTCTGTCTAAGGACAGAGCAGCCATTCAGTCTCGGTCCAGTCTGGACTTTGGAGGAAACTGAGAGCTGTGCAGCGAGCTCTGGAGGAAGCTGACATTTTCCACAACTGCCACAAAGTGCTTATGTTAAGAGCGGGAAGCAGGGCGAAGGGCACAGTGGAGAAGACAGAGAAAAGTGCTACAGGTATTGGATTACTTGCACTAAATAGCCGGACACCGGGTCCGAAGCATTGCTAGAACTTCACGTCTAGTGATAGAAAACCGGAGGCATCTGGACTACAGGTCGCAGAGAGCAGCCCTAAGTGTCAATACGTAACCGGAGTCAGGTGGAACAGGGACTTTGAGCGGGGCCCATGCAAAAGTAAGGACTTAGTTTCATCACATAGAAGGCTCCACCACAATGTTGGCCGGGCAGTACAGCTATTGAGAACGCTGGAGATTCAGAGTTAACTTCGCTTCAGGCAGGTTGGACTCACAAGTATATGGAAGTAAAGGAGGCCTCTAACCTGCTCAGCTGTTACCCGAATGTGCACTCTCCACCCCGACCAGCTCCCCGGGATTGCTTGAACCATCTGCCAGTAAAGGTATGGAAAGAAGCTGCATTGTGTGTGACTGAATCCTTATTTACACCCTACATCATCACCACCATAGACTTCCAGGGACCAGTCTCACCTGTGGGAGACTTACCACCCAGCTGCCCCCATAACACCCCCTGTGAAGACCCTTACAGCAGCGCTGGTCCAATTGACCAGAGACCACAGGTGGCGTCACGAACTACCTATCCTAATAATCCCCTGTAAATATCTCCCCCTATTGTATGAGCGCCCAGGGCCACGGACCGAGTCCCGCTGCCAGTGACAAATCCCATAGACTTTCATGGGCTCGGTGCCGAGTACCCCATTGCCCTGGTACTAAGTGCGACTCAATTTTACCACGTAAATTTTGATAACCGTTATTTGGCCGTGAATTGCCACGGCAAACATCAGGACCACACGATCAAGATCTCAGGGTGCCAATGGGGTTAAAGGGGAAGGACCCGCACTCTGGTAATCATCTAGATATTGACAGCAGCATTTAAGGGGTTAAACGGCTGATATTGCCAACACTGATAGTGGCAGATGCCGAAAGTTGTCAGCTATACTATACAGCTAACAGATACAGGATTGTCAGCCAGCGGAGGATGCTAGTCTCTCATATCGCAGGTCAGTAAAAAGACGTATTGGTGGTCACTAAGGGGTTAAGATAGGAAGATTCAATCATAGCTCTTGCATAACAAGCACAGAATTCCTCATTAGGGAACTGTATTAGAGGTCAGAGGTGAATATTACAGACATGGCCGAAAGTGTTGGCACCCTTTAAATTGTTTCATAAAATGAAGTATTTCTCCAAGAAAATTATTGCAATTACACCTATTTTGTCATACACATGTTTATTTTGTTTGTGTGTATTGAAACAGCACAAAAGAAACGGAGAAAAAAAGGCAAGGTGGATATAATTTCACACAAAACCCCAACAATGGGCTGGACAAAATTGTTGGCACATTTCTAAAATTGTTTCCAAAACTTTGTTTCAAGCATGTGATTGTTGTTCAAACTCACTTATGGCAAGTAACAGGTGTGGGCAATATGAAAATCACGCCTGAAACCAGATAAAAAGGGGAGAAGTTGACTCAATCTTTGCATTGTGTCTTATTGTGCCTCATTAGGCAGGGGGAACAGAAAGAGGATAAGAGAACTGTATGAGAACCAAAATTGTTGAAAAATATTAATAATCCCAAGGCTACAAGTCCATCTCCAGATATCTTGATGTTCCTTTGTCCGAAATTTACAAGAAGTTTACAACACATGGCACTGTAGCTAATCTCCCTGGATGTGGACAGCAGAGAAACATTGATAAAAAGTTGGAGGATAGTCTGTATGATGAATAATCAGCCCCAAACAAGTTCCAAAGAAATTTAAGTTGTCCTTCAGTCTCAGGGTGCATCAATGTCAGCGCAAATGACTCGCTCCACAATTGTGGATACCAGGGCTATGGGGTACTCGGAGCCGAGCCCATAGATTTCTATGGGAGTTGTCACTGGCAGCGGGACTCGGTCCGTGGCCCTGGCAGTCAAGCGATGGGGGAGAATATTTACAGGGGATTTGTAGGATAGGTAGTTCGTGACGCCACCTGTGGTATCTGGTTAATTGGACCAGCGCTGCTATAAGGTTCTTCACAGGGGATGTTATGGGGGCAGCTGGGTGGTAGTCTCCCACAGGTGAGACGGGTCCCTGGAAGTCTATGGGGTTTGTTGCAGAGTGTAGTAAGAATTCAGTCACACACGAAATAGCTTCTTTTCATACCTTTTACTGGTAGATGGTTCAAGCAGATCCCGGGGAGCTGGTCGGGGTGGAGAGTGCACATTCGGGTAACAGCTGAGCAGGTTAGAGGCCTCCTTTACTTCCATATACTTGTGAGTCCAACCTGCCTGAAGCGAAGTTAACTCTGAATCTCCAGCTTTCTCAATAGCTGTACTGCCCGGCCAACATTGTGGTGGAGCCTTCTATGTGATGAAACTAAGTCCTTACTTTTGCATGGCCTTGCTCAAAGTCCCTGTTCCACCTGACTCCGGTTACGTATTGACACTTAGGGCTGCTCTCTGCGACCTGTAGTCCAGATGCCTCCGGTTTTCTATCACTAGACGTGAAGTACTAGCGATGCTTCGGACCCGGTGTCCGGCTATTTAGTGCAGGCAATCCAATACCTGTAGCACTTCTCTAACTTCTCCATTGCGCCCTTCGTCCTGCTTCCCGCTCTTAACATAAGCACTTGTGGCAGTTGTGGAAAATGTCAGCTTCCTCCAGAGCTCGCTGCACAGCTCTCAGTTTCCTCCAAAGTCCAGACTGGACCGAGACTGAATGGCTGCTCTGTCCTTAGACAGAAGCTAACAGACTGAAGTACGACTGAACACTCCTTCCTCAAGATCTGTCTCACTGACTCTCCCCCTCTGCCACGTGTCACTCCCCCTTATACCTCAGATGGTGTGTCTGAAAGTGTGAGTGACAGTGAATGAATATCAAGCGTTGCTGCTACCTTCCTGTGCACTCTCCTGGACTTTTATGTGTGCCTGCGTAGCTGGGCTACACATCCCCCCTTGGTAAAACACAGCACTCCCGGGCTGTAAAAGAGAAAAAGAAAAACATTTTGTTTTTGCATTAACATCAACATTATAACTCTTCCCATCCGGGAGGTAAGACTTCTTGAACGTTACTATTTGTACAATGGAAAAAATACAAAAGTATCAAAATATCAAAATATAAACATGTTCATAAATACTAGATACTTGTGGAGGACCCGCACCAAAAACCTCCCACGTGGGTCCTGGGTGGCCTGCAGGACTTCTGACTGCAGACCTCACTCTAGGCCCACCATACGGGTTTTTCTTCAGAGGTAGATAGTAGTAGTGGTTTCATGTAAAACCAAGATAATGCACCGAAGCGCAACTATTTACAAGTGAAAGTTTTTGGGCCGGCAAAGTCCACAGCCTCTCAGTCCATTGGCATAATAGAAGACATCTATACTATTCAAGTATACTCATTATATTTTAACTGGATTTACCCAACCGGGGTATTCTATGCAACTTATGCAATCAACACAGTATTTCTTTAACTTTCTAAATTCTTTTTCCTTGTACCCAGCCGGGTATTCTATTTTAAATATGTAAAACATCGCTATACACAGTAATAAAGTGCAATTGGCAATTTCCCTTATTAAACTTTATACATTTCTTGGTTGCGGTAAACCCCTGTCTGGGTCCTACCGGTCTTCACTTTTACAACTTTCAATGACGTCTTCCACTCCTGGGGCCGGAACGACGCGATGTTCTTTGGATCTCATAACAAATAAGTCATGGCCCGATATCAGTGTTTGAGTGGCCACAGTCCTTGTGCGAACCACTTGGGACGCAACGGGTGTCTCAGGCAAATATGGACTTTTCCTCAAAGATGCCGGCTTAGGCTGCGATTTAACTGTGGTCGCACCCTCCAGTTGCGATACAGAACAAGTCGCAGGTTGCGTTGCGGGATACTTTGCTGAAGGTGATGCCGAATAGGTCGCTGATTGCGATTTAGAGCAGGTCGCTGTTTGCAATGCAGGGGGCGATGAGTATGCAGGGGGCGATGCAGGGGCACGGCCTGGTGCGGTGAGAGCCTGGGACTGGGACGCTTCAGTGCCGGCGTCGGGGACGGGGTCACTAACGATGGAGACGTTCAGGGCATACCACCCCTTCATACCCCAGTGGCGGGTGTAGCTAACTATGTCCCCATTAATCAGGTCCCTCCCAGGATGACCGATGGGAAGGTGGGATTCTACGTCCCTGCGGCTTACAAAGACCCCTGGATAGAGGCCTGGCTCGCGGATGAAGCCCCAGCCCTTGCGGAGCTGAAACTCAATAACGCACCCCTGCCGCCGCGGTTCCCGTCGGGTACCTTTTTCTCGGCGTACGCTCTCCTTGTCAGCTATGAACTCCTCATGCTGCTTCTGTCGGGACCGCTGAATGTCTCTTTCTTCCTCCTGCTTTTGGCGTCGCTGCTCCTCTTCACGACGGCGCCACTCACTTTCCCACTGAACGGCATAGGTGACGTCATCTAATCGTTCCATCTCGTCCCAGTCGACTTCCGGCAACGATGGCTGGGACCCCTCCGGTGACCTTACCGGGGAGCGGTGCTCTGCTGCGGCCTCCTGGCCTGACTGGCATTCCGGTCCGGGCAATACCTCCTCAGCCTCCTTCTCCTCCACCTCCACATCGGTGGGATCAGGTACAGCACTTTCGGCGGTAACCTCCGGTCGTCCCTCAGCCTTCCTCAGCAGCGATCTTGGGAATTCAGGAGACGGCGTTAGGCTTGTGGGAGAGAACACTGCGTCCCACAGCAGCCGCTGTGTCTGGGCACGCCAGCGTCTCTCCATCTCCTGTAGATCAGCACGACTCTGGAGCTTCCTTCTTAGCTCCTCATTCTCCTTCCGCAGCTCCATCATGGCGGGGTCGGTGTCCCTATCTGGGGACAGCTCCGGCACAGGTAGGAAATTTTCCGGTCCTCGGCACAGATTCTCCTGTCCTTCCGCCATCTCGTCCCAGGCCAGAGTGTAGCTTCCGTCAGGAACAGTCCGGTCTCTTCCGTGGAGGCGGGATTTGCGTCTCCTCCTCTTCGGATAGAGGATGAAGAGGAGGCGGATTTCTTTAGCAGTGGGGCAGGACCGCACATTGTAGTAGCCTTTGGAGAGGGCGGCCATATCCTTCGCGCCACAGGGGGGTACACGCCCACGAATGCACGCCCACCTTCTTCACCAGCGCCTCAGGGCGCCAACTTGGCGGTAAAATGGCGGTATTTGGCGCCAAATGCAGCAAACAGTCTTTTTCGCATAGAACAGTTCAATAGGCACACAGGACTCACAATTGCAAGTTTCGCATCCTGTTCGTGACGCCAAATAATTTGACTCGCTCCACAATTGTGGATACCAGGGCTATGGGGTACTCGGAGCCAGCCCATAGATTTCTATGGGAGTTGTCACTGGCAGCTGGACTCGGTCCGTGGCCCTGGCAGTCAAGCGATGGGGGAGAATATTTACAGGGGATTTGTAGGATAGGTAGTTTGTGACGCCACCTGTGGTATCTGGTTAATTGGACCAGCGCTGCTATAAGGTTCTTCACAGGGGATGTTATGGGGGCAGCTGGGTGGTAGTCTCCCACAGGTGAGACGGGTCCCTGGAAGTCTATGGGGTTTGTTGCAGAGTGTAGTAAGAATTCAGTCACACACAATAGCTTCTTTTCATACCTTTTACTGGTAGATGGTTCAAGTAGATCCTGGGGAGCTGGTCGGGGTGGAGAGTGCACATTCGGGTAACAGCTGGGCAGGTTAGAGGCCTCCTTTACTTCCATATACTTGTGAGTCCAACCTGCCTGAAGCGAAGTTAACTCTGAATCTCCAGCTTTCTCAATAGCTGTACTGCCCGGCCAACATTGTGGTGGAGCCTTCTATGTGATGAAACTAAGTCCTTACTTTTGCATGGCCTTGCTCAAAGTCCCTGTTCCACCTGACTCCGGTTACGTATTGACACTTAGGGCTGCTCTCTGCGACCTGTAGTCCAGATGCCTCCGGTTTTCTATCACTAGACGTGAAGTACTAGCGATGCTTCGGACCCGGTGTCCGGCTATTTAGTGCAGGCAATCCAATACCTGTAGCACTTCTCTAACTTCTCCACTGCGCCCTTCGCCCTGCTTCCCGCTCTTAACATAAGCACTTGTGGCAGTTGTGGAAAATGTCAGCTTCCTCCAGAGCTCGCTGCACAGCTCTCAGTTTCCTCCAAAGTCCAGACTGGACCGAGACTGAATGGCTGCTCTGTCCTTAGACAGAAGCTAACAGACTGAAGTACGACTGAACACTCCTTCCTCAAGATCTGTCTCACTGACTCTCCCCCTCTGCCACGTGTCACTCCCCCTTATACCTCAGATGGGTGTGTCTGAAAGTGTGAGTGACAGTGAATGAATATCAAGCGTTGCTGCTACCTTCCTGTGCACTCTCCTGGACTTTTATGTGTGCCTGCGTAGCTGGGCTACACACAAACTATCCATCAATATTTGAATGAAATGAAACACTATGGCAGGAGACCCAAGAGGACCTCTCTGCTGACACAGAGACATAAAAAATCTAGACTGCAGTTTGCCAAAAGGTACGTGAGTAAGCCAAAAGCCTTATGGGAAAGCGTCTGGTGGACAAATGAGACCAAGAGAAAGCTTTTTGGTAAAGCACATCATTCTAAACATGGAATGAGGCCTACAAAGAATAGAACACAGTACCTACAGTCAAATATGGTGGTTTCAAAGGTGTTTTGTGGTTGTTTTGCTGCCTCTGGCACTGGGTGCAAGGCATCAAGAAATCTGAAGGTTACCAATGGATTTTGGGTCGCAATGTAGTGCCCAGTGTCAGAAAGGTGGGTTTGCATCCTAGGTCATGGGTCTTCCTGCACGACAAGAACTCCAAACATACTTCTAGAAGCACCCAGAAATGGATGGAAACGAAGTGCTGGAGAGTTCTGAAGTGGCCAGCAAGGAGTCCGGATCTAAATCCCATTGAACACCTGTGGAGATTGCTGTTGGGAGAAGGCACTTTTAAATATGAGAGACCTAGAGCAATTTGCAAAAGGAGGATGGTCCAAAATTCCAGTTGAGAGGTGTAAGAATCTTGTTGATGGTTATAGGAAGCGATTGATTGCAGTTATTTATTCCAAAGGGTGCAACCAAATATTAAGTTGAGGGTGCCAACAATTTTTTGTGCTGCCCATTTTTGTGACTTTGTGTGTAATTGCAATAATTTTCTGGAAGTAATGCATAATTTTCTGGAACAATGACTGTATGACACCCATAATATACACACTGATCTTCAGCTTTGAGCCTTGGTCCTGGGTTGGCTTCACTTCTGACCAGGGTTTCCTGTGTTGACATATTAAAGGAAATCTGTCAGCAGGTTTTTGCTACCTTATCTGAGAGCAGTATAGTATAGAAAATAGAGACCCTAATTCCAGCGATGTGTCATTTAGTTTACTGGGTGCAGCAGTCGTGACACAATCAAAATTCTTACATGTTGGATGAAGCAGGGCTCCGAAACCTGCCCCTGCCCGCACCACTGAGTCACAGCTTCACAACTTTCTATGCACATTGTCTATTGAATTAATCTGCTTATCAGAGGATGGGCGTGCTCGGGCTGGCAGTTGTGTGAGCAGTAGTGCAGGCAGTGATAATGGCCTGCTGATAACCCATATATCATGCTGTCCTTAGAATACACAGCAAAAACATGTTGACAGATTCCCTTTAAGGGGCTGACTGCTCATTTCAATAATGAAGCCTCCTTCTGTATCTATACATCAAGAGAGAAAATGGGGCTGGCTTGGATATTAAAATGAAAAGTCAGCGAGCACCCTACACATAAGCCCTGATGACACCCAAAACAGGATATGCTTTTATTTGTTGACCAGAAGCAGGGGCGGACACTGACAGCTTGGGGCCCCTGTGCACATACATGTATATATATATATTACATAGTCTACTTTATTATGTATATTGCCGTTCCTTATTATACGGTGCCCTCTCTTGTTATGTACAGCACCGTCCCTTACATATTGGATTATATAGAGCCCTGTTTTTTATTACATACCGTCCTGTCTTGTTAGCTGTATAATGCAATAATGACTGATGGAGCATGGGAAAGCTTCTTTTTCTAATGGAGGAGCTGATGGACTGGTAATCTGGTCACCGGCTCCTCCATCAGTAGACATTTTATATCTAACAAGAGAGGGGACTATGTAATAAAAGAGGGCGCTGCTAATAACAAAAATAACAAGAATACACTATGTAAGAGACAGCACTGTACATAACAGCAGAGGAAGCTACTGTTCATAATAAGGGACGGCATCATATATAACTAGGGAGGATGGTACGTAATAAGGGTCGGTGTTATACATAACAAAAGAGGAAACTATGTAACTAAGGATGGTGTTATACATAATAAGGAGTACACTATATACTAAGTGACTGTCCTTTCTACCACCATCATCATTACCTTTTCCCCCACACCCCATCATTGCCTCTCCGTCACCACATCATTGCCCTCTCCTCCACCTACACACACACAGACACACACAACACCATTCACCTTTCTGCACGTTCCCCCGCAGCACTATGCACACATGCACGCACTCACACACACACAGCACCTCTCACCTGTCCACACGCTCTCCCACAGCCACAGCATCACCGTTACCGGCAGCTTCCTCTCACAGCCGTGGCGCTGAATGATGATTTCATCCAGCTGTGCTGCTGACTGCTGTGTGACACAGGAAGCGCGGGCAGGATGGATTGCTCCCTGCCCGCCGCACATGAGGGCAATCTGGCCAGGGGCCCCTCAGGGCCGGATGATCAGGTCAGATTGCCCTCATTATTAGCCACCCTACAGGGACCCCCCTCCACCTCCGCGCACATGCGGTATGTCCGCCCCTAACCAGAAGTATTGATGGGACCACTGCTAAGAGCTGAAGTTTTAAAAGTTCAAAAGTATTTGTCAAGTCTCACCAGGTGAAGTGGACCCTCTAAGCACCAGGTCTGGGTGGGCACATAGACCCCGGGGTGTTGGTGCCGCAAGCTGGAAAGCACATGGGCAGAGAGGATGTGGCACACTCTGGAATCTCTGGAGACGCAGGGTGGATGAAGTATAACCCAGCAGGGATGGAAGCAGGTAAACTTAGTAAACACAAAAGGTGGTTGACACTAAACACAGCTGTCTAGAAACTCAATCCCAAGACACAGGGGTGTATGTCAAGGGTCCTCAAATTGGTCTGGGGAGATGTTGTCACTGATCCACGCCGGGCAATCAGTAATACTTGATGTGGAGCACAACTGAGGGCAGCCAACCCAGAGGAAGGGAGCAAAGCCTGGGATACCTGGGACAGGTGTGTAGCAGTATATTAGTAAGTTCTTGAGAATCCTATTTAGAACACATCTAAAAGTATTTTTCCCTGTAGTAAACTCTTTTCATTGCATCTAATCACAGATAATTTTACAAATTACTACTAAATCACAAGTTTTCAGAGTTGTCTTGCTGTAATGTATGTGATACAGTTCATATAGCGTCTTGTGCTTGGGTGCGATGAAAATACTTGAGACACAGGTTGAAAAAGAAAGTCTTGTATTGCTTCATACAAATTGGCAAAAATAAACACACAGGTTGCAAACACAGAAGCAGGAGACACAGCAGGCCAAAGTAATCTAAGTTCATCAATAACTCTCCACAACAGATTCAGATCTTCTTCTATGTTACCGCAAGTCCATGCAACCGTGAGGCTTTCAAGAGCAGAGTTCAGAGTCCACAAGAGCTCCAGAGTTTCTCAGTAGAAATGGCTGAAGTACAAAGTCCAAGGCTTCAGGAGTCAGAACACAGGTTCACTGCAGGCCAGATTCTGAAGCACTGATTGCTCAGGTGTGGCTGTTTAAGAAGCAAACGGAGAGAATCAGGGCGGGAACATACAAGCTGGAAAAACTCCATTTTAACTGAGGGCAAGATAGCTGCAGCAAAACAGAAAGCAAAATGGCCGACGAACAAACTGAGTTTCAGAAACAGATATACAGAACCTTACATTACTCCCCCCTTAGGGGCAACCTCCGGATGACCTCAGACCAGGCTTATGTGGGTACCTCTGATGAAACTGACGGAGCAAGCGAGGAGCATTAACGTTATTGACTGGCTCCCATGAGTTGTCCTCCACTGGGTAGCCCTGCCATTTGATCAGATATTGTAACTGATTTCTATACAACCTGGAATCTAAAATCCTTTCCACCACAAATTCTTCCTGACCATCGACTAGCACTGGGTCAGGGCAAGGAGAAGAACGTCCAGGAAACGTATTGGGTGTCGCAGCCTTTAGTAGGGATACATGAAAGACAGGGTGGATTCTCATAGTTCTGGGCAATTGAAGACGACAAGCAACGGCACTTATAATCTTACTGATTTTATAGGGTCCAATGTACTTATGTCCCAACTTAGATGATGGAATCCTTAACTTAAGATTTCTGGTTGACAGCCAGACCAGGTCTCCTACCTTAAAAACTGGTGCAGGTTTACGAAATTTATCTGCTGCCTTTTTGTACCTTTCCTGAGCCGATTCCAGATTCTCCTTTAGAAGATCCATATTCTTCTGTAAAGTTGTGACTCTTTCAGCCACTGCTGGCAAAGGCGTCTCTATGGGAAATCGTGGTAGAATATTAGGATGATAACCTAAATTAGAGAAAAAAGGAGACTGTTTAGTGGAGGCACTCTGAGAGTTGTTGTAAGAGAACTCAGCCAATGGAAGTAGATCCACCCAATCATCCTGTAGGTGGCAGATAAAACAGCGGAGATACTGCTCCAGGGTTTGATTGGTTCGTTCGGTTTGTCCATTAGTCTGGGGATGAAAAGCAGAAGAAAGGTTTACTTTAATGTCCAATGCTGCACAGAAATTTTGCCAAAACCTAGAAGTGAATTGCACCCCTCGATCCGAAATAACCTCATCCGGTACTCCATGTAAACGAAACACATCTTTAATCATCAAATCTGATGTCTGTTTTGCAGTGGGTAAGCCGACACAAGGAATAAAATGAGCTGCCTTTGTTAAACGATCAACCACCACTAGAATAGTGTTCTTCCCTTGAGAGGTTGGTAATTCGACAATGAAGTCCATAGAAATGGATCCCCACGGGCGGGACGGGGTGGGAAGAGGCTGTAACAGACCAGTTGGTGAAGAGCGAGGTGTTTTGCATCTTGCACAAACCTCACACGAAGTGACATAATCCAAAACATCCTTCCTACAAGTGGGCCACCAAAAGAAACGAGAAAGAAATTCCTGTGTCTTTAGAATTCCTCTATGCCCGGCTATTTTGGAATCATGAATGAGTTGCAATACTCTCAATCTGACTGTTTCAGGTATATACAGACGTTGTCCCAGAATCCACACACCATTCTTAAAGACAAGACTTACGTCCCTTGGGGGTTGAGCCAAAAAAGAATCCGCATGGTATGCTTCCTTGATGTCTTTAATTAGGTCTTGATGATGAATCACTCCTAGGAATCTAGAGTCAGGAAGAATAGTCTTAGGAGGAGTAATTGGACGTGTCTCTGCTGAGTAAATCCTAGAGAGTGCATCAGCCTTTCCATTGCGCGATCCTGGTCTATAAGAAATAATAAAATTAAATTGGTTTAAGAAAAGATTCCAGCGAGCCTGGCGAGGAGTCAGGCACTTAGCCGACCTGATAAACTCAAGATTACGATGATCTGTCAGAACGACTATTTGCTGTGCAGCTCCTTGAAGAAGGTGTCTCCATTCTTTGAAGGCGGCAATAATGGCCAACAACTCTCTATTGCCCACATCGTAGTTCTTCTCAGCCGAAGACAACTGCTGGGAAAAGAAGGCACAGGGATGCAAGACATTCTTCTCACCTGTTCTCTGAGAGAGTATAGCTCCCACGGCACAGTCTGAAGCATCCACCTCTATTATGAAGGCAAGCTCTGGGTTGGGATGTACTAGGATAGGTGCAGTGGTAAATTTATCTTTTAGACGGAGGAAATGCTTCCTGGGCTTGGGGAGTCCAGGAGAACTTAGACTCTTTCCGGGTAAGTTGGGTGATAGGTGACACTACCTCAGAGAAATTTCTAATGAAACGTCTATAGAAGTTTGCAAACCCGATGAAGCGCTGTACCTCCTTCACATTTCTAGGACTTGGCCAATCATTGATGGCTTGGGTTTTACTTCCATCCATACTAATTCCTTGTGTAGACAGTACATACCCCAGAAATTGAATTTCGGTCTTATGGAATTCACACTTTTCAAGCTTGATGTATGACATCTTCAGGGATCTCCTAGATACATTCGTGGTAATTTATTTGGATGATATTTTAATTTTTTCTAACTCCACAGAGGAACATCATGGACATGTGAGAATGGTCTTGGAACGTCTAAGACAAAATCATCTTTACATACAAGCTGGAAAAACTCCATTTTAACTGAGGGCAAGATAGCTGCAGCAAAACAGAAAGCAAAATGGCCGACGAACAAACTGAGTTTCAGAAACAGATATACAGAACCTTACATTAAAACTCCATTTTAACTGAGGGCAAGATAGCTGCAGCAAAACAGAAAGCAAAATGGCCGACGAACAAACTGAGTTTCAGAAACAGATATACAGAACCTTACACTTGCTTTCGAGGCAAGAAGGGTCATCCAGCCACATGATGAATAGTCGTTCTCCACTCTACAGTAATGAATTTTGTCATATCTCCGTAGGTACTGTCTGAGTACCTGTTAAGAGCTCTGGTTATACACATGTTGTACATGTCCATGGTTGCTTATCACTAGAGATGAGCGACTTTGCCTCCGGGAGGGTCGAGTCGGGTTTCGGTCGGCTCGACTTTTCCAAAAGTCGAGTCGAACGAAGTCGGCAGACTATCGGAAACAGTCGAGTCGGTGTTGGAAACCCGACCCCAATGCAAGTCAATGGGGAATAAAAGTCACCATTGAGTGGAGGACAGTAAACACACCTACAGGGCCCATTTCAATGCCAACGACATCAATTCTTATTGCTTGAGCTTGTCAACCTTAATTTACTTTATAATAATAGTAACGCATTGAAAACTGGGGGTTATTTGGCTAAAGTTGTGTGGGGGGTACAGCCCAGTTAGGGAGGTGGAAAAACTGGCATATGTTGAGGTGTAGGCTGGACGTTCAGAGTCACACACAGACGCTCCCTCAGTATGGATTTGGCCGTAATACAAACAGCAGATATATGGTACTGTATGAGGAGCGTACAGCTGTATACGGTGTAGGGGAAAATTTAAATCTCCGTATATATTTCCGGAGTCACACACAGATAGTCAGCATGTATTTGTCCGTGATACCAGCCAGTACACGGTAGTGTGTGAGGAGCGTACTATCAGGCAGCCTAATAACCAGCGCTGCTGCATACAAGAAAATCCTCCCCTGTCACTGCACACTAACTGTACAGCACAATTGTTATCAGCACAAGCACATAAGAACTTCTCTTTCCAGCCCTAACTGCCTTCCTACTGATAAACAGCATCAGCAACCTCTCCCTACTGTTAAGATCGGCAGAAGTAAAATGGAGGTCGGCGGTCAGGGCTTTTATAGACACTATAACGCCTCCCAAAGCAAGCCAATCACTGCAATGCCCTTCTCTAAGATGGTGGTGGACGCTGCACGTCATCTCGTTGCCCACAGTGTACGTCTTTGCTCATTGGCTGAAAAAAGGCACCTGCAAGAATTATGGGAAATACGACTTTGGCGCTCGTTTCGACGACCGCATGGCCGACTTCACGCTATGGTCGTGTTTCGGTTGACGAAACTCGACTTTGCCTAAAGTCGGCGACTTTTGAATCTGACCGACCCGTTTCGCTCAACTCTACTTGTCACTCATTTGCTGCTTTATCCTGTAGGTTGCCCCCCGCTGGGCCTGGAGACACTGAAAGTAACAGACTTCCAGCTTCATGCTTCAACAGTGAAACGTTACGGGCTGGGAGCCCACAGGGGCCGCCTCAATATCCAGGTGATTTGCAAATTTCGTTCTTATCTTTTCTGCTGCCGGCATTAATCTTGGACAGTGACTATAAAGTGCATTCGTTGTATCTATGATATATTTTTTTTTTATTATTCTCTGCTGGTACATTAACAGATATCCGCTGCAGTGCCGTCTTTGTGATTTAAGAAAGCATGGTCAGATTGCATCTTTCTGTAGTAAAAGTGTATCTGTAACTCAGGGCTGGTGCGGTATAAATTCAGCCCTGGCATTTGAAAGCACATCGATGCATGCTGCCCCCCTCACCCACTTCCAAAGATAGAGGGTCTGTATTACAAATATGGAGGAAATAAAAATTTGCTGTAATTCCAAATTGCTTACTTTGTCCTGGTTAATATGCTATACCAGGGCGCCGGGGAGACGGGTGGTGGGTGAAGTTTGGAAGCTGTGCAGCTTAGAGGGAGCACCTAGGGAGAAGGGGTCTTAGGGAAACTTTTCAGCATCAGCAGCAGGGAAGAGGGACCTTGAGGATCTGTCCATCAGGCTAGCTGGGTTGAGATTCAGCAGCAGCAGAGGTGAGGAGGGACACTGAGGACCGGTCAATCACACTAAGCGGTTTAGAATAAAATGTCAAATTAGATTGTCAAAGTGAGTACACCAGCCTCGTCAGGTCTAATATGAATTATATCATTACGTGGAGTTTGTATTGTGAAATCTGGTGACTGATTCGTCTTATTAACCATTCGCTGTTCTCATGCTCTTTACTGCTGAATGATGCTAACCTGGGCAGGATTTATTTGTTTCGAGACAAGCTGCATTGTTGTTAAAGGTTTTATTCGTTGGCTGTGACATCCACGTCGGGTGGTGACAGGCGCTTGGCCGTTTGCCATGTATTAGCGGGTATCGTGCACGACTGGCAGGTATACATGCATCCTGATCGCACAGGGGCACAATGCTGCCGGCGGTGCTCACGGGTTGGCAAATAGTCATTTGATCCCGTTATCAGTAGAACATCTGATGGAGAATTAGGAGGCATCATCGGGAAACACCTCAGCTATTGGATGAGGAATTGGATCCATTGGATTTGATATTGGATGGCGAGAACATACATGTAGAAATAAACACCCGGCTTTTCTTTCTGGGTGGTCAAACTTAGCTCCATAATGGGGTCTAATTTCAGCTTTGTTATGGGATCCTGTATTTTTGACAAACTAGGTTGGTATCAATGGTTTATGACCAGTTGATATTGATTATAGCTTTGACTTCACTCTTACAATATCTTATTTTATTGTTTTTATTACTAGTTTAGGTTTTTTTTATAGAAGTTTCCATAAGACTTTATAAGAGACCAAGGCAAATTGTTGCATTATAACTGAAGGAGATGATTTAGGGCCTTTAGGCTTAGCTTTCCCATATATTCTAAGCTTATATTTTTCCTATATGTGCACAGTTATATTCTTTGAACAAGTTTTAGACTTTACCTTGATCTGTGCTTGTTATATGACAGGCAGGGGTCAACGAAAACGACCTGTTCGATGGAGCTTGGTGCGCGGGAAGAAGTGACCTGCACCAGTGGA
The DNA here is from genome assembly GCA_033576555.1 of Oophaga sylvatica. Lineage (NCBI taxonomy): Eukaryota > Metazoa > Chordata > Amphibia > Anura > Dendrobatidae > Oophaga > Oophaga sylvatica. Next base: position 572,554,955 of record JARQOD010000003.1, on the reverse strand, counting down.
TGGAAGTAGACGCTCGAAGACTCACTAAGTTCACGGGGGTCATCACACAAGGCAGAAACTCACTCTGGCTGTAAGTATCATATCACTTTCCTATGACATCCTCCTGTGCTGCGGATAGATCTGCCGCACATCAAATCCTCCTACATCCCATACCAGTTTCCATAGAGACAGTGCTAATTATTATTTGTCTGTAATTATTCAGTTTTCAGGTTTAAGTACAAACCATTTTTATCCCTTTTCAATCTCCTAAAAATATACACTGCTACCTTGTGGTATAATACGGGCTTGAGATATTATCTAGCGCATGCATGAGCTTGTATAGATAACGAGTAGCGGACATTAGTGCTAAAAAAAGACAAACAAAGTTGTACATGCCAGTGTAAGGAGACTTATAGGCCATACGATGCTCATCTTGGAAATTAAATATGCAAATTGCCTCTTGATGTCGCTCCTTAAACACCAGAGGCCTCTCATACAGCCAACTCAGATCTCTTGCTTTGTGCTGATGAGGGGTAACACCCTGAAACACGTGTCTACAAATAGAGTATCCGGTTTGGCTTTTATACTAAGTTATGCGATGAGGCTCCTTAAAGGGTTGATATTGACTTTTAGGATTGCTACTTTCTGTAGGTGACACGGTAGTTCAAGTCCTCTTCAAAGAGGCAATTTGCAAAGTTGTACTATAAACGTATAAATCCCGTATGAAGAAAACCTGTTACTTGTCATAAATATATATTTTTAAAAAGTAAATGCTGCTCTTCTTCTGAATCCAGCATTGTTTTTCTTTTGTTCCTGTTCCAGAGATAGGGCCCTCTCTTCCCTGCATGTAAATCTCGTGCTGTTTTAGCCAAGTGGGCATCTTCTTAAGGGCCACGCCCATTTGGCTATACAGAGAAAAATAGCCATATCTCAAGACCAGAGATGTGCAAAAACAAAAAATAATGCTAGATTCATCTGGATTTGAAAAGGTAAAAAAATTATATATTTACGGAAGTAAATTTAAATTTCTTAAAATTTTGGTAATGAAAAACTTGTCACCATTTTATTGGATTTAAAGAGGCCTCTTTTTAAATACTCTATTAGGGATTTAATAATCAGAGGTCCTGCATTTTCTCTCCCTCCCACCCCCGGTCCGGCTACTTGAAAATGGCACTCAAGCACCCACAATACTTGATCGAGTAATGAGCATACCCGAGCACCCCGATTCCAGGCATGCTCGCTCATCACTACTAATAACGCTTTACAGGGACAGACTATTGATTTCAATGGGTACCATGTATACCTAATTTCCCATGTGGTTTTGCCATATATTTCTTTTTCAGTCCATGAGGGTTTAAAAGCAATACGTTTTTTCTCATTCAGGTATTTAAATCATGTCTGCGCCTTTTTTTGTCATTTATGTGGCTTTATCTTTATGGCATTTTTATATTACTATTTTTTTATCTTGTTTTTGTAAAATCAGTAGGAAGTATGAAGAAGAAAATAAGTTTTTTTACATTTTCATATTTTTTTCTCATGTCATTAAAATTCATTTTTAAGTTGTCTCGTTTCCTAGAGAGTCTGTTCTGTGTAAGGAGAGCATATCTGACCCAGACTGTTTGGTGTCACAAGTGCTTAAAGCTGACTGAGGTCCAAGCAGAGAGACGCCCTGTGAAAAGCATTAGGGAACACTTTCTCATAAAAAGATGTCCAAAACAAATAACCCTTTAATTTATTTTTGTCTAGTAGAAATTTCAAGGACAAAGTGTGGAGGACTGTAATCTCAATAGGCTTTATTTGCAGATGCTGAATAAGTTGCTTAGAAGAGTTAATGGACTTAAAATGTACAGCTTTGCACAGGATTTTTTTTATTGTTCAGTTGCTTCCTAAATGAAAAGATTAGCTACTTTCTAAATGTTGCTGCAGAGTTTCTGTAAGTCTTTTATCTATCTTTACAAAAAAATTACAAATGTTAGAGATAGTAGCAGGTAAGGGTAGGGGATTATACACATATCTCCACAGTGTGGAGAGGGAAGAAAGCATTTACAGTTTCAGTGATGGCACAAAAATCAGACTATAGAATATAAGGAATGCACATAAATGAAATAAGTGCAGACATCACCATCCTGGATACACAAAGTCCTCACATCAAGCCTATATTAATAGAAGAAACACTCTCAAAAATAAATAAAAAACTGAAAATTGGATCAGACTGAAAGTTGAATATAATCAGTCAATGGATGAAGGTTGAAGGCTGAAACTTGGTGCAATTTTATTAAAGACAAGCAAATTGATTCTAAACAAAGTCAAATTCATTTAGAAATTCCCAATATTTGAGAAGTCTAGTGATTCTGAATTTTTGGGAATATGATTGCTGGGAATCCAGTAAAATGGTAGTCAGTTCACTTCTCTTAACTCTTCCCTTGCCTAATTCTGCATTCTGATGTCTTGATGTGCGATGCCCCAGGTGACTGTGTGCAGCTGTTCACATTATGATGTGAGGTTGAACCTCAAAGCTTATTCGGAGCCACAAGCACCAGGAAAAAGTATAGAGAAGAAAGGCACCAGAGTGGCGTCCGGGGCCTTAAAAAGTGGTGGTTTATATGAGACAACCCCTTTAATCAACAATCCAATAATCATTCTAAAGTTTATCAATAAAACAATATAAGAAAGTAAAATAAAGAAATAGTAATTTGCCAGTGGATATAATAAAGATGCTTAACAGAAGGTTGAGGTTAGGGCTTGGCTCACAGTGGCGCCTTTTCCTGCTCGGATCTTAAGACTATTAATATTTTATAGAAAATCTTCCAACATTGCTTTACTGTTTAACTGTCTCGACTGTTTCCACTTGGTGTGTGAATGTCATTGCACATGGTTTGGCGCTTTTGCTCATTAGATCTTCAGTGCCGTGATTTATAGACTGTCTCCACATCCCATGCATTAGGCACAATAAAACTTCCTAAAGATTTATAGAAGTTCTGCTGAGAATCGTAAATGTCTTCGAAGAAATTGGGTAACTGGAAACACATATTGAGATTTCTTGCTGGACAAGTTTAAAGCTTCAGCATCTTCTCTTCTACGCATATTATGGCGGCACTGTGGTTACTATTTTACAGACAGGGCATTGTTTTTTTTTGTGGTAGCCCAAAACATCTCCATTATCTGCAGAGAGAGTTCATAATAGAGCAGTCCTCCGACTGTGAACATCGAGCAAAGATTACCGGACTGGTTGTATGGCTACATACTGTACATCCACATGTAGGTATGTGTTCTAGGTGCATGGTGCTGGGGAAGGGTGCCAACAATAAGCCTTGGTCAGTCTATTCAGATACTGGGTGTATTAAACTTAACTGAATTAAACTAAAGGCAATCTGACACCACCAGATACGTCACTTACCTGGAAGTATAGGGTAAATAGAAGATAGAAGCCGGCTGACTTGAAATGTGGCTAAACAGAGAAAATGAAGTTTTCATCAGTCATTGTAATGGATCTCGGGGCTCATTAGTGTCAAACTGGGGTGCCAAGGGCCCACCAGTAACATCAAATACAGGGCCCCACTTTTTTTCTACCTGCAAATAAGACGTTATCCTCATGCACAAAATTTCATAGCCATAACCTGGATTGATTGTTAAATTAATAAGATGATGCCTTTGCCTGTGCATCAAATGTAATATGCAAGTACTGCTTATATTAGTGGTTTGTGGTCCATTCCTGAACAGCGGCCCACCTGATGATTCTCCTGTTCTCCTATGGGCCAGTCCGATCCTGGGCTCAGTATATTGGTAGCGCGTCTGTAATCACATCCTGACACCTTGAGTGGCCGCCTGTCTGCAGAGAGTGTGTGCAGAGCGAACTGTCACTCAAAGTGCCGGGGTGTGATTACGGCTGCCGCTCCCAGTATACTGAGTGGTGACATAATCACTGCAAGATAGTGTCGAGCTCTCTTATATGCACTGTTTGGAGATCCGGAGCAAAGGAAGCGCCTGTGCCTTGGACGTGAATGATTGCAAAGAAAGGAAAATCCAAATTCATGAAAATCGCCAAACTCTTCTTGATTGGTGTGGATAGAAAACAGTCCAGTCGGCGAATTAAAATGCCATGGTAGTAGCTAAAACAACTAGTTTCAGGTCATAGTAATCACTAGTTGTTTTAGCTAGTACCATGGCACTTTAATTCACCGACTGGACTTTTTTCTATCCACACCAATAAAGAAGAGTTTGGGGATTTTCATGAATTTGGATTTTTCTTTCTTTGCAATCATTCACGTCCAAGGCACTCGGAGAGAGCCGTTACATGGTGATAACACCGTGATAAAAACTTCATTTTCTATGTAACAGTTTTTCAAGTCAACTGGCTGCACAACGGTTTACCACTATTTATCTGCAAATTAACGGTGTATCTGCAGATAAATAGCATTTCTGGTGATATCAGGTTCCTTGGAAGGAAGCATCATTCACAGACGATCCATTATGCCTGGGTCAGCATTGAAGGAGCCTTTGAGTCCTACTGTACCATAGCGTCTTTGTTCTGTCAATCAGTAGAGATCCTAAACCGCCAATTTATGTTCCTGATGAGCCCCTTTAATATGAAAACAAGCAGTTGTGATTACAATTGCAAATCAACTGTTTGGGGGGCCATGTAACTGACACTGACGGATACATTCGCTATTTTACAAATATATTTTGCAAATATATTTTGTGTCTGATATTTTATTACTCATGATCCCTTATTACTCAAGGACCTTACTCCTGTATTAGAAAAACTATTATGTGATATACATGTGGCACGCTTGCAGTAAAAGCTAGCTGGGATCTGCAAAAGGTAGAGGTATAGCTGCTACGAGCATGTGTAAAGGCACAAAACAATTTAGCTGCTATTGATTCAACTGGGGAAGTGTATTCTTAAATCCAGTTGTCAGGGTGAGCATTATGAACAGAAGGGGATGCAGCACCAGGGCAAGACAGGACGTGGATCAGTGAGAATCAGGGCGTCAGCATATTCAGGATGGGAGGCAGAAAAGTATAGTAGGAAACAGAAGCAGATAGAGTTCCAAAAGTGTGGAGATACACATAAATTGTATATATTTACTCGATCCAGGACTTGTAGCAGACAAATGGTTAATGGCAGAACTATATGCAATAGCAGACCTATGCAATTCATTAACCGCAAACAGCAGTGATAAACATGCAATCAAGATACTTGTTTATAGAGGTAATAGCACACAGTTGCAGCAGAGTTCTAGTGTGAAAAGCACCAGAAGTAGTCAAAAAGAATTCATTGCTTACAGCAGAGAAATGGTTAACTGCAGCACTGTTAAAAAGCCAAACTAGATACTTGATTGCAGAGATGATAACACAGTGCTGCAGGAAAGTTCTAGTGTGAAAAGCACCAAAATTAGCCGAGAAGAATTAATTAGGCTTGCAGCAGACAAATGGTTAACTGCAGCAGTAATAAATAGGCAAACTAGATACGTGATTGCAAAGATGAAAACACACGGTTTAAGCAGAGATGAACCATGAAGGGCACCTAGTAATAGTGGAGAAGAATTCATTCTGCTTACAGCAGAGTAAGCAGACAAATGGGTAACCTAGGTTTGAGCTCTGAGGTAAATGCAGATAGTTAATAAATAAGCAGGACTTTGTTGAAGAGAAGATTAGCAAACCTAGTAAAGTGGATGGTGAGGCAAACTCATAAAGTACAAGTAGCAACTGAATGCCAATTCAACTAAATATTCAGACAGCGCACAGTTCTCAGAGCTAGACGTAAAAGATCATGGGTGAGGATGTCAAAGATAGATGCTGGGTCACAGCAGAGACATGCACAGGTAGGCAGAGCTTAGCAGGACCTAGAATAATAAGCCCTGAAATAGGGCATGTGTCAGAAGAGAGTGATATCATTCTTTATAACTATTATTCTCTATTTATCCAGCATAATATTGTGCAATATCGCTCATAACATGAATGAAGAAAACAAATGAGCAGAGATTAGCATACATTGCTGATTAAAAGCAGAATGCATCTGTTCCCTGAGCCGCTCTGTTTTTTTTCAGTTTTGCACCTTGTCATTCCTTTCACACCTCGGTGTATTTTTTTTTCAGTGGATAACACTTTTTATATCTCTTTAGATTTAACGCAATGAGCAGATTGACTGCTAGAAGGGAGATTAAATTTGGATTTAGCTCTAAGAAGATTTCAAAACATTTTTAGAGATGCATATCTTCAGTATACAAGTTCCTATATAACGTACATGATAAAAGAGTTTTCCTGGTACTGCAATGCTGTGCTGTGATGTCTTGTCATCGACAGCAACATCTGTGATATGGAAAAAATATTTTTACATGTTAGTGATTGCTTTTAGTTAATAAAATTGCATGAAATTTAAGGCTGCAATCCTGATTCCTTCACTTATTTTTAGGCCCCCCCCTTCCCTGATATGCAGTTTTTCAGCTTGATTTAAGTTTCAGATATTTTTCTTGTGGGAGTGTCTCTCCCGGTAATACAGGCTGCATGTGAGTGTGAGGTCTGTGTGTGTCCGGGGTGCTGCCGTCTTCCCTTGCTTTCAAGTATGAGCACAGCTTCTATCCTGCACCTATTTGCTCCCTTTGTGATTTCTTCCTTGTTTATAGCCTGTTTTCTCTGCCCTCCTTGAGATCGTGTCTCCCCTCTCCATGCATATCTGTCTACAACAATCTTCTCCCTGTTTTTTCTAACACTGAAAGAAGAGAAGGGAAGGAGAGCAGAGAAACCTCAGGAGATGAGTGAATATACTTGAGAGGAATTGAGCTCTATTCAAATTTTGCAAAAATCTGTGTTCGCAAAAATGTGGATTTTTAGCAATTCGCTTTCATGCAGATTAATCATAAAGTGGAAAGATTTGGGGAACCTGATGCTTCATGAACAGTCGCTGCCTTGTCATCCCACTTCTTTTTCCATCACCCCATTACCATGATGTGTCCTCCTCCTGTGCACAGATAAGGCACATAGGTTGAGAAGAAGCTGCTTACTGACGTGAGTGCTTCTCTGCAGTGATACTAGTCACTACTCATGGACAAGCTGCGAGGCTGGGTAATCAAAAGGTCCAAGGTCAGAAGCCTGGAGGGTAAGTCATAGACAAAGGGGTGAGACAAACGAATAGTCAGGTCACCTTCCAGATGGCTAAAGCCAGGAGGTACGTCATAAACAAAGGGGTGAGACAAAAGTATAGTCAGCTCACGGTCCATAGGTCAAAATACCCGGAAAATAGAGGATCAAGCAAAGGGTTGAGGCAAAAGGATAGTCAGAGCGTGGTCCTAGGTCAGCAACAGTAGATCAGACCACAGAGCACAGTGAAACAAGGCAAATATACACCAGTGAGTAAGAAACTGCAATTGGCACCAGAGAGCTGGCTAAATAGCCAAGTAATAAACTGAACAGGCGACATCTGGATGAAGCTCAGGCAATGCCCTACTCCGATTGGACAGTTAAACTGTCATTCAAGACACTGCTCAGCATGCCGCTGCTCTAGATTGGACAGCAGACAGTGATTCACTGTGTCCAGACACACTAAAAGGTGGAATTGTGACACCCGCGTTGTGATTCCACATTGGCCCCATTGCACAAACCTTCCTCCCCTTTCCTATTAATACAAATGAAGGGAGTAAGCGATGATACCTGCTCCGCTCCAGTGCCGCCTCCACTTATCACTGTACCCTGCAGTCTGAGGAGTGAGGAATTAACAAACGTGCACTTGCGTACACAGTGCTGATCTGCTTGTGCTGCCAGCTTGATCATGATGTGCCATGCAAAAGGCCACACTACCCCCCTGGACCCAGTCACTGTCTAACCCCCTGCGACACTGATCATTACGGCCCTTGTTTGCAAGTTACTTTTTTTACTGCTTCATACATGGAAAATGTAGATACTTTTCCATAATGTCTCTCTGAAAACACATGTAGTGACCAGAAAAACCATTACTAATGTATGTTATATGTCATATGGTAAGTGTGTTCTCTAGTCCTTACATGATTAAACTTGTGACACCGACTCCCCGTCTTGCCTTGGGAGGAGGTAAATCATTTAATAATATGCTGCCCTCTCTTGACTTGTTTTGGTATTACAACTTGTAGTACTATGCTGCCCTCTTTTGCCTTAGTTTGGCATTGCAACTTGTTTTTTTTCTGATTAAAACAAGTGGCAGTTGGAGGTGGGGCGTGTGGCACCGAAACGGTCTAGTTACAGGTGGTTTAGATGGTGAGAGGAGGTAGGAAATTGGGACCAGCGGGAGTACAAATAGCACCCGATTCGGAGTGCCCCGCGTTTTACAGTGATAGAGTGCTGAGACTGCAGAACTGCATAGCAGATTTCCCGGGTACTCCGATCCGATTAAGGTCAGTTGATCCTTCCCGCAGCACAGTTGGTTAAATGGAAATTTACTGCCATCCTCCCAAGGCCGGGACCGAGAAAAGGCTTTGACAGTCGCAATGTGTAAGAAAAATTATATCTGCTACCCATGACTGTTATGTTGAAAAATATAAGAATTGTTACCAATCTTCAGTAAAGTTCATCTTTCAAGTTTGCACAGGACCCTCGGTGTATGCTTCTTTCGTCCGCGGCCTCTTACCTTGCGGGCATCAACATATCTCTCAGTCTCATATATCAGTCATCTCCCCCTTTATAATTGCCACCTAACCCAGGGATTGTTAGAGCCATCGGAGTCACCGTGACTGAACCATCCTCCGAGATACTAGGCCCTCATCTCACAAGGCGGTGCGTCACACAGAATTTAGCAATTCTTGAAAAAATAAAAAAATCACTATTCAAGCAACTTGTTACGTTTCTATTGATAGCAATAGCACAGCGATTTCTGGTGGTGCGATAAATAGTCTAGTGGTATCCTGAGCCGCAGTCTACAGCTGGAGATGATGACTACCATATTCACACAGCGTCTGGTCATACAGGGACACTAGTGTCCTGCTCTGACGCTCATGCCTCATATACCACACCTGGAAACCCTTCAGCATTGCTCAGGTTCTTACGTGCCATAAGTGAAAAACTCTGAAGTGTTGCCAGATATGATAAGCAAATACTGATTTATTGCTTCAGGAACTATTTTATTTACTTTACTAAATATTTTACATACTTTATTTGGAAAACGCTCAATCAAGTTTTGTCTGTTTTTGGAAGATAAGTTAAAGCATGAGGTTAAAGGACATACTGATAAGAGGCAGACATGGTGCTATTGTAGTGCCCTTGGGGTTAGAGTTTCCAGTCCCGGTTGGTCCAATTTTAACCTTTGCAGTGGGGCATCCTCTCTTTTAGGTTCACCATTGCCTAACAAACAGGGAATCCGTACATGTGATGTTGCAGCCGAACAGCCACGAGACATATAGCCGCGGGGACGCGAACATATTTTTCGAGCACGCCGAAGACACTCGATTAACCCACAAACATGCTCAGATAACACCTTATCCGAGCACGTTCGCTCATTACTACGACTGACCCCTGTATTGCATAGATACATTTAGGGAGACTTATTAATGCTGGTGTACAATCGGTACAGCCATTTATTCGGTGCCAAGCTCCCATGGGCTGAAAACAATACCAGGTCAAACTGTTGATGAGATATTAATCAATTTGTTACATGGAGTGCAATTCTGAAGCAACAGATCCTTTTAAAGACCTTTTATAATATTTGCTTAACATTGGGATGTAAAGTTCGTGACCAGTACGGTAACGGTTGGCTGCAGTAGTCAAGTGAATGACATACGTCATGTGTACAATTTTTTTAAATGTATTTATACCAGGAAACTGGCATATAAAAATTTGTTAAATCTGCTCTCTGCATTCAGTCATGGCCATAGCCAAAGAGTTGTAATGCACCCAACTGGGTAAAATGTAATTTGGTCATACTGTGTATCTTAATGGTCATGGACTGGTAATACCAACTACTGAGCCAAGCAATGTCATTGACACAATAGGCCGAAATGACAAAGAGTGAACTAGGAAACATAAATACTCTGGATATCTATGGAGAGGGTTTCCGATAAGGACCAGCTTTTAATCTTCAGTTAAAGTACTTACGCTATTAGTTGATGGTTTTTGTACCAATGAATAAACAAGATATATTAAAGAAGAGTGTTTACTTTGTTAGGAACTTAAAGTCGAAGATCTTAGCCAAACATAATAGAACATTTTTAATAATCAACAAAATTTAAACATCTACTTATGTAATATGAAAAAACAAGTGCGGTAATTATTTGTCACGTATCTTCTTATGGTGCTCCTTACACATTTCTCCAATTATCACTGTTCTTTTTGGTTTTTCGGTCACTAGAGCTCACACATCAAGGACATCGACCTTTAATAGGACTTGAGCTACCAAAAAAGTACTGCAGTAGTAGTCGTGCCGGGTCCATTTTTTACCTATTGCAAAAGAAAAAAGCAAAACCTTAATCATAATTCAGTATAGTTTATCAGGAATCAATGAGTCTCACAGATTGCAAAAGTGGCGGTAACTTCCAAATCCCAGTCTTTGCAAAAATCAGATACAATTGCGGGATAAATAGGCTTCATTATTCTTATGATGTGCGACAAAATTTGTCACATTCACACAAGAGCCATAGCTAATCGTCCAGTGAAATATTCCTGCTTCACGTTAACCCTTCGCCTGCTGTGAGCAGCTCATTATTTAATGATGCTTTCTTTTGAAATGCTCTGCAGTGTTCTGCGTTGGGGATAGTGAGGGGGAGAGCAGGTGTCGCGGGGGAGCGATCTGTCTCTCTCACATTTTCTATTTACAAGGCACCGGCTGTTTCTGTACAACAGACTGGAGATGTGACACACAAATGAGAAAACACACACACATGCCCAATACTGGTCCGGCGCCCTGATCTGCCATGTCACAGGAAGTTCTGATGGAAGAAGGAAGAAAAAAACTCATCTTGTGATTTCACCTGTAATTTCCTTACTTTTCTACACTCCGAATTCAGTGTTAAGTTCTGTGTTTTCACCAGGATTTCTGATTATGGATATGGTGTATGACAAATGAGGGTCTCTTTGACATACAAAGCAGCAGGACCTGTCGATATAACCTGTATCAATATAAACTATAAGCTTTTATTGGAGTATTTTCAATATACTGTAGATGGAAGTATTGTCACACACAGATTAATCAATTGAGGTTTTTCCTTCAGTCCCATTTCTCCCGGTGTATAACATCTAGCCCCTCACCCCCGGTGTACAACATCCGGCCCCTCGCCCCTGGTGTATAACATCCAGCCTCTCGACCCTGGTGTATAACATTCTGCCCTTCACCCTGGTGTATAACATCCAGCCTCTCGCCCCCGATGTATAACATCCGGCCCCTCACCCCCGGAGTACAACATCCGGCCCCCCACCCCTGGTGTATAACATCCAGCCCCTCGCCCTGGTGTATAACATTCTGCCCTTCACCCCTGGTGTATAACATCCAGCCCCTCGTCCCCAGTGTATAACATCCAGCCCCTCACCCCCGGTGAACAACATCCGGCCCCTCGCCCCTGGTGTACAACATTTGGCCCTCACCCCTGGTGTATAACATCCAGCCTCTCGCCCCTGGTGTATAACATCCTACCCTTCACTCCTGGTGTATAACATCCAGCCCCTCACCCCGGTGTATAACATCTAGCCCCTCACCCTCGGTGTACAACATCCGGCCCCTCACCCCTAGTGTATAACAACCTGATCCTGCCCTTCACCCCTGGTGTATAATATCCGGCCCCTTGTCCCCAGTATATAACATCCAGCCACTTGCCCTGATGTATAACATTCGGCCCCTCACTCCTGGTGTATAACATTTGGCCCCTCACCACTGGTGTATAATATCCAGCCTCTCGCCCCTGGTGTATAACATCCTGTCCTTCACCCCTGGTTTATAACATCCTGCCCTTCACCCCTGGTGTATAACAACCTGCCCTTCACCCCTGGTGTATAACATCTGGCCCCTCGTCCCCAGTGTATAACATCTGGTCCCTCATCCCCCGGTGTATTTCATCCGACCTCTCACCCCCAATGTATAACATCCAGCCCCTCACCTCTGGTGTATAACATCCAGCCCCTCGCCTCTGGTGTATAACATCCGGCCCCCGCCCCCAGTGTATAGCACCCAGCCCCTCGCCTCTGGTGTATAACATCCTGCCCTTCACCCCTGGTGTATAACATCTGGCCCCTCGTCCCCAGTGTATAACATCCGGTCCCTCATCCCCCGGTGTATTTCATCCGACCTCTCACCCCCAATGTATAACATCCAGCCCCTCGCCTCTGGTGTATAACATCCAGCCCCTCGCCTCTGGTGTATAACATCCGGCCCCTCGCCCCCAGTGTATAGCATCCAGCCCCTCGCCTCTGGTGTATAACATCCAGCCCCTCGCCTCTGGTGTATAACATCCGGCCCCTCGCCCCCAATGTATAACATCCAGCCCCTCGCCTCTGGTGTATAACATCCAGCCCCTCGCCCCCAGTGTATAGCATCCAGCCCCTCCCCTGCCATCTGCCTTTACATATGAGTATATGTGACAGAATGGCTGCTTGTGCAGAGCTCACTGATACCAGCACAGTCTTGTTATAGGACTTCACCGGTGTATCAAGTCCATTCATGATATTTCTTCCGCTTAAATTTTCCCCCATCTCCTGTGGTTAATATTATTGAGAAATGAAAGGAACTGCAGCAACTTGGCCACAAAGTGGAGACATCGTAAAATTACAGAGCGGGGTCACCAAGAGCTGAGGAGCAGAGGTCAGCACCACTCTGCTGACCCCATAACTGCAGAGTCCAGACCTCCTGTGGTATGAATGTAAGGGCTTATCACAGTTTATTGTTGAAGATTTGTGATTTAATATATGATCTGGCCAATAGAGGGCATGGCGCCAGGCCTGCGTTAGAGCATGGGGGTTTTGGCAGTTGGTGGGCGGTTGGGTGAAGGTGAAGAAGAGACCGGAGGGAAGTGGAGGTTTGGATCCTTTGGGAAAGTCTGGATACAGAGGTGCAACTCTGGATCTGTTGTTGATGACTCTGGGATGCATTGTTCGGTTTGACATGAGCCAACTTGGTGTGGACAACCAAGTACACAACATCTTGGGCTAGGCCATGTTAGACCTCATCTCTAAGGACTTAGGGATGCCCTGTGTTGGAGAGATCGGCATTCCTTAATAGCTGCAAGATGGCGTTTCTTATTATTCGGGACTCAGCCCAGCAAGGAACCTTCTATGTCAGTCTCAGGACATATCGGTACCATCTTACATCTGAATATATACAGTGGGGGAAATTTGTAAGTTTGCCCACTGACAAAGACATGAACAGTCTATAATTTTAAGGGTAGATTAATTTTAACATTGAGAGATAGAATATCAAAAATAAAACCCAAAAATCACATTGTATAAATTATATACATTTATTTGCATCTTGCAGTGAGAAATAAGTATTTGATCCTCTGGCAAACAAGACTTAATACTTGGTGGCAAAATTAAAATTTTGAGGCTGTCGCTTGGAACTCAGAGCTTCAACTCCCTCCATAAGTTTTCTATGGGATTAAGGTCTGGAGTCTGGCTAGGCCACTCCATGACCTTGAAGGGAACTTGTCACCAGTTTTGTGACATAACAGCTAAAAATATCACCTTATTCAATGTCTGCGTTGCATTCCCTTAATCCTTATAGAATCCCCTGACTCCCCTTGTATACTTCCGAAAACCTTTTTTTAATTTCTCCCGCGCTGTATGGTAATCTTCTCAGTCCGGTCTGATGGCCATGGTTTCAGGCCTCTACATCACTCCCGTCGGCTGTTGCTCGCCATCCTACTTCATGAATGACGCCTCTTACGCTGTGCGACACCTCGCGCCTGCTCAGAAATATTGCGTTTCGCACCTGCGCAGTATGCTTTGCCCAACTGTGGGCAAAGCCGAAAAACAGAAGTGTCATTTAACGGAACTACGTTTGCCAGCGCATGCGCACTTCTGTTTTTCGGCTTGGCCTGCAGTTGGGCAAAGCATACTACGCAGGTGTGAAACGCAATATTTCTGAGCAGGCGCGAGATGTTGCATGGCAATGTTGATCGTTATCCATGTCAGGAGGACGGAGAGCAGAAGCCGGGGGGAGGGATTCAGAGGCCCGAAACCACACCCATCGGACCGAACTGAGATTACTATACAACAGAGCGTTCCCCACCTGACAGCATTGAGCCCACTGTACAGTTTAGGGGAGGAGAGATAACACTATGGGGATGTTTTTCAGGCTCGGACTCTGCTCCTTAGTTCCCGTGAAGGAAAATCATAGTGTTTCAACAAAGCAAGACATTATGGACAATTATAACTTCCAACTTTGTGGGAACAGTTTGGAGAAGGCCCTCTTCTGTTCCCCTTGACTGTGCCCAGTGCTAAAATCAAGGTTCATAAAGATATGGCTAAGGGAGTTTGGTGTGGAAGAACTTGACCGGCTGCACAGAGCCCAGAGCTTAACCAAATAGTATTGCAGGGACTGACACACCATATGTGCGACCTGTGCAGATGCACAAGGGCTCAGAGGGCTACGTGGCCCACGGCTGCCAACTTCAAAATAGTTTCCTATAGTTTACTAGAACTGAGCTAATGAATTTCATAGAAAATTGTTAGAAGAAGGATGATACGATATTGGAGAGCAAAGGATCCATGTTTTGTTCTTGCACCGGGGACCTCTGCTGTCCGTGGCCACCCCAGCCTCATCAAACTCCTTTGGGAAGAACTTTCGGATCCTTCTGTGATTGTAGTAGTCGTCCTCTATCAAAGACAATGAAGGATCCTGCTGCATTTCCAGCAATGTTTCCTGTGTGATTTCTTGTATATAACTCTTCATAGAAGCTTTAGAACCCGTCTTGTATCTAGTTCTTTTTGTCCATGTCTCCTGATGAATTTTCTCACCCTAGGAGTGACTGGGTCACCTCTTATCGAGTCATGGTCAGCAATGACAGTCACAGCTGGGTCTTTGCAAAAAATGAAACTGGAGATCTGGTAAGAGAAGCTTTTTTATGTTTTAAATAGAGATGAGTGAATCTACCAAACTTTGCTTTGCCAGATTCGCTCGTATTTGGTGGGAAATTCATTAATTCTGATTTTTTTCTACTCAAATTAAATTGCTGGTAAAAGCTATTTATTTTGCTCTGTGGTCTCTCCATAACCCAGAAGGTGACAAACCGAGAAGTTAAAAAATAAAAAAACATTTCGCCTTTCACCTGTTCTTTTGCCGTAGCTTTCTGCCAAGACTTACGCTGGCTCGCTTCCTTCCTCCAGACCCGGTCTTCTCGTCCATCTTCAGTCATATTTACTTATTCCTTGTCCACCATGATGTGCGTCACCCCACAATATCATGACGTCACTTGGGTCCTAGTCAGTACTGGCGTCGCCAAAGAGTGAAGGCGGAAGAGAAGACCGATGCCGTTTGGAGGAAGAAGCCAGTAAAGGCCCAGACAGGAAGTTGTGGCACCAGGATAGGTGAGCGGCTAAGTGAGTACAATGTTTTACTTTATTTTATAACCCAGCAAATCCAAATTTTTGGTGAAATTCTAAGCAAATTTTGATTTGCCTTCAATCAATTCACACAGCTCTAATTTTTATTTATAGGAACATTATAATTTTCTGTATTTATTAAGATGTCTACTCGGACAACCCCTTCTCAATCTGTGTGCTTGCCCCCCATAAAAAAATAACATGTATACTCATCCCTGGTGCCAGCACCGATGTCGGCATTGGCTCTCCGGGGCTCCCGTGACATTATGTATCACATACATCCAGAGGAAGTTAGAGAGCAGCAGCGCTAATTTGCTCCAGATGTATGTTATTTTTCCAAAGGTGGGGAGAGTGAAGCAGACGCTGATTGGCCTCAGGGATTGCATGACGCACCAATGTCATGTGAGACGTGGGGGAGGCAACGCCGACACCGCTGGTATGGCACTGGCACAGAAGGTGAATATACTTGTTATTATTTTAGAAGGGGAAACATACGAATTGAGAAGTATTGTCTAAGTAATGGATAAGCCCTTTAATTTTCTGCAGCCGTTTCCAAATTCGTGGGTGTATTTGGTATTGCTACAACAGAATCTATTTAATTGGATAATTTGTGCGCTATTGCACCCCATGCAGATTAGATAGATGTCAGTGAGCGCTCTTATGTTCTCTATGACAGAGCCTTCACTAGACATCTCTAGCGACAGCGTATTCCTGGGAAAACAAAAGGCAGTCCGAAATTGGACATGACGGATCCTTAACTCCTCCAACTATCATACACATTAGACTGTCGGCTGAACCAGATTATCTATCTATCTATCTGGATATAAAAAGTCTACACATCCCTATTACAATGACAGGTTTCTTTCATGTAAAAAATAATAATAATAATAATAATAATCATTTTAATAAGAATAATTTCAAAACTTTTTTCATTAATGTCACCCATATTTTGCATGTGTCCTTTGAGAAATAAACAGAGTTATTTTGAGGGGTAAAATAAAAATAACCAAACTAAAATAATGTGGTTGCTTAAGTGAGAACACCCTCTTATAATCGGAGATGTGGTTGTCTATAGAAATAGCTGATCACATTTAAAGGGAACCTATCACCATGAAAATACAGTCTAATCTGCAGGCACCATTTTATAGAGCAGGAGGAGCTGAGCAGATTGATATATAGTTTTGTGAGAAAAGATTAAGTATAACCTGTATTTTCATTATTTACATCTCTGCTCTTTCTGGGATTTTTGGTTCAGTGGGCGGTCCTATCAGTGACTGACAGCTCTCTCTTTAGTGAGAGTATATCGTAGCACTACCGTGGTGGTGCACAAGTAGGTTTCCCAACCCAATAGTGAATAAAGAAAACTTGGCACTCAACTTTGAGAGAAGTAGATTCCTGTTTATTGCAGTCACAATACTGGTGTAACGTTTCGGTCCATGTGGACCTTCGTCAGTCCGACTGCTTGTGAGGAAGCAACAGTATGAAAAAGAAGAGGCAGTATGCTTGGTGGTGAGGTGAAGGATCGCTGGTCTCTCTGCTCTGGCGCGGAATCCACCGCTTGTCAGGAGGATTCCGCGCCAGAGCAGAGAGACCAGCTTCCTCACAAGCAGTCGGACTGACGAAGGTCCACATGGACCGAAACGTTACACCAGTATTGTGACTGCAATAAACAGGAATCTACTTCTCTCAAAGTTGAGTGCCAAGTTTTCTTTATTCAGCTCTCTCTTTATGCACACTTCTTCAAGGAAAGCTGTCTGTCTCTGATAGGACCGCCCACTGGACCAGAAAGAGCAAAGTTTTGAATAATTAAAACAGAGATTATAGTTAATCTTTTCTCACAAAACTATAAATAAATCTGCTCAACTTCTCCTGCTCTATAACCTGATAACTGAAAAATGTACTGCATTTTTCTTTAACTCATGATAAGCAGAAGTCAGTACACGGCTGCCATCATTTACAGTGATTCTGATTAACCCGATATAACATTTTGCTGTTCTAGACTTAGACATTTTCTAAGTTGCAGTTTATCCAAAAGCCATAGTCCCGAAGTCTTTAAACAGCTTACAACACAGCAAAAGGATCTCATTGTTGAATATTATCAGCCAGGGGAAGGATACAATTTTTATTTCTAAAGCATTAGATATATAATGGAACGGTCATCAAGAAGTGGATTAAGTTTGGCACAAAAGTGACATTACTTAGAGGTGGACATGCCTCAAAAATTGATGAATAGACAAGAAGTAAATTGGTCTAGGAAGCTGCCAAGATGCCTACATCAACATTAAAGGATCTGTGGGAATTTCTGGTAAGTACTGGTTGTGTGGTGAATGTGACAACAATCTTCAGTATTCTTCGTTTGATGGTCCTTGGTGGTAGAGTGGAAATACTGAAGCCATTTCTTATGAAGAGAAACATCCAAGCCCTCTATGTATTGCCTACATTACCGTAAGTCTGTCAAAAGCATGTGCAAAATTGTTTTATTTTTGATGAGACCAAGGTGGAACTTTTTGGCCATATTTCCAAAAGGCATCTTATACGTAAAGCCAACAATGTGCATCACCAAGAGAACACCATACCCACAGTGAAGCATTGTAGAGGCAGCATTATGCTTTGGGACTGTTTTTCAGCAGCTCAAACTAGGGCTTTAGTAAAATGAGGAGGGAATTGTGAACATTTCCAAATATTAGTAAATTTTGAAACAAAACCTTCAGGCCTCTTCTAAGAAGATGAAAATCACCTTTCACCATGATAACGACCCTACACATATCGCTAAATCTGCAAGAGAATGACTGCACCAGAGGAAGTTCAAAGTTTCCAAATGGTTTGGCCAGAGCCCAGACATAAATCCAGTTGAAAATCTATGCTGTTAATCTGAAGAGAGTGCTGTAAACAGGAGGAGCCCTTACAATATGACAATTTTGGAGCTACTGCAATGAAGAGTGGGCAAAGATTACCAATTCTAGATGATCCATGCTGATAGACTGAACGCTGTCATAAATTCAACTGTGCATACAATAAAGTATTATAGTAAGGGTGTGCATATTTATGAAACCACATTATTTTATTTTTTTATTTTTATTTTTTGCAACAAAAAATATTTCAGTTTATTTTCCAATGGATTTGTACACATTGTGGGTGACATTAAGTGGTGGATAAAGATCTGAAGTGATTCTTCTTGGTGAGATAGAAATATAGATAAAGTCTATCTATCTATCTATGTATCTATCTATATGCAGTGGGTACGGAAAGTATTCAGACCCCTTTAAATTTTTGACTCTTTTTTTCATTGCAGCCATTTGGTAAATTCAAAAAAGTTCATTTTTTTCTCATTAATGTACACTCTGCACCCCATCTTGACTGCAAAAAAATTGAAATGTAGACATTTTTGCAAATTTATTAAAAAAGAAAAACTGAAATATCACATGGTCATAAGTATTCAGACCCTATGCTCAGACACTCATATTTAAGTCACGTGCTGTTCATTTCCTTGTGATCCTCCTTGAGATGGTTCTACTCTTTCATTGGTTTCCAGCTGTGTTTAATTAAACTGATAGGACTTGATTTGTCAAGGCACACACCTGTCTATATAAGACCTCACAGCTCACAGTGCATGTCAGACCGAATGAGAATCATGAGGTCAAAGGAACTGGCCAAGGAGCTCAGAGACAGAATTGTGGCAAGGCACAGATTTGGCCAAGGTTACAAAAGAATTTCTGCAGTACTCAAGGTTCCTACGAGCACAGTGGCCTCCATAATCCTTAAATGGAAGAAGTTTGGGACCACCAGAAGTCTTCCTAGACCTGGCCATCCAGACAAACTGAGCAATCGTGGGAGAAGAGCCTTGGTGAGAGAGGTAAAGAAGAACCCCAAGATCACTGTGGCTGAGCTCCACAGATGCAGTAGGGAGATGGGAGAAAGTTCCACAAAATCAACTATCACTGCAGCCCCCCACCAGTCGGGCCTTTATGGAAGAGTGGGCCCGACGGAAGCCTCTCCTCAGTGCCAGACATATGAAAGCCCGCATAGAGTGTACTAAAAAAACACATGAAGGACTCCCAGACTATGAGAAATAAGATTCTCTGGTCTGATGAGACGAAGATAGAACGTTTTGGTGATAATTCTAAGCGGTATGTGTGGAGAAAACCAGGCACTGCTCATCACCTGCCCAATACAATCCCAACAGTGAAACATGGTGGTGGCAGCATCATGCTATGGGGGTGTTTTTCAGCTGCAGGGACAGGATGACTTGTTGCAATTGAAGGAAAAAAAAATAACTGACACTAAAAGGATTTTTTGAGGAAAAAATCCTCCAAAAAACATTATAAAATCACTGAGAAAAGAGGCAGAGATGCTTACCTGCCTATGGCTCAGAACAATTGCACTATCAGGGTGCAGTGGACCCAACTAATTATGGCAACAACACAGGTGCAGCAATACCGATATAACAATCACTCTCAACCTACCAAGCCATGATCTAAAAGTATGGGCGTTTGTAATAGGCTGTAAGCCGGATGCTCTGCATTACTTGTGTGAATTATGCCGCAGATAGATTGGAACTTTTTCTGTGTGCACTACTATACTGAACAATAACCCCCTCCATGGCTTGGTAGGTTGAGAGTGATTGTTATATTGATATTGCTGCACCTGTGTTGTTGCCATAATTAGTTGGGTCCACTGCACCCTGATAGTGCAATTGTTTTGAGCCATAGGCAGGTAAGCATCTCTGCCTCTTTTCTCAGTGATTTTGCAATTGATGGAAACATGAATGCGGCCAAGTACGGAGACATCTTGGATGAAAACCTCTTCCAGAGTGATCTGGACCTCAGACTTGGCTGAAGCTTCACCTGCCAGCAAGACAATGAACCTAAGCACACAGCTAAAATAACAAAGGAGCGGCTTCAGAACAACTCTGTGACCATTCTTGACTGGCCCAGCCAGAGCCCTGACCTAAACCCAATTGAGCATCTCTGGAGAGAACTGAAAATGGCTGTTCACCAATGTTCACCATCCAAAAAAATGGAACTGGAGAGGATCTGCAAGGAAGAATGGCTGAGGATCCCCAAATCCAGGGGTGAAAAACTTGTTGCATCATTCCCAAGTAGACTCATGGCTGTACTAGCTCAAAAGGTGCGTCTACTCAACACTGAGCAAAGGGTCTGAATACTTATGACCATGTGATATTTCAGTTTTTCTCTTTTAATAAATTTGCAAAAATTACTACCGTACATTTCTGCTTTTTTGCAGTCTAGATGGGGTGCAGAGTGTACATTAATGAGAAAAAAATGAACTTTTTTGAATTTACCAAATGTCTGCAATGAAACAAAGAGTGAAAAATTTAAAGGGGTCTGAACAGGGCCGGCTCCAGGTTTTTATGGGCCCCGGGCGAAAGAGCCTCAGTGGGCCCCTTTAACACAGACCACGATTCATGATGCACAGATACAGCAGAGAAATATAGGTATAGTACAATGCCAAACACTTCACTTCTTCCATTACATGACTGATATCTATTGTAAATTGTACAATAGCTCAAAAACCGCCAAATCCTCACAACGCACAGTACAGACTGGACAGCACAGTCCTCCATACAATATTATGGGCACCACAGTCTCCCCCTCATCACCCATATAATACCCCATGCAGGATGTCACCCTCCATATAATGCTCCATACAGAATACTGGACCCAAAATAATGCTCCATACAGAATACTGGACCCAATATAATGCTCCATACAGGATTCTGGTCCCCATATAATGCTCCATACAGGATACTGGCCCCCATATAATGCTCCATACAAAATATGGAGCTCTCCTCTGCGCTGTACTGCGTTCTGCACTGTTACGGCTCAGGAAAGGGCACTGTTGAAAGACTCCCCATTATCATCATGATTGTCTCCCCATCATCATCATTGCCTCCTTATCATCATCATTGCCTCCCCATCATCATCATGGCCTCCCCATTATCATCAATGCCTGCCCATCATCATCATCTCCTCCCCATCATCATCAATGCCTGCCCATCGTCATCATCTCCTCCCCATTATCAATGCCTGCCCATTATCATCATGGCCTCCCCATTATCATCAATACCTGCCCATCATCATCATCGCCTCCCCATCATCATTATCGCCTCCCCATCATCATCAATGCCTCTCCATTATCATCAATGCCTCCCCATCATCATCATCGCCTCCCCATCATCATCAATGCCTCTCCATTATCATCAATGCCTCCCCATCATCATCATCGCCTCCCCATCATCAATGCCTGCCCATTATCATCATGGCCTCCCCATCATCATCATGGCCTCCCCATTATCATCAATACCTGCCCATCATCATCATCGCCTCCCCATCATCATTATCGCCTGCCCATCATCATCAATGCCGCCCCATTATCATCAATGCCTGCCCATCATCATCATCGCCTCCCCATCATCATTATCGCCTCCCCATCATCATCAATGCCTGCCCATCATCATCTTCTCCACATCATCAATGCCTGCCCATTATCATCAGTGCCTGCCCATTATCATCATCTTCTCCCCATCATCATCAATGCCTCCCCATTATCAGCAATGCCTGCCCATTATCATCATCTCCTCCCCATTATCAGCAATGCCTGCCCATCATCACACATAGACAGTACCACAGCACACAAGCACTCTCTCACATACATACACACACACACACACACACACACAAAGCACCACAACTACATACACACAGACACACACAGAGACACACACACACACGTCTCACCTGTCCAGCGTCCGCGCTCTCTGCCACAGCTGGCCGCTGAATGATGACGTCATTCAGCGGCGCTGCTGTGAGAGGAAGCGCCGGTGCCCCCTGGAGCCCAGAGCTGCGGCAGCGGAAGCACGGGAAAGGTAAGTATTGTGCCAGCTGATGCCGGGGCCCTGAGCAAGCGGGGGGGCCCAGTGGCGGCGCTGACACCGCTCTTCTCCGCTAATGGGCGTGGAGATGCCAGACGGCGATTGGGCCCCCCCGCCTGCTCAGGGCCCCGGCACTTGCCCGGGTGTGCCGGGTGCTGACGCCGGCTCTGGGTCTGAATACTTTCCATACCCACTGTAGCTATCTATCTATCTATCTATCTATCTATCTATCTATCTATCTATCTATCTATCTATCTATCTATCTATCTACTTTGTATCTCTTTTTCTACCTCTTATTGCTTTATGCTATACTTATCTATAATGTTATTTCTCGCATATACAGAACTGGTTAATGTTATTACATAAAAATGCTAAATGCAATTTTGAAAAAGATCTCAGAAAATCCACAATCCTGCCAAGTTTCATCTGGAAGCAGGACTATTTCCATAAACCTTCATTACTGTGGGTTTTATGAGAAATTGTTAAGGGCAGAAAACTTATATCCTGAAAGATTTACAGATGGGTAAACAGGGTTGCCAGGTCAGCCATTAAAACCCCCAGCACATATGAAATACATATAACGGGCGGCAGTTAGCTGAGATGTATGTATCTTCACTTACCTCCAGCAGCACATTAGGAAACTTGTGAAGTGCAACATCGAAAAGTCATGATTGCTTATGTTTCACAGCCTGCGATCAGGTTGAATACTTCAGCAGGGAAGGGACAATGTTTTTATAACACACCGAGACTTTGTCTACAGTCCAACAGATTGCTGACGGGAGAGTTGGCCGGTACGGTAATAATGACGGTTTGGTCCCAGATTTATTTATTTTTATAAATGCAGTGAATGATACGAAATATCTATTAAAGAGAATCTTTCACTGGAGTTTTAAATATAAAATGAGTATTTAACGTTGCTCCACTGGTTCTGGAACAGTTGTTCATGTTCTTCCATTTCCCCACCGTTCG
The DNA here is from genome assembly GCA_033576555.1 of Oophaga sylvatica. Taxonomy (NCBI): domain Eukaryota; kingdom Metazoa; phylum Chordata; class Amphibia; order Anura; family Dendrobatidae; genus Oophaga; species Oophaga sylvatica. The sequence continues at coordinate 572,531,626 of JARQOD010000003.1, read as the reverse complement.
AAACTTTTTGTACCAGTGTCATCAGCGTCCATTTTTCCCATTAATGTGTCATCAGTGGGTTTTTTTCTTGCATGGGTGAATAAATAAATTACAAAATTTCTCCTATACTTTGCAATGTTAGGTACGGACATCACAAGGACTGTTCACTGATGCCATCCTTGTGCCGTACGGACCCATAGACTTGTATTCACCCTTTTCATCCATGACACCGGCAAAAACTGACATGTCTCAGCACAGATTATAATGGGTACGTGTTCTATCCGTGAAAAAAAAAACGGATAAAACATGTACGTGCAACACAGACGCGTGCATGAGGCCTTAGGAAGCATGCACATGGCCAAGCAACAATTTGAACCAGTCCTGCATGGTGCTGCCTGTGGTGGCTTTGTGAAATATTGTGTATGTTTTCTGTTTTTACAGATCTTTACAGGGAATAGCGAGAAGGAAATTCCTGTTTTGAATGAGTTTCTAGAGCCCTTGGTCGGCCGCTATATTCGGATCAATCCACGCTCTTGGTATGAAGAAGGCAATATATGCATGAGGATGGAAATACTGGGATGTCCTTTGCCAGGTTAGTTAATTGTAGTCAAGTCGCCATCTATGTTGTCTACATACCATCCATAGGAGCTTGCTAATATTTTTTTGTAGTATTAATGCAGCTAAGATGAGCCATCAGTATTACCACAGGGCACAGGACATACAGGACGAGGGCAGGACAGGAAGTCACTGCGAGGTGACATCAATTGATAGCTGCAGGACAGGAAGTGATGTCAGAAAAAGGGGCTGTCACATTGGCAACTTCTGCTGCACAGCCCAGTAGCACGCAGCAGCGGTCACTGCCGTCAGTATTGCCCAATAACTGCAGTCTAATGACCCTATTGTCATTTGCAAATAATTTGATTTTCAATTTAAGGGATTTCTGATTTATTTTTCTTTTTTCCATGAAACTTTTAAAATGCGACTTATTAGCTAAAACAATATAATGTCTCACAGTTAGTAATGTTATCCCTATTATTTTATGCCTAGATCCCAATAATTATTATTACAGAAGGAACGAGCTGACGACTTCTGACAACCTGGATTTCCGACATCACAATTACAAGGAAATGAGACAGGTATGGGCCAGATTTTTTTCTATCACTTATATGTAGTATATTGCTTTGTACACATTGTGCATTATACAGGCTAGGCTACAAAAAAAACCTGATTCCCTTGTTTGGTTTATTCCCCTCTTTTAAAAAGAGTAACAAAACTTTTATTTTTTTTATAATTTTGTTTAACATGGAAAGTTATGAAACTTTGCAAATCACTTTATTAAGAAAATTCGTTCCTGTACAAAAATTGCATGCAAGTGTCATTATCCCCCTACTTTTCCCCAGTCTAATAGCCTGCTTTTAGCTGCAGCTGCATTGATATCAGAATATACTTATTTGGAGTACAGATGATGGCAGTGATGGTTGTGCTCAGCCCCTGTGTCTCACTGGGGATACGCTGCTGCAGGAGATTGTTCTGATAGGCACAATACTCAGAAGGAGGAGACAGGCGCTGACCCATCACTGCCATCATCTGTACTCCAAATGAGAATGTTCTGATATCAATGAAGCTGAAGGCCGGTAAATAGATCAGGGAAAACAGGGGTTGAAGTTATTTACATGCAATTATTTTTTTTCAGGAGTAAGAAAAGTAAAAAAAAATGTTTTTAATGTTTAATTCTTGCCCTGCTAACACCCCGTGGCTTCAAGCGAAATGATTTCAACACATGGACATGTTATTGTGCTGACATGTACTTGCTGGATTAATTTTTGCATTGATTTTCTCGGGCTCCTCACACTTTCCTGTATGTTTTTCAATAATTATGGGCATAGAGCAAATGGTTGCCGGCATTTTTTGGCGTTGGCTATGGATCCTAGTTTGCGCCACTTTTGCCCCCAACCGTAAAAGCTGCTTTTTACTGGAAGTAGAAGATTTTGAAACTGACCGTCAGGACAGTCGTGTGTTTCTATAAATGAGCCGTGTATACATAGACCTCCAATACCATGGCTGAATAAGATGTGTATGTCTTTAGCGTCATCAGCGGCTTATTCTGAGGCCCCCACGATATTTTTGGGTTTCACCATCACTTACTTTAGTATTGGAAACCCAATACTTAATACTTCGGACTTTTATTACACGGTAGCGTTTGATTTTCCTTTTTTGCAGTTGATGAAAGTGGTGAATGAGATGTGTCCTAACATCAACTCGTGTGTATAACATCGGCCGCAGCCACGAGGGGCTCAAGCTGTACGCCATGGAGATGTCGGATAACCCCGGGGAGCACGAAGTTGGTTAGGAGAATAAACACACTCTATGTATGTCCTGCACCTTCCCCGCCTCTCTCTACAACTTCTCTCACTCTTATCATCTCCTTTGGCTTTGATGTGTTCATTTCACCAGGGGAGAGTTGGCAATAGATGGGGGGTAAAGTCAGTTTTTTAAGAAGTTTGGCAAACTCAATGAAATTGGTAAAGTAACTTCAGTTCTTCTGAAATGTTCACGGAGTTTGTTCACCAGAAACTAAATCTGAACAGCTTGGCCAAATATAAGTAATGATCTGTGGGGGGGCCTGGAGTTATCAGACACTTCTAAAATCTTACCCAAACTTTATTTCCTGACATTACTGTATTCTGTAATTACTTTATTACTTTATTGTACTTTGTACTCTTCCAAACGCCATGCTGTAGTGTTGTTTCACATGGACAGTTCATGCACCTTTAGAAGATGCTTTCAACTGCTGCTCAGCAAGATCCATACACTATGTCCAAACAGTCTGTATGGGAATTCCCCTGTCTAAGTAGAAGGGTGGAGAGCCATGAAGCTCAGAAAGGGGTAGTTACTTTTTCAGTTAAAAGACACTCAAAAAATGACTTTTAAAATCAAACATAGCCAATAAACACTACCCAACCCGAGGGTCTATATCTGATGGCACACAACACCTGCATGAAAGTGTTCTTAAACCATAGGCCAAATGCTTAGAACCGACTGATGGATCGGCCCAGTCACATCCGGAGATTGTGGTCTGTGTGCAGTAGTGTGTTCTTGTGGGCACCGAGGGTAGGTGCATCTTTGAGTGTGGTTTGGCACAATTAAACCCAATAGATGCTTGTCAATAGAAACAATTGATGTGAATAACTTTCAAACTTTTGAAGGGCTGTCACCCAGTGTCTAATAGGATTATACATCTTAGATTTTAATACCCGATTCCCTATTTGAGCGGAGATAAGCATAGCCGTAGGTATCTCCTATGGGTTCCCTTTGGCAACAGATACCATGCCTGA
>JARQOD010000003.1:572422413-572528212 GCA_033576555.1 Oophaga sylvatica | reverse complement strand
GCAATAATATCTGTGGAAGGCATCAATCATGATATACGTACAGGTCAGTCATTTACAGAGTTTGCAGCTTGTGACTGGGACACATTTCCTGCAGGAAAGAAATGTTAGTGATAGGTCCTCTATGTGTAGATGACGGAGCTGACTACTGATGTCTGAAATCTGCTAGTCATCAATAAGACATGTGCTCAGCCCTGTCTAGTAGTGGCCGCAGTAAGGCCAAAAGAGGACATTATGAGTGTGGTGGATAAGACTGATGTTACGTCAATCTCAAAGTCTTCCAGTCAGTTGGTAATCGAGATGAACAGATCAATTTATGGGACTCCGGTCAAGGTCAGTGGTACCTGGTTGCTAGATTAGAGGTCCATGAATCTCTTAACGTTTGGCGTGGCATTTGATTTGTAACGGCTGGCTCAACATTATTCCTTCAATGTGATGCCAGCTCTGGATAATCAAAAGCTACGTCGGGGACTCCGGGAGGTAAGAGATTGGCGGGCCTCTCATCTCATCTAGTGACTTGGATCTTGGACCAGAGTTTCGCAAATCGATCCCTCTCATCTCTAGGTAATATACAGTTAGGTCCATAAATATTTGGACAGAGACAACATTTATCTAATTTTGGTTCTAGACATTACCACAATGAATTTGAAACAAAACAAATTAGATGCAGTTGAAGTTCAGACTTTCAGCTTTCATTTGAGGGTATCCACATTAAAATTGGATGAAGGGTTTAGGAGTTTCAGCTCCTTAACATGTGCCACCCTGTTTTTAAAGGGACCAAAAGTAATTGGACAGATTAAATAATTGTAAATAAAATGTTCATTTCTAGTACTTGGTTGAAAACCCTTTGTTAGCAATGACTGCCTGAAGTCTTGAACTCATGGACATCACCAGACACTGTGTTTCCTTCTTTTGATGCTCTGCCAGGCCTTCACCGCGGTGGTTTTCAGTTGTTGTTTGTTTGTGGGCCTTTCTGTCTGAAGTTTAGTCTTTAACAAGTGAAATGCATGTTCAATTGGGTTGAGATCAGGTGACTGACTTGGCCATTCAAGAATATTCCACTTCCTTGCTTTAATAAACTCCTGGGTTGTTTTGGCTTTATGTTTTGGGTCATTGTCCATCTGTAGTATGAAACGACGACCAATCAGTTTGGCTGCATTTGGCTGGATCTGAGCACACAGTATGGCTCTGAATACCTCAGAATTCATTCGGCTGTTTCTGTCCTGTCTCACATCATCAATAAACACTAGTGACCCAGTGCCACTGGCAGCCATGCATGCCCAAGCCCTCACACTGCTTCCGCCATGTTTTACAGATGATGTGGTATGCTTTGGATCATGAGCTGTACCACGCCTTCGCCATACTTTTCTCTTTCCATCATTCTAGTAGAGGTTGATCTTGGTTTCATCTGTCCAAAGAATGTTCTTCCAGAACTGTGCTGGCTTTTTTAGATGTTTTTTAGCAAAGTCCAGCCTAGCCTTTTTATTCTTGATTCTTATGAGTGGCTTGCACCGTGCAGTGAACCCTCTGTATTTAATTTCATGCAGTCTTCTCTTTATGGTAGATTTGGACATTGATACGCCTACCTCCTGGAGAGTGTTGTTCACTTGGTTGGCTGTTGTGAAGGGGTTTCTCTTCACCATGGAGAGTATTCTGCGATCATCCACCACTGTTGTCTTCCGTGGGCGCCCAGGTGTTTTTGCATTGATGAGTTCACCAGTGCTTTCTTTCTTTCTCAGAATGTACCAAACTGTAGATTTTGCCACTCCTAAAGTTGTAGCAATTTCTCGGATGGGTTTTTTCTGTTTTTTGCAGCTTAAGGATAGCTTGTTTCACCTGCATGGAGAGCTCCTTTGACCGCATGTTTCCTTCACAGCTAAACCTTCCAAATGCAAACACCACACCTCAAATCAACACTAGCCCTTTTATCTGCTTAATTGAGAATTATATAATGAAGGGATTGCCCACACCTGTCCATGAAATAGCCTTGGAGTCAATTGTCCAATTACTTTTGGTCCCTTTAAAAACAGGGTGGCACATGTTAAGGAGCTGAAACTCCTAAACCCTTCATCCAATTTTAATGTGGATACCCTCAAATGAAAGCTGAAAGTCTGAACTTCAACTGCATCTGATTTGTTTTGTTTCAAATTCATTGTGGTAATGTGTAGAACCAAAATTAGATAAATGTTGTCTCTGTCCAAATATTTATGGACCTAACTGTATTTCCTAGTGATTTCTTACCAACATTACTAATGTGGCCCGACTCCATTGCTGGCCCATATTCTAGAGGTCAAATGGAGAGAATGGCAGAAAAATCATATGGCGCGAGGCACGCCTTGGTCACCTAACTTCTGCATTGGCAGGCTATTTACCTGGAGATGAGGCTAGCGGTCCTAACATTTATTTGGATTATTCTTAGTTACTGGCTCTGTGCATAGAAAATGTAACACTTGCTGCAATGCCAACCTCAGCCCCCATTTGTACCTACGCCATAAATATATAGTGTACGCACACCTACTATACGGCTTTTTCCGAGAGCTCTCTCCACCAGTCCGGCTTCCTCATCCGTGCCCCTTGCAATAGCTGAACATCCCAGTTTCCAAGCTACACCTATTAATATTTGCTAGGATACACAACTGTATCCCTGTTATGCCTGTGCTGGCACGTGAAAGCATTTCTTACAGCTTATTACCCTTCCGACCTTCAGGACTCCCGGGACCTGGAGTTACAATTTCTTTGGAAATATCTCACATTTTAATGACTTTGCCTTATGGAAAGGTATATTCATCCTCGCTCCCCTCCGACTGTACCCCACCTCTGGCACAGACGGCTTCCTTTATAGCACACTTGAAGACCCTTTTGTTGCATAGTAAGACTGACATAGCAATGCTGTAATACATTCCTTTCATGATTGATGTCCGTAAAAAGCTTTTCTAATATCAAGGAATGAAGAAGATGAAAAGATAAAAAGGCACGTGAGATATCTACATACCGGACAAACCACCAGCGTTCCTTACGAACGTATGAGAGAAAATTGTGTGTGACTAGGAGAAAAAATAATAACAAAAATAAAAGTCAAAGTCTGCAGTGCTCTGCTAAACTCTTAATATTGCAAAAGTATATAAGATAAAATAAAAGGTCACAAAGCCTCCTTTATGAAGTTGTAGAAGTGTATTAGATGTAGTACAGACAGAAATGTTGGGTAGATCTTGCAGATATGGGATTTTTTCTTCCCTTGGTTGCTTTTTAAACTTTATCTTTCTGCCCCAGATCAGGAGGGAGAGGCTTAGAAAGTGCTCTGTCACGCCCAGAGCACTTAATGCCTAATTTGCATATGAATGGAAATGCTAATTACTCAGGAATACAGCATCAGATAGAAGATTGATTGATTTACATTTTTGCAGTGAGGGGAGTTGATACAAATTCTCTTTAACTGCTTTCTTACCCTTTTACCAGGGGGATAGCTCATGTATTAATTGGAGTTACAGTGTTTTGGATGCAGATTGCTTACTGCTCCCGTAGAACTAAAGAGGATCATTATTCAATGTTGACTTCCATTGAAACAACTAATGGGATATAAAGCCACAGGACATTTTGCAGTAGCCAATTTAGTGTGCATGTGTTTTCAATAAGGAGACTTATCTCTGGCGAGAACAAAGTGATTGGGCATGTCAAAATCCAACGCCCTGATCATTTTCTGCTGTGATGGAAGAATCAGGACAACCCCAAACACATTATTTGATTGATGTTCCCACTGACATCAGTAGGTTTGATCAACATTTATCTAACGTCAAATATAAGCACCTTTCCACAATTAGTATGTGCAGGTCATTACTGTGCTGTCTCCATTCACGGTAAAGCACCCAGCACCTACGGAGCTGAGGATTCAGTGTATGTTTCCCCATGTAATTTACAGTTTAGTACTTAGAGGCATACAGTAATACTGGGGCTGGCTTCAGCCACCACATGCTGAGTGTATCTGCTGCCAGGATTAATTTAACCATCCCACGCTTGCTTCTGGTTTTTATTTTTTCCATAGAAAAGTAGTGAAGCAGTGCCTTATTCAGAGATCTGAAGAAGAAATCTGTCATAGAATCCACTTTTCCATTCCCAGATATGTTTGTTTTAGTGTTTTTTTTCATATTTATTTTGTAATGAACACAATGTGTCTTGTGTCTGGGTTTGAACCTGTACTTTGTGGTTGGCTTTTCTGTCCGCTAAGCCTCAGCAGATACACGTTTTTTTCTCAGCATTTAGTTTCTATTGTTTCAGTTTTTTTAGGGTGACAGGTGTTTTCATTAACTCATTTGTCTGCCCCATCACCTTTGGGGTGCAACTTTGTATACTTTCCCACTGCTGGTATTTCCTGCTGGTGATAGTCTCATGTGGATGTCCAGCCATACTGCTGTAGTTGAAGCCAGTCAGTGAAAGATCAGCTAGGGATTATCTTTTTGCTGTTTATGTTCTTTTCTTCACCTATTTTGTTTCTTTTTAGAAAGTAGGCAGCATATCCTTTTAACAGCATGTGCTTAACCCCTTAACGACCAAGCCATTTTGTAGTTAAAGACCAGACCAATTTTTACAATTCTGACCACTGTCACTTTATGTGCTTATAACTCTGGAACGCTTCAACGGATCTTGGCGATTCTGAGATTGTTTTCTCGTGACATATTTTACTTCATGATAGTGGTAACATTTCTTCAATATAACTTGCGTTTATTTCTGAAAAAAAAACGGAAATATCGCAAAAATTTTAAAAATTTTGCAATTTTCAAACTTTTAATTTTTATGCCATTAAATCAGAGAGATATGTCACAAAAAATAGTTAATAAATAACATTTCCCACATGTCTACTTTACATCAGCACAATTTTGCAACCAAAATTTTTTTTTGTTAGGAAGTTATAAGTGTTAAAAGCTGACCAGCAATTTCTCATTTTTCCAACAAAATTTACAAAACCATTTTTTTAGGGACCACCTCACATTTAAAGTGAATTTGAAGGGTCAATATGACAGAAAATACCCAAAAGTGACACCATTCTAAAAACTGCACCCCTCAAGGTGTTCAAAGCCACATTCAAGAAGTTTATTGTCATGGGTGTATCGCCACGAGGATCGTCGCGATTACACACTCTGACTTCTCACAGCTGAGTTGCTGTTTCTTTGTGTTTGGTAATGAGGGAGTTAATTTTACCTAGCTCTTTGCTAAGACTAGGTCCAGCCTCGCCCGGCTGCTTTTGATTATGATCTAATTAGATTCCTTCATATACCTGCCAGTCTGCTTGTTAGATGCCGGTGAAAGCATTCATGTAGTCTAGCAGACTGGATCGGTTCTGAGAATATTTAAGCTAAGAGCTCCTTAGTTGTTTTTACTCTTACAGCTTATAGTTTATCTCTGAGACCTTAGGTGTTCCTACTGTGTGTGAGTGTTGTATGTAAGACTTTATTTACTTTATTTCTTGTCTTTTTTGTATGTCTTTCTGTTCATTAACCGTTACCTGTTCATTCCCTTTGGTGGTAATCAGGGTCCTTCTTAGGACTAGATTACAGTTGGCAGGGATTGATAGGAGACAGGGTTTACGCTGGTGGCCTGGACCTCTGTACCTTTAACAGTACCTCCAGGTAGAGGGATTAGTTAGGACCCCAGTTTAGGGTCAGCATAGACCCCGGTCACCCTCTAGCCGGAGACAGCGTATAACGGATTCCGTATTGACCCACTGGACATTGTCAGGTAATTCTATGTTATCATATATCTATGCGCATGTTATATAGTATGTTGCCCTTTTGATATAGATTACTGACATCACATATATATATATATATATATATATATCTGCTATACAGCGTGACATTTTCACCGGCCATACTAAAGATTCTCCCCAGCTGTCATGGATCCAGTAGCCCAGCTGGCCCGGCAGTTGCAGGGGTTGTCCATGGAGTTTGCAGACATTAAGTCCAAGGTTTTGTCTCCCCGGAGCAAACCAGATCTGAACCTAAGGTTGCTCTCCCGGACAGGTTCACTGGTGGGCGGGACAAATTTTTTACTTTCCGGGAGGCATGTAAATTGTACTTTCGGCTGCGGCCTCGGTCATCTGGGAGTGAAGAGCAGAGGGTGGGAATTGTTATCTCACTCTTACAAGGGGACCCTCAATCTTGGGCGTTCTCTATTCCTCCAGGCTCCCAGATCTCCAGTCAGTGGATCGATTTTTTACTGCCCTGGGTCTGGTATATGATGATCCGGATCGAGTTTCCCTTGCTGAAACAAAGTTACGTAAAATACGGCAAGGAAATCGTCCAGCGGAGGAATATTCTTCTGAGTTCCGTAGATGGGCAACAGATACTCAGTGGAATGACCCAGCTCTTAGGAGCCAGTTTTGTCAAGGGTTGTCTGACAAATTAAAGGATGTGTTGGCTCAGTATGATTCTCCTCCATCACTGGAGGCTGCTATGGCCCTCGCTATTCGCATTGATAGACGAATTCGGGGAAGACGCGAGGTAACTCCGCCTCCCGTGATGACTCCACCTACTACTAAAGTCCCTTATACTGAGGTTCCCCATGTCTGTTCTGAGGAACCCATGCAGTTGGGAGGGACATCTTTTTGTAGGAGGGAATCGGCGGTGCGCCGCAATACTAGAAGGTGTTTCTTTTGCGGGAGAGAGGGACATTTTGTTGGGGGGTGTCCATCCCGGGCCTCTTTGAGCAAAGGAGTTAACCTGGGAGTGTGTATTTCGTCCCCAAATCCCTCTCAGTTTCTCGTGCCTGCGGAGGTGGTGATTGGTACTAGAACTGAGAGGATTTCTGTTTTTCTTGATAGTGGGTCCGGGGCTAATCTGGTGGACGCTCGGTTTGCCCAGGCGCATGGTATGCAACTGAGTGTATTGGCCAAACCGGTCCCTATAGTCTCTATTGATTCTAGACCTCTCGGTCAAGGTAGCTTGGTACAAGCTGTTCATAACATAGATCTTCGAGTAGGGGCAATACATAAAGAGCAATTGTCTTGTTATGTGTTGGAGGGTCTACCTACTCCTATTGTGTTGGGACTTCCTTGGTTGGAAAACATAACCCAGTGATTGATTGGCAATCCAGAAAGATAAGCCAGTGGGGTGAATTTTGCAGGAATAACTGCATGAGCACGGTCATCGGTGCGGTTGTGCCTAGGACTTTGTCTCCTTTTCTGGAGGACTTTGGGGAGATGTTCTCAGAGGAGGGGTGTAAAGAGTTACCTCCTCATCGCGCATATGACTGCTCAATAAAGTTGCTTCCTGATGCCTTATCTCGTACTTTCCCAGGGGCCGGGAAGACGGATGATCCGGTTCCTATTCCTCAGGAGGGAGTTGTAGTGTCAGCTGTATGCTCTGAGCTTGAGGGGGAGGTATTGGGGGCTCAGGGGGACGCCCTGTGGGACTTCCAGGGAGACTGATAGTTCCAGATCGGTTAAGACTGAAGGTTACGGGGAACCGTTACAAACGGATGGCTGATAGGGGGAGAGTTTCTGGTCTAGATCTGAAGGTGAACGATCTGGTTTGGTTGTCTACCAGGAATATAAAACTTAAAGTTTCCTCCTGGAGGTTGGGTCCCAGATTCATCGGGCCGTACAGGATCAGTTCCATAATTAATCCTGTGGCATTTCGTCTGGACCTCCCTCCTACGTTTAAAATTCATAATGTGTTTCACAAGTCATTACTTAAAAAGTATGTGGCACCAGTCATACCGTCACCTCTACCTCCTCCTTCAGTGGTGGTCAATGATAACGTGGAATTTCATGGGTCGAAAATCATTGACTCACGTCTCAGTCGCCGATCCCTTCAGTACTTGGTTCATTGGAGGGGTATGGTCCTGAGGAGAGGACGTGGGTCCCTGCGTCTGATGTTAACGCAGATCGATTGGTTCGGACCTTTCACACAACTCACCCGGGCAGACCTGGCCCTGAGGGTCCAGAGTCCCCTCGTAGAGGGGGGGGGTACTGTCATGGGTGTATCGCCACGAGGATCGTCGCGATTACACACTCTGACTTCTCACAGCTGAGTTGCTGTTTCTTTGTGTTTGGTAATGAGGGAGTTAATTTTACCTAGCTCTTTGCTAAGACTAGGTCCAGCCTCGCCCGGCTGCTTTTGATTATGATCTAATTAGATTCCTTCATATACCTGCCAGTCTGCTTGTTAGATGCCGGTGAAAGCATTCATGTAGTCTAGCAGACTGGATCGGTTCTGAGAATATTTAAGCTAAGAGCTCCTTAGTTGTTTTTACTCTTACAGCTTATAGTTTATCTCTGAGACCTTAGGTGTTCCTACTGTGTGTGAGTGTTGTATGTAAGACTTTATTTACTTTATTTCTTGTCTTTTTTGTATGTCTTTCTGTTCATTAACCGTTACCTGTTCATTCCCTTTGGTGGTAATCAGGGTCCTTCTTAGGACTAGATTACAGTTGGCAGGGATTGATAGGAGACAGGGTTTACGCTGGTGGCCTGGACCTCTGTACCTTTAACAGTACCTCCAGGTAGAGGGATTAGTTAGGACCCCAGTTTAGGGTCAGCATAGACCCCGGTCACCCTCTAGCCGGAGACAGCGTATAACGGATTCCGTATTGACCCACTGGACATTGTCAGGTAATTCTATGTTATCATATATCTATGCGCATGTTATATAGTATGTTGCCCTTTTGATATAGATTACTGACATCACATATATATATATATATCTGCTATACAGCGTGACATTTATTAACCCTTTAGGTACTTCAAAAGAATTGAAGCAATGTGGAAGGAAAAAATGAACATTTAACTTTTTTTCCCAAAATTTTTCTTTCGACACAATTTTTTTAAATTTTGTCAAGGGTATCAGTAGAAAATGAACCACAATATTTGTTGTACAATTTCTCCTGAGTACACCGATACCCCATGTGTGGGGGTAAACCACTATTTGGGCGCATGGCAGAGCTCGGAAGGGAAGCAGCGCCATTTGACTTTTTGGCTGGAATTGAGATTGGACACCATGTCGCATTTGGAGAGTCCCTGTGTGCCTAAACAGTGGAAACCCCCCACAAGTGACACCATTTTGGAAACTAGACCCCCCATGGAACTTATCTAAATGTGTTGTGAGAGCTTTGAACGCCCAAGGGCTTCACAGAAGGTTATAACGTAGAGCCGTAAAATTAAAAAATCATATTTTTTCCACAAAAATGATCTTTTCATCCCAATTTTTATTTTCCAAAGGATAAAAGGACCCCAAAAATTATTGTGCAATTTGTCCTGTGTACGCTGATACCCCATATGTGGGGGTAAACCACTATTTGGGCGCATGGCAGAGCTCGGAAGGGAAGCAGCGCCATTTGACTTTTTTGGCTGGAATTGAGATTGGACGCCATGTCGCATTTGGAGAGTCCCTGTATGCCTAAACAGTGGAAACCCCCACAAGTGACCCCATTTTGGAAACTAGACCCCCCCAAGGAACTTATCTAGATGTGTGGTGAGAGCTTTGAACCCCCAAGGGCTTCACAGAAGGTTATAACGTAGAGCTGTAAAATTAAAAAATCATATTTTTTCCACAAAAATGATCTTTTCATCCCAATTTTTATTTTCCAAAGGATAAAAGGACCCCAAAAGTTATTGTGCAATTTGTCCTGTGTACGCTGATACTCCATATGTGGGGTAAACCACTATTTGGGCGCATGGCAGAGCTCGGAAGGGAAGCAGCGCCATTTGACTTTTTTGGCTGGAATTGAGATTGGACGCCATGTCGCATTTGGAGAGTCCTTGTATGCCTAAACAGTGGAAACCCCCACAAGTGACCCCATTTTGGAAACTAGACCCCCCAAGGAACTTATCTAGATGTGTGGTGAGAGCTTTGAACCCCCAAGGGCTTCACAGAAGGTTATAACGTAGAGCTGTAAAATTAAAAAATCATATCTTTTCCACAAAAATGATCTTTCCACCCCCAATTTTTATTTTCCAAAGGGTAACAGGACCCCAAAAGTTATTGTGAAATTTGTCCTGAGTACGCTGATACCCCATATGTGGGGGTAAACCACTATTTTGATGCATGGCAGAGCTCGGAAGGGAAGGAGCGCCTTTTTCAAATGCAGACTTTGATGGCATGGTCTGCGGGTGTCATGTCACGTTTGGAGAGCCCCTGATGTGCCTAAACAGTAGAAACCCCCCACAAGTGACTCCATTTTGGAAACTAGACCCCCAAGGAACTTATCTAGATGTGTGGTCAGCACTTTGAACCCCCAAGGGCTTCACAGAAGTTTATAACATAAAGCCGTGAAAATAAAAAAATCATATTTTTTTCCACAAAAATGACCTTTTTGCCCCCAAATTTTTATTTTTATAAGGGTAACAGGAGAAATAGGACCCCAAAAGTTGTTGTGCATTTTGTCCTGAGTACGCTGATATCCCATATGTGGGGGGGAACCACTGTGATCGCCTTACTGCGATCTTTGGGAGGCAGAATGAACAAATCTACAAAAGGTGAAGAATTGGTTTTCTTTTTTACGCCGTTCCTCGTGCGGTATTAGTGATTAGGCGACTTTATTCCTCGGGTCGGTGCGATTACAGCGATACCAGATTTACACCCTTTTTTCATGTTTAGCTTCTGTCACACTCTAAAAGACGCTTTTTTTGGAATAATTTTTTGTAAGGAATTTTTGCATCGCCGTATTTTGAGAGCTATAATTTTTCCATATTTCGTCCGACAGAGTTATCTGTGGGCTTATTTTTTGCGGGATGAGCTGACGTTTTTAATGGTACCATATTCGGGCACATAACGTTTTTTGATTGCTTCCTATTCCGATTTTTGTGGAAGCAGAATGAACAAAAACAAGCAATTCAGGAATTGTTTTTTGTTTCCTCCGTTCCGTGTGTGGTAAAATTGATAAAGCAGCTTTATTCTTTGGATCACTGCGATTACAGCGATACCTCATTTATATATTTTTTTATGTTTTGGCGCTTTTTACATAATAAAAAGTTTTATAGAAAAAATAATTATTTTTGCATCAGTTTATTCCGCGAGCTCTAACTTTTTTATTTTTTCGCTGATGATGCTGTATAATGGCTTGTTTTTTTGCGGGACAAGATGATGTTTTCAGCGGTACCATGATTATTTATATCCCACTTTTTGATCGTGTGTTATTGCACTTTTTCCAAGCGGTATGATGATACCGCTTGGAAAAAGTATAATTTACTTTTTTTTTTTTTACGGCTTTCACTGAAGGGGTTAACTAGGGTTTCGCTTTTATAGATGGGATTTTTACGGACGTGGCGATACCAAACATGTGTATTTTTTTGCTTTTTGGTTTTTTTATTACATAAAAATGTGTATTTTTTAGGGGATTTTTTTAAAAATATTTTTTAATATTTTTTTTACAATTTTTTAAAAAAAATGATTTTTTTTAACTTGTCCCTTTATGGGACTTTCACTTTTTTACTTTTGATTGCAGTTACAATGCATTGCAATGCTCCAGCATTGCAATGCATTGTAACTATAGTGAAAGCTGCTGTGACCATGATCACAGCAGCTTTCCATAGCTAGATGACCCGGAGGTTGAACCCCCGGGTCATCAAGGCAGAGATCAGGCCCTGAAAAAACATTGCAGGGCGCCGATCTGAGGCAGAGGGAGCTCCCAACCCTCTGCCTCCCCCTGAGCGCTGCGATCGCGCTCGATCGCAGCAGTCAGGGGGTTAACAGCCAGGGGCGGCGGGGGCGCCGCTCCTGGCTGTCAGTGCAGGAAGCTTGGCCACTGCAGCGCCGGCTCCTGCACTGATCGCGCTGGAGAAGCTGAAATTTCAGCCTCTCCTGCGCGATCGCTGCTGTGTTTGGTCAGTCAGATTGACTGACCAATCACAGCGCTGTGGGTGCGGGGACCGACGGCAAAGGTCCCCGCACCGCTTGCTGTGCCTGTCAGCTGTCATAGACAGCTGTCGGCACTGAACTACCACTGCATGTTTACACGCAGTGGTAGTTCAAAGGGATGACGTGCACAGTCCATCAAGGTGCCAAAACTGACACCTTGCCATGACGGACTGTGCACGTCAATGGACATTAAGGGGTTAATCCTTTATTTTGTATTTTGTGGTTTGTTTTATTCACTCTGGGATCTCTATTTCAGCACACTTTCCCATCTGTAGGTAATTTGCACTCTGCTCTGCCCTCTGGTTCTTTAAGAGGAATGTGAAGCACTCGACAGCCTTTCGGGCAGCACGGGTCTGAGCTTCCATTGTCTAGTCTCTGGTTAGGGCTATCTCTGCTCACACGGAAACCACTAGGGACTGCGGGGTCAGGATCTCTAGTCTATACAAGAATCGGCAGGGTCAGTTGCAGTTTTTAGTGTGTTACCTTTTTTCCTGAGTGAGTTGCTATTCTATTATAACAAATGTATAGATGAGATTCAGTTGCTGCTTATTTGAGTCTTCCCATATCTGTGATTGGAGTAAAATGGAGAGTAGCATGCACTTATCATTCAGTATCATTCAGTCTGTAGTTATATGCAGCCATCAGCCTGGTAAAATGGGACCCTGCCTATGAGTCATCTATAGCATAAGAGTACCAATCAAAACTTACCACCTTCATGTTGGTCCTGTGCTCTCTCCTGGACAGTGGCAGTACATCCAGTGGTTTACAGATTTGTCCTTCTTTACCTTTCCTCTTGTCATATCCTAAGTGGTATGAGAGGGTCAGTTTTGAAATTTTTTTTTTTGATTTTCTGATACTCTGTTGGAAGATGTTTATTCTATATGTGTCAACCCAGTGGTTGCAATGGGAATTTCAGCTTCACATTGCTCTAATATATTGTATTTCTATCGGAAGAAAGTGGAACCTTTAACAATACTTGTGATAAGTGTGGTTGTATCCATACATAGAATAGTGAGGACTCCTTAAAATAGATCAAACCGAGCCTAACTTTAACCCGTCAACGATGGGCACCACACGTGTCGGTGCAGCGCCTGTCTGCTATCTCTATATGGAGCAGGCTCAGTAGCTGAGCCTACTCCTTACAGTGCATTACATAATGGGCACCTGAGAGTAACTGATGCAATAAGAGCCAGCTTGCATCTGTTTAACCTATTGAATGCTGCTTGCAATCATAACTGAGTCATTTTAAAGGAAGCCAAGATGGCCACTATCAGTTCGGAGCAAATTGCCCACCCACACAACACGATTACGTGGTGCTGTTAGTTTCCCTTGACAGTGGGGGCTTTCTCAAAGCCAATGTGTCTGCCCTGGTATTATTTTTATTCTGTCCATCCTCAGGCTTCATAGCAGACCATAGTAGACTAGTAGACCAGCATGGCAGCGCGGTGGCTCAGAAGTTAGCACTGAAGATTTGCAGCACTGGGTACCTGAGTTCAAATCTACCAAGAACAGCATCTGCAAGGCGTATGTTCTCCCCATGTTTGTGTGAGTTTCCTCCGGGTTCTCTAGTTTCCTCTCACACTCCAATGCCATACTTATAGGGAATGCAGATTGTGAGCCCCATTGTGGACAGTGCCAATAATGTCTGTAAAGCGCTGTGGAATATAATAGTGCTATGTAATAAAAGCATAATACTGTAGATCATTTTACAGTTTGTTGCAATGATATAGAATTTCAGAATATTTTATAGAAGATCAAGTGGTAGCACATTCAAGTCTCCTAAGGGGACTAATAAAAAAGTGCAAAAAAATATTAAAAAGTATTTAGAAAAAAATATAAAGAAAACAAAAATTGAAAACACCCAACCTTTTCCTCTAAGGTTAATAGCAAAACGTAAAAAAAGTTAACAAAATTAACATATTTGGAATTAATACTAATAATATGTAAAAATATTACCCCAGAACATCATATATACCTAGACTAACCTCTGTAAAAGGCGTAGTGGTCACAGAGGATGAGGATATCCTCCAAACTTTACATAGTTATTACTCCTCCATATATTCATCTAAAATCAGTGCCACAAACGAAGATATCGAAGAGTTCCTAAAAAGTATCCCATTAACGCAATTAACAATTGAAGATAGAAAATTACTAGAAAAACTTCTAATCTTGAATTGGAAGAGGCACTTCAAGAGGTTCAAAATGAAAAGGCCCCGGGATTAGACGGGATGCCAGGGGAATTCCTTAAAATGTATCGCGATGTATTATTTATTACCTAAATTGTTAAATGTCTTTGAAGAATCGGTTAAAACTGGATCTCTTCCAGAATCTATGAAGGAAGCAGTAATAATCCTATTATTAAAACCTGGGAAGGACCCAAGTCAATCTGATTCTTACAGACCAATCTCACTTCTCTCAACCAATGTTAAATTACTGGCAAAAGCATTAGCCAACAGACTGACAAAAGTAATTACCAAAGTGATTAATGACGACCAAACTGACTTTATGCCAAACAAATCCGCATCAGTTAATTTGAGGCGCCTTGTTTTGGGTTTACAACTAAGCTCGAAGTCTACCGGGTCCAGAGCAGTTTTTTCCCTCTACGCTGCCAAAGCATTTGACAGCATGGAGTGGAATTTCCTTTGGGTGGTCTTGAGATGCATGGAATTTGGGGATACATATATTTTGTATATCCAGCTGTTATATGTATCCTAGGGCAAAACTTAGGGTAAATGGTCGTGTATCAGGGGCTTTCGCGTTGGGAAAGTGAACCAGGCAGGGATGCCTCCTGTCGCCTCTTCTCAGAGCCATTAGCTTGTTTAATACGTGCTTCTACTGAAATAACTGGCTTCTGTTGTGGGTCACTGGAGATGAGGATCCCTTTTTATGCAGATGACATGCTTCTATTTGTAGGAAATGTGGTCTCCTCTAGTGATGAGCGAGTATACTCTGAGTATTTTCGCGTACTCGGAGATTTAGTGTTTGTCGACGCAGCTGCATGATTTGTGGCTGCTAGACAGCCTGAATACATGTGTGGAATTCCTAACAAACAGGCAATCCTCACATGTATTCAGCCTGTCTAGTAGCCGCAAATCATGCAGCTGCGTCGACAAGCACTAAATCTCTGAGCACGCCCAAATACTCGGAGGACACCCGAGCATGCTCGGGAAAACTCGAGCAATGAGTATACTCGCTCATCCCTAGTCTTCTCCATTTTTCCAGCAATGAATCTTATTCAAATATTTGGAACTTGGTCCGGAGTATCAATTAATTGGGATAAATCAGTCCTCATGCCCGTAGATCCCTTACCAACAGATTTGTCCCTGGAGAATACTCAGATACAGGTAGCAAATATTTTTAGATATCCTGGAGTAGTGGTTGCCGCCAGGCCTCAGGAATACTATTCTCTTAACCTGGCTCCCATATTGCTAAAATTCAGAACTAAAATAGACAATTGGTGTCGACTTCCAATGTCAGTAATCGAGAGAGGCAATTTGATAAAAATGATTCTCATGCCTCAACTTTTATATCTCTTACATAATACCCCAGTATGGATCCCCACGATCTTCTTTTATAAAATTCATAGCTTGTTCCTAGAACTTATATGGAAAAAGAAACAGGCCAGAATTAACCTCGAGACCCTGCAGAGAGGAAAAGATAACGGTGGATTGGCTATCCCAAATGCCTGGATCTACTTGTTGGCCTCACAAATGCAACAGTTTCACAATTGGGGAACCACCGAGCACTGTGGAATATTGAGTCAACTACTTAGAGAAGGAACTAAATGGAAACTGTCAATGTCAGTATTAGACATGGGTCCTCCTCGAGAGAATGTCCCAAACTGCCCCACACTAAACCTGATATATAAAGTGTGGGACAGAGGAAGTATATGCTGGGAATTGGTAAATTCACAAACTACACACCTCTATGGTATAATTACAAGCCAGAGATATACAAGCTAAAAGGCTTCAACAATTGGGAAGATAGGGGGATTTTTCTTTTGTCACAACTCCTAAATGAGGGAATATTTAAAAACTTTGAACAGATAAGAGCAGGATACCGTCTTATACCAAAATAAAAAAATCATAGATGGACAATTACGGTAAAACCAGCAGGGATCATAAAATGGCGGTGGTGGGCGCGGCAGGAGAAAACAATGGCAGACCAAGCTAAAAATCATAGATGGATAATTACGGTAAAACCAGCAGAGATCATAAAATGGTGGTGGTGGGCGCAGCAGGAGAAAACAATGGCAGAGCTAAATAAAAGTCATAGATGGACCACTATGGTAAAAACAGCAGGGATCACAAAATGGTGGTTGTGGGCGCAGCTGGAGTAAACAATGGCAGAGTTGGGATCATAAAATGGTGGTGGTGGGCGCGCCAGAACAAAAAATGGCAAAAAAAAAAAAAATTGATGGACGACAGTGGTTAACAACAGCTGGGATCTAAAAATGGATCTGTAAAATTTAAAAAAAAATAAAAATTAAATGTGACACAAAAAATACCTACCTTACAAGACTTGTTTGTGATCCTGAAAAAAAAAAAAAAAATAGGGAAACGCAATAGCGCCACAAACTGGATCGCAGAAAATATAACGGCACAGCCTGGATCGCAGCTAATGCAAGAGGCACAGACTGGATCGCAGCAAATGAAAGAGGCACAGACTGGATCACAGAAAAAATCAACGGCGTAGACTGGATCGCAGCAAACGCAATAGTGGCACAAACTGGATCGCAGTAGCTACAAAGGCTAGCAGGACGCACTGGAATGACGCTGGAGATTTGAAAGAACCGCTTCTGCTCGAGAGCAATGGAAAGGAGCGCTGGTACGTCGTCTTTTATGACACGGTCATCCAATCACAAAGCGAGAGAGCTGTGACAAACATTCATGACATAAATAGTGACCACCAATCTGTGATGAGGGGCGTGGAAAAGGTTGCGCTCAATCACGCCTATCGAGGTCGTGATCTTTCACAATACATGTAGTGTGGCACGTCCTAATGACCGCCGAAGTCGTTATACAGATCGCTGATCGCTGATGTGTCATTAATGAGATCGTTCAGTTTGGAAGCTACTAGCGACCTTAAAGCGATCGCACCAACGATCTCGTTAGCTTGCGTCGTTATCATGATCGCTAGCGAGATCGTTTAGTGTGGCAGTACCTTTACTCACAAAATGTTTTATCAATTTTTGCAAATATGTCATGTGTATAATACACAACCCAGAGCAAATGACATTATAATAAACATTCTGCAATAGACACAAAGGGTTTAATTTCCCATATATACAGTATATAAGCAGCTTATGGCTGTTCAATTAGAAAAGTATCCTATCACAGCCAAAGCAAAGTGGGAAAGAGATGTGGGTCCCCTATCTGAGGAAGAATGGAAAGAGGTGCTGGATCTAATTCCTAAATTATCCTTGTCTGAATTGCAAAGACTGTCCCAAATCTTTCTTATTCATAGAGTATATAAGACCCCCAGTTTCCTACTTAAAATTGGTATAAGAGTGGACAACACGAGTCCAAGATGCAAGAAAAACGACGCGCACCTAATGCGCATGATGTGGGAGTGTGTGAACGTTGGGAACTATTGGAAGGGGGTAGCTGACTTGATAAAATCTGAGTTCGGAATCCATATATCGTTGGAACCCAGAATCTGCATCCTTGGTCTGTTCGAGGGGGGCTGGATTTGGATTCCCCTATAGCTATAGCCATCTCTCGAGTGCTATTTCAAGCAAGACAACTATTAGCACTACACTGGATAGAAAAATCCCCGCCAACGATAGAAGAATTAAAATCCAAACTAAATAATGTCTTATGTATGGAAAGGGGAACATATATTAAAAGAAACGCTCTAAAAAAAATTTGTAAAGATATGGGGATTGCATCGGAAAGCCTTCTCAGAAACACTATGATAGACCGTCTGTACATTTCCTTGTCATAAACCTGTAAAATCTCCTAACTCATCTCAGATCCCTAACTCATATACCCGAAGCGTTAGATTTTGGTTCTGGGAAACAAAGGGGTCCTAGATAACTATATGTAAATGCTGTGATTCTCTGTATTTTGGCGCAATACACGAGCAGTCAGATGGTCTCCATTTAAATTTGCATTCATGTATGTAAACAGTATGATGATACCTACGATCAATGTTAATGTGAACCAAACGTTTTGTATTTGGTTTGTAATGACGTATATGTTTTTTTTATTTGTGTGTTTGTTCCATTTACTTTTGATCATTTCAAAAAACAAAATCAAAATGTGAATATATCTTGATATTTTTCGCAAATTGAAAAAAAAAATATTTACCCCAAATCGAAAATGTAGAAACTGAAACGCCAGAATTCACATTTTTCGGTGGCTGCACTTTCCCCAAAATATGCAAAGTACAGTTTTAAAGCTGTTGTTATTTTTATAGCTTAGATGATCACATTTTATATCACATTTGTGTAGGAATTCAGAAAATGAATCTTTCCGATGCTTTTTCACTCTGCCACTAAAGATTACTCTTCTTTTTATTTTCTTTGGAATATAGCAAGTGATGGAGATTATTGGAGACTTCTGAATCCAGGAGAATATGCGGTCACTGCTCGAGCCGAAGGTTTTACACCTTCCACCAAGAACTGTGCCGTGGGATACGAGATGGGAGCCACACGATGTGACTTCACCCTAGCCAAATCCAACCTGGCACGGATTAGGGAGATCATGGAGAAGTTTGGAAAGCAGCCGGTCAGTATGTCTCTGCAACGCAGAAGAGTCCGAGTCAGAGCAAGTCGTCAGACTTAGATTTTGGTTTGCCTTACGATGTAGAAGAAAACAAGTTGGAAGCAACATACATAAAGCGGTGGAAGATTTTTCTCCAGTCTTCTTGCTCTTAGATAAGATCTTCTTGAGAACGTCTTCTAATTATGGCACCTTATGACAATCGCTTGCTTAAAGTCTACAGATAGGAAAATCTTCTTTCTCTTCGAGCTGTAGGAATCTCCCAAGGACCCTTAGATCTTGAGTTAGACCTTCACCAAAACTATATGGCAAGAGTAACCATCAGGTAGTAAGAACTTTGGGATTAGATCTTCAGCTGTTACTTCTTTGACAGATGGTTGTGTCATAAAACACTTTTGCTGCAATTTAACAAAAACTTTCACTAAGTTGTGACCCTTTATTACCAATATTTATCCCTCAGTCCATGGCTTCCTATGTGTTTTGATACACTCTCCATACCCCAAGACACAATGCCCTCATCCAGGTACATTGGTGGACAAGGTATATTCTCCATAAGATTGGCAAATTTTGTGTCTACCGTGATGCTTTGAAGATTTTTAATCATGGGACTAGATCCAAACTTTATCCTTGGGGTGTTAGAATATGCCAAAAAAAAATGCATTAGACGAAGGCCATTAAAACCTAGTCAAAAGCACTTTAAACCATTGCCTAAATGATTTCTAAGTTCTGTAAATTGTAACTCTGCATTCGAAGTGGCGTAAAGAGGCAAAAGTCATAGCCGAGCGGAAAATAAGAAATGCAAGAACCAGTGACTCGTCTCATATCAGCGCACTGCTAGGGTCACTGTATCTGGACTCGACCACTGTGCTTCAGATGATAGAATTAGCTTTCTCTCGGCTTTTTAATTGATTCTTTCCAGTGACTGTTCCTAATTTACATGATATTTCATCTGTTTTGTTCTCATGCTAGACAATGGTACACAAGACATTAATCTGCTGGCTGGCCTGACAACATTTCCTGATTGAAACGCATCAGTTCTTGCGCTTTATATAAAATACATGTTTAAAGTCTGATATCTTACAAATAAAGGTGATGCAACTGGGATAACCAAAAGCATGGATCGCAAGTGTCTGTTACAGAGGAAATGAATCTGCAGTTCAGTAAATCTCCACGGCGCTCATTTCTCTCCCATCTGAGAGCTGCACGATGTAGGGGCAGAGAACACGATTGCAGCCATGTATTACTATCTGGGTTGCTAGCTGTAGTTTTGACAAAATCACAGTTTTATCTGATTAACATCTACCAGTTTTTTGATTGCCGAGCTCTGTATAAGGGGTTAACGTTCAGGAGCGACTCGGTCAACAACCTCCTGGATTCCAGCACTTTGGGATCAGTATTCTCCTGCTTGCTTGATAGTTACGATCAGAAACATCCTCGCGCCACCAGTCTGAACTGTGCATTCTCAGATGCTTCTGCATGTAGTGGCACTGAAGCTGACCGGTTCTAGACAGATCCAGAGCAGCGCTTACAAACTCTTCTGGAAAGAGCATGTAAGCCCTGCGCTCCTTGCCTAGCAAACTGATCACCATTGATGGACTGCGGAGGTAGCTGGTAAGCTAGATACAGAGAAGTAACCAATAAAATTGAAAATCTTTCAATTTTTGAGAACAGAGAGGATTTTTAATAAGAAGTACATTGCAAAGTTGCCTGTTGTTACAATCACTTTGCAATTTTACCTACCGTAATAAAGAATCCTATTAAAGAACATCAGAAAAACCCTTAAATGACTCCCCATTGAGGTCACAGCTCAACTTTTATGATATTAAGATCTAAAAAAGATCCTAAGCTTCAAATGTTATAAAGGTATAGTAGAAAATTAGGTTTGTGTGAGATATAAAAAAAAAATAACAGCGAGAAATGTACTAAAATATAAAAAACAAACAATAATTCCCTGGTGCTTCATTGCTAAGACTTCGATGGTCCCACTGGTTTAATCTGGAGCAATGATGTTCATATATCCATGTGAACACTGTACCCAGTTACTGACCTTAGTGATAATGATATCATGTACAGCACAAGAAGACCACTATCTAAATACAAAAAGCAAATGGAGGCAACAATCCAAAAATAGTGAGTTTAATGGCCCATGGTGGTGTCTCCAGACTCTGCTAATCTTTCTGAAGTTCTCTAGCTCTCACTGAAATTTTGCTTTGTCTTCCAGACCTTATCTTGACCTCCACTGTTGTTCCTGGTAACTGCCATTTCTCAATTACATTTCAAATTGAGGAAAAGGCAACTTGAAAACGCTTTGCTATCTTCTTATAGCCTTTTCCTGCTTTGTGAGCCTCCACCATTTTCATTTTCAGAGTGCTAGGCAGCTGCTTAGAAGAACCTATGGTTGCTGTTTTTGGCACAAGATTAGAGGAGGCTGGGTTTTTATAAAGCAGGGAAATTTGCCTCACCTGGCCTTTCCTAACGATGATAGTGAAAAAGCCATAACTCTAACAGGCTAATTAAGGTCTGAAACCTTGGTCACAGTTATCTGAGCACACAAATCTCCAAGGGTGCTGAAACTTTTGCATCGGCCCATTTTCCTTTTTCAAATTTTTAAAATGTAAAAAATGATAGCACTTTTTTCGGCCTAAAATACAAAGGAAATGTGTCATCTTTACCTTTAGGCCTTTTAGAGATCGTTTCATCTTCAACTTGCTTAACTGTTCACAATAACAGTAATTTTGATCAGAGGTGCCGATACTTTTACATGCCACTGTAGAATACTTTCGGACACTATATAGAACATAATTTCTGTATGTTTCTCTACCACTGGGTCCTTGGGAATGACTGGTAAGTACAATGGTTCTACCTCGCTGGTACGCTGTATATTTAGCACCATGTAGAAAGCAGCTGCTCGAATTTCACTCAGAATTCGTTCCCCCTCCTGTGAAATAACGCTCAGCAGATGTGCTGGCGTTGGCTCACCCAGTATGGAACTAATCCGGTTTCCTTTTCTGAGGCAAGAACAGACTTTTATAATGTCTCAAGTTAACTTATTTTTATTAGGAAAGTCTGTGAGATGGAGAAGAATAGAGAGATCTTCAGTATGCTCCGCCACATTTCTGATGCCAGAGAAAATGTGAAAGACAAGATGGGACGTTGCAAATTCAAATCAATCAATTGATCCTATTATTAATATGGAAGATGTATTTGCATTTATATATATTTTAGTAGTTTTATTGGAATTATTAAGTTGAGTTTGACTATCAAGTCTGTAAGGGGTTTTGTTGGGTGTTAAATCATGCCCTGCATCTCTTCGCATCCCTGTAAGGGGTGTACCAGGACCGTGTGATGCTCCACTCCCTTTTTCTTATGTTGATATTGTTCTGCTTATATAATTCTGATGATGCTATGTGTATGTGCTGATATGTTGTGTAGATAGGGAGAGTGCAGTACCTCAATGTGGACACTAGATGGAGAACAGTAGTTTATATAGTTTACATAGGAGGAGTCAACCGCAGATAAAATAGAGGGTTTTCCTTTTCTAAGTGAGTAGGGCCGTAGAGCCTGGACAGGGCGGTTAACTCTGTAACGTTGGGAAGCGAGAAGCCAAGCTGTCCAGGGCCATTGGGCCAGAAGTGCAGGAGTACCTACACCCAGGTCGCTCTAAGATGTGGCAGCGTACTACATGGTCAGGTGCCCTTCTGTCTGGGGCGAAACGGACAAGGGAACTCCTGAATGTAGTGAAGCTGAACATGGAGGACGCTGCGGTACTGAATGGGTCGGTACGTCCCGGGGACACCCTGGCAGTAAAGGGAAAAGACACAGGAAAAGTGAAGTATGTGGACTGTGCATAACTCTGTGTTGATGCTGTAACTGATGTGGACTGTGCAGAACCCTGTGTGGAAGCTGTAACTGATGTGGACTGTGCATAACTCTGTGTAAGGTTCTTTGTCTCTGTTGACATGTTCCTTGAAACTCAGTTTTCCGTCGGCCATTTTGCTTTCTGTCTTTCTGCAGCTCTTGCCCTCAGTTAATATGGAGTTTCCAGTTTTCATGTTCCCGCCCTGATTCTTCCCTCTTGCTTCTTAAGCAGCCTCAGCTGAACAATCAGTGCTCCTGAATCAAGCCTCAGTCAGTCTGTGACCTGACTCCTGGAAGCCTTGGACTTGTACTCCAGCTATTCCCTACTGAGGAACCTTGGAACACTTTTGGACTCTGGAAACCTGCTGTTTGGTGAATCCATGTTTGCAGAGGAATTACGGTACAGAGAAGAGATCCTGAACCTGCTTTGGAGATTTATTGTAGTGCTTGAAGTTACTCTGGCCTGCTGTGTCTCCTGTCGCTGTTCCTGCAAACTGTGTGAACTTTTCAGCATGCTTGTATGAAGTAATACAAGTCATTTCATTTCAACCTATGTCTCCTGTGTTTTCCTCGCACCCAAGCACAAGACGCTATAGGAACTGTACACTATACATGACAAGATTCAGGAGCCAATGTTTAGTGTCTGCTGGGTCTGGGAAAGCCGTGTCTGCTGTGACTGTGGATATCAGATGTCCGTTTAATACCTTATGTGATGACAGTGGTTGTGACTTCTCACAACCATTCCAGGTGAGCTCATTCCCTTAAAATTTTACTCTGGAGTGTTACCACAGGTAAACACTATTGTTTTTTTTTTTTTCCTTTCCTCTTCTCCTTCCAGCACCTCTGCCTTAAAAGATCTGGAAGATGGAGGCCCGCATAAAGGAACTTTGCGGAGTGACTGATACAATCCTTTCAGATGTACAGACTTTAAAAACCCGTTTTGCAAGCCTACAGGACCTCACTAATCATAATTTGCAAGTGTTTGGACAGACTACCCAGGAATTGCGAGCCAGGATTGAGGCTCTAGAGGAACGAGCCCAGGCTCCTGCCATAACCCCAAGTTCTGGGATCCCCAAATTACCTCCTTTTCGTTTTGGCGGTGAACGTGAGAAATTCAGGGGATTTATTAATCAATGCAATTTATTTTTCTCTGCACATGCTTCACAATTTCCCACTGAACGATCCAAAGTGCTTACTATAATCATGTTGCTTACCAATAAGGCTTTGATGTGGGCAAACCCTCTGATTGAGACTGAGGATGATTGTTTGAATCACCTTGATGCTTTTATTTCAGCCATGGGGCAGGTGTTTGATGACCCCAATCGAGGTGCAACAGCTGAAGCAGCCATGTTAACTTTGCGCCAAGGTAAGCGTTCAGTAGCCGAATATGCCCTGGATTTCAGGAGATGGGCTCTTGATACCACTTGGGACACTTCCGCTAAAAAATCTATTTTTCGGAAAGGGTTGTCTCCACTGATTAAGGATGAACTTGCTCGTGCCGACCCTCCCACTGCGTTAGGTGACTTTATTAACTATTGTATCCGTATTGATGCTCGTCTGACTGAACGCAGACAAGAGAGATGGTTCGAAAATAATCGCACTAACCTTTTACTACCTCCCTCCTCAGCTAAGGAACCTTTGAGTAGGATCACAAGGGAACCAGAACCTGAACCCATGCAGGTGGACTCTTTACAAAGACGGGTTAGTGATGCACGCAAAGAACATCGTATAAAGGAAAAACTATGTTTCTACTGTGGTAAGTCAGGGCACTTCATTATAAACTGCCCCAGCCGTTCTCGTAAGACTACTGCAGCAGTCATTCACTGTGAGTGTTGCGAGAGGAGCTCTGTCATGTCCGAGCCTCAGGCTCCAGAGAGATCTGCTGCAAGAGATCTTGATTTCTCGGACTTAAACTCTGTTAGTTCTGGGGACAATGACGGTATAAACGCTGCAATTTTTCAAGTTTCCTCAGCGGTGTCCCAGCTGAGTTGTAAAAGAAACAATTCTCATTGCTTCCTTTCCATCAAACTCTGGGTTGACTCAGTCTGGGTGTCTAGCTCTGCTATGATCGACTCAGGGGCAGGTGGAAATTTTATGGATATCTCCTTTGCTCTGAAACAGGGGATACGTTCAGTGAAGAAGGCTACTCCAGTACAGATGGAGACTGTGGATGGCTCTCTACTGACTTCTGGACCAGTGGATCAAGAAACAGAGCCTTTGAGGGTCCTTATGGGTAAAGAATAAAGATCATCAGGAGAAAATGTCTTTTTTGCTTATCTCTTCTCCCCACTTTCCCATCATTCTAGGGCTACCATGGCTGCAGGCGCAGAATCCTACGATTAACTGGGAGACCAAGGAATTACACTTCCGGAGAAACAGATGAGTCAAGGAGTTTCAGCTTGCTCTGTTCCTAAAGGAACCATGTCAGTCCCTGAACTACCAGCTATATACCAGGACTATGACGATTTATGTGACAAGAAGAACGCTGATCAGCTTCCTCCTCACCGTCCATATGATTGTCCAATTGAATTATTACCCGGAGCCGAGATACCTTTTGGTAAGATCTACCCCCTAGCGGGGCCCGAGCTAAAGGCTTTGAAGGATTATATAGACGAAAATTTAGCCAAGGGCTTCATACGCCCCTCTTCATCTCCCGCAGATGCACCCATCTTCTTTGTGAAGAAGAAAGATGGATCTCTGAGACCCTGCATAGACTATAGGGAACTCAATAAGGTTACTATTAGAAACCGTTATCCATTGCCTTTAATCCCTGAGTTGTTGGAGAGAGTGCGGCATGCCCAAATTTTCTCTAAACTGGATCTCCGTGGGGCCTATAACTTGGTCCGTATCAGACCTAGGGATGAATGGAAGACTGCTTTCAGGTCACGCTATGGACACTTTGAATATCTAGTTATGCTTTTTGGTCTGAGTACCGCCCCAGCCACTTTCCAACACTTCGTGAATGATATCTTCAGGGATCTCCTAGATACATTTGTGGTGATTTATCTGGATGATATTCTAATTTTTTCTAACTCCACAGAGGAACATCATGGACATGTGAGAATGGTCTTAGAACGCCTAAGACAAAACCATCTCTACATCAAACTTGAAAAATGTGAATTCCATAGGACCGAAATTCAATTTCTGGGGTATGTACTATCTACGCAAGGGATTAGTATGGGTGGAAGCAAGACCCAAGCCATCAAGGATTGGCCAATTCCTAGAAATGTGAAGGAGGTGCAGCGTTTCATCGGGTTTGCCAACTTCTATAGACGTTTCATTAAGAATTTTTCTGAGGTAGTGTCACCTATCACCCAACTTACCCGGAAACAGTCTAGGTTCTCCTGGACCCCGCAAGCTCAGGAAGCATTTTCCTGTTTAAAGGATAAATTTACCACCGCACCTATCTTAGTACATCCCAACCCCGAGCTTGCCTTCATAATAGAGGTGGATGCTTCAGACTGTGCCGTTGGAGCTATACTCTCTCAGAGAACAGGTGAGAAGAATGTCTTGCATCCTTGTGCCTTCTTTTCCCAGCAGTTGTCTTCGGCTGAGAGGAACTACGATGTGGGCAATAGAGAATTGTTGGCCATTATTGCCGCCTTCAAGGAATGGAGACACCTTCTTCAGGGAGCTGCACAGCAAATAGTCGTCCTGACAGACCATCGTAACCTTGAATTTATCAGGTCGGCTAAGTGCCTGACTCCTCGCCAGGCTCGCTGGAATCTTTTCCTAAACCAATTTAATTTTGTCATTTCTTATAGACCAGGATCGCGCAATGGAAAGGCTGATGCACTCTCTAGGATTCATTCAGCAGAGACACGTCCACTTACTCCTCCTAAGACTATTCTTCCTGACTCTAGATTCCTGGGAGTGATTCATAATCAAGACCTACTTAAGGACATCAAGGAAGCATACCATGCGGATTCTTTGTTGGCTCAACCCCCAAGGGACGTAAGTCTTGTCTTTAAGAATGGTGTGTGGATTCAGGGACAACGTCTGTATATACCTGAAACAGTCAGATTGAGAGTATTGCAACTCATCCACGATTCCAAGATAGCCGGGCATAGGGGAATTCTAAAGACACAAGAATTTCTTTCTCGTTTCTTTTGGTGGCCCACTTACAGGAAAGATGTCTTAAACTATGTCACTTCATGTGAAGTCTGTGCAAGATGCAAAACACCTCGCTCCTCACCAACTGGTCTGTTGCAACCTCTTCCCACCCCGTCCCGCCCGTGGGGATCCATTTCTATGGACTTCATTGTGGAGTTACCAACCTCTCAAGGGAAGAACACCATTCTAGTGGTGGTTGACCGTCTAACAAAGGCAGCTCATTTTATCCCTTGTGTCGGCTTACCCACTGCAAAACAGACATCAGACTTGATGATTAAGAATGTGTTTCGCTTACATGGAGTACCGGATGAGGTCATTTCGGATCGAGGGGTGCAATTCACTTCAAGGTTTTGGCAAAATTTCTGTGCAGCATTGGACATTAAAGTAAACCTTTCTTCTGCTTTTCATCCCCAGACTAATGGACAGACCGAATGAACCAATCAAACCCTGGAGCAGTATCTCCGCTGCTTTATCTGCCACCTACAGGATGATTGGGTGGATCTACTTCCACTGGCTGAGTTCTCTTATAACAACTCTCAGAGCGCCTCCACTAAGCAGTCTCCTTTTTACTCCAATCTAGGTTATCATCCTAACATTCTTCCTCGATTTCCCATACATACGCCCTTACCGGCAGTGGCTGAAAGAATCACTTCTTTACAAAAGAATATGGATCTTCTAAAGGAAAATCTAGAATTGGCTCAGGAAAGGTACAAGAAAGCAGCAGGTAAATTTCGTAAACCTGCACCAGCTTTCAAGGTAGGAGATTTGGTCTGGCTGTCAACCAGAAATCTTAAATTAAAGATTCCATCGTCTAAATTGGGACATAAGTACATTGGACCTTATAAGATCAATAAGATTATAAGTGCTGTTGCTTGTCGTCTTCAACTACCCAGAACTATGAGAATCCACCCTGTCTTTCATGTATCCCTACTAAAGGCTGCAAGACCCAATACGTTTCCTGGACTTTCTTCTCCTTGCCCTGACCCAGTGCTGGTCGATGGTCAGGAAGAATTTATGGTGGAAAGGATTCTAGATTCCAGGTTGTACAGAAATCAGTTGCAATATTTGATTAAATGGCAGGGCTACCCAGTGGAGGACAACTCATGGGAACCAGTCAATAATGTAAATGCTCCTCGCCTGCTCCGCCAGTTTCATCAGAGGTACCCTGACAAGCCTGGTCTGAGGTCATCCGGAGGTTGTCCCTAAGGGGGGAGTAATGTAAGGTTCTTTGTCTCTGTTGACATGTTCCTTGAAACTCAGTTTTCCGTCGGCCATTTTGCTTTCTGTCTTTCTGCAGCTCTTGCCCTCAGTTAATATGGAGTTTCCAGTTTTCATGTTCCCGCCCTGATTCTTCCCTCTTGCTTCTTAAGCAGCCTCAGCTGAACAATCAGTGCTCCTGAATCAAGCCTCAGTCAGTCTGTGACCTGACTCCTGGAAGCCTTGGACTTGTACTCCAGCTATTCCCTACTGAGGAACCTTGGAACACTTTTGGACTCTGGAAACCTGCTGTTTGGTGAATCCATGTTTGCAGAGGAATTACGGTACAGAGAAGAGATCCTGAACCTGCTTTGGAGATTTATTGTAGTGCTTGAAGTTACTCTGGCCTGCTGTGTCTCCTGTCGCTGTTCCTGCAAACTGTGTGAACTTTTCAGCATGCTTGTATGAAGTAATACAAGTCATTTCATTTCAACCTATGTCTCCTGTGTTTTCCTCGCACCCAAGCACAAGACGCTATAGGAACTGTACACTATACATGACACTCTGTGTTGATGCTGTAACTGATGTGGACTGTGCAGAACCCTGTGTTGAAGCTGTAACTGATGTGGACATGCTGCGATTGAAAACAAGTAAAGTTCTACATTTAAAGTTGGAATTGGACTGTATCTCTTTATGCGCCAAAACAAGGGAAGAAGTGTCTCTGCGACTAGGGGAGGCCTCTGAGATCCAGGCAAGTGAGACAGTAAAGGGTATGCCACACTAAACAATATCGCTAACGGGATCGCTGAAAAACGTCACTATTTAGCGATCCCGTTAGCGATGTTGTTCAGTGCGGCAGCTTCCAGCGACGAGCTTCCTGCTGTGATCTCGCTCGTCGCTGGAATCGCTCCGGACCCTATTTTCTCGTCGGCGCTCCCGCTGGGTAAGTATCTAATCGCTGTGTGGCACCTTTTCTTAGCGATTTAGCGGTACTTTTGTACCGCTAAAGTCGTTAAGAAGATCGCTAACGGCGATAGCGTCGTTAACTATATCGCTAAATGTGGCCGCATTTAGCGATATAGAAACAATCCCGCTAGCGATCGCATTAGTATGCGTCGTTATTGTGATCGCTAGCGGGATTGTTTAGTGTGGCAGTACCTTAAGACTTTGTGTATGTGATGCCGGTGGCCAGGGTGTGCTAAAGCAGACACCTTGGTGGGCCATGACTAGGGCCTTGGCTGCCGCTCACATCCCTTCCTGATAAAACGGGTACGTTTTACTTGTAAAGTGGTGTACTATGTGACAATGTTTTATTATGAAGTAGGATGCTTTATAATGTTTGTGTAATGTGTACGTTATGTATCTTTATGGACTAGGGATAGAGATAGGGAGATACAGTATAAGAGTAAGGTTTAGTAATAGTAATTGGTAATATACGGTTTAGCACAGAGGGGGGCACTGTAGATTAGGAGATAAGATTAGGTTAGGATAAGAAGTAGGGGATTTCCGAGTACGAGGGGCCAGAATAGTGATATTTGGGACACTTCCTGGGATTAGTTAGTTAGAGAGTGGGATAATGTCATGGGTGCATCGCCACGAAGATCGTCGCGATTGCACATTCTGACTTCTCACAGCTGAGCTGCTGTTTCTTTGTGTTTGGTAATGAGAGAGTTAATTTTACCTAGCTCTTTGCTAAGACTAGGTCCAGCCTCGCCCGGCTGCTTTGGATTATGTTCTAATTAGTTTCCTTTATATTCCTGCCAGTCTGGGTGTTTGATGCGGTGAAAGCATTCATATAGTTTAGCAGACTGGATCGGTTCTGGGAATACTTAAGCTAAGAGCTCCTTAGTTGTTTTACTCTTATAGCTTATAGTTTATCTCTGAGACCTAAGGTGTTCCTACTGTGTGTGAGTGTTGTATGTAAGACTTTATTTACTTTATTTCTTATCTTTCTTGTATGTCTTTCTGTTCATTAACCGTTACCTGGTCATTCCCTTTGGTGGTATTCAGGGTCCTTCTTAGGACTAGAATACAGTTGGCAGGGATTGATAGGAGACAGGGTTTACGCTGGTGGCCTGGACCTCTGTACCTTTAACAGTACCTCCAGGTTGAGGGATTAGTTAGGACCCCAGTTTAGGGTCAGCTTAGACCCCGGTCACCCTCTAGCCGGAGACAGCGTATAACGGATTCCGTTTTGACCCACTGGACATTCTGTCAGGTAAAATCTATGTTATCATATATCTATGCGCATGTTATATAGTATGTTGCCCTTTTGATATAGATTACTGTCATCACATATATATATCTGCTATACAGCGTGACATTTTCACCGGCCATACTAAAGATTCTCCCCAGCTGTCATGGATCCAGTAGCCCAGCTGGCCCGGCAGTTGCAGGGATTGTCCATGGAGTTGGCAGACATTAAGTCCAAGGTTTTGTCCCCCCGGAGCAAACCAGATCTGAACCTAAGGTTGCTCTCCCAGACAGGTTCACTGGTGGGCGGGACAAATTTTTTACTTTCCGGGAGGCATGTAAATTGTACTTTCGGCTGCGGCCTCGGTCATCTGGGAGTGAAGAGCAGAGGGTGGGAATTGTTATCTCGCTCTTACAAGGGATCCTCAATCTTGGGCGTTCTCTATTCCTCCAGGCTCCCCAGATCTCCAGTCAGTGGATCGATTTTTTACTGCCCTGGGTCTGGTATATGATGATCCGGATCGAGTCTCCCTTGCTGAAACAAGGTTACGTAAAATACGGCAAGGAAATCGTCCAGCGGAGGAATATTCTTCTGAGTTCCGTAGATGGGCAACAGATACTCAGTGGAATGACCCAGCTCTTAGGAGCCAGTTTTGTCAAGGGTTGTCTGACAAATTAAAGGATGTGTTAGCTCAGTATGATTCTCCTCCATCACTGGAGGCTGCTATGGCCCTCGCTATTCGCATTGATAGACGTCTTCGGGGAAGACGCGAGGTAACTCCGCCTCCCGTGATGACTCCACCTACTACTAAAGTCCCTTATACTGAGGTTCCCCTGGTCTGTTCTGAGGAACCCATGCAGTTGGGAGGGACATCATTTTGTAGGAGGGAATCAGCGGTGCGCCGCAAGACTAGAAGGTGTTTCTTTTGCGGGAGAGAGGGACATTATGTTGGGGGGTGTCCATCCCGGACCTCTTTGAACCAAGGAGTTAACCTGGGAGTGTGTATTTCGTCCCCAAATCCCTCTCAGTTTCTCGTGCCTGCGGAGGTGGTGATTGGTACTAGAACTGAGAGGATTTCTGTTTTTCTTGATAGTGGGTCCGGGGCTAATTTGGTGGACACTCGGTTTGCCCAGGTGCATGGTATGCAACTGAGTGTATTGGCCAAACCGGTCCCTATACTCTCTATTGATTCTAGACCTCTTGGTCAAGGTAGCTTGGTACAAGCTGTTCATAACATAGATCTTCGAGTAGGGGCAATACATAAAGAGCAATTGTCTTGTTATGTGTTGGAGGGTCTGCCTGCTCCTATTGTGTTGGGACTTCCTTGGTTGGCTAAACATAACCCAGTGATTGATTGGCAATCCAGAAAGATAAGCCAGTGGGGTGAATTTTGCAAGAATAACTGCATGAGCACGGTCATCGGTGCGGTTGTGCCTAGGACTTTGCCTCCTTTTCTGGAGGACTTTTGGGAGAAGTTCTCAGAGGAGGGGTGTAAAGAGTTACCTCCTCATCGCACATATGACTTCTCAATAAAGTTGCTTCCTGATGCCTTATCTCGTACTTTCCCAGGGGCCGGGAAGACGGATGATCCGGTTCCTATTCCTCAGGAGGGAGTTGTAGTGTCAGCTGTATGCTCTGAGCTTGAGGGGGAGGTATTGGGGGCTCAGGGGGACGCCCCTGTGGGACTTCCAGGGAGACTGATAGTTCCAGATCGCTTAAGACTGAAGGTTACGGAGAACCCTTACAAACGGATGGCTGATAGGAGGAGAGTTTCTGGTCTAGATCTGAGGGTGAACGATCTGGTGTGGTTGTCTACCAGGAATATAAAACTTAAAGTTCCCTCCTGGAGGTTGGGTCCCAGATTCATCGGGCCATACAGGATCAGTTCCATAATTAATCCTGTGGCATTTCGTCTGGACCTCCCTCCTACATTTAAAATTCATAATGTGTTTCACAAGTCATTACTTAAAAAGTATGTGGCACCAGTCATACCGTCACCTCTACCTCCTCCTTCAGTGGTAGTCAATGATAACGTGGAAGTTCATTGGAGGGGGTATGGTCCTGAGGAGAGGACGTGGGTCCCTGCGTCTGATGATAACGCAGATCGATTGGTTCGGACCTTTCACACAATTTACCCGGACAGACCTGGTCATGAGGGTCCGGAGGCCCCTCGTAGAAGGGGGGGTACTGTCATGGGTGCATCGCCACGAAGATCGTCGCGATTGCACATTCTGACTTCTCACAGCTGAGCTGCTGTTTCTTTGTGTTTGGTAATGAGAGAGTTAATTTTACCTAGCTCTTTGCTAAGACTAGGTCCAGCCTCGCCCGGCTGCTTTGGATTATGTTCTAATTAGTTTCCTTTATATTCCTGCCAGTCTGGGTGTTTGATGCCGGTGAAAGCATTCATATAGTTTAGCAGACTGGATCGGTTCTGGGAATACTTAAGCTAAGAGCTCCTTAGTTGTTTTACTCTTATAGCTTATAGTTTATCTCTGAGACCTAAGGTGTTCCTACTGTGTGTGAGTGTTGTATGTAAGACTTTATTTACTTTATTTCTTATCTTTCTTGTATGTCTTTCTGTTCATTAACCGTTACCTGGTCATTCCCTTTGGTGGTATTCAGGGTCCTTCTTAGGACTAGAATACAGTTGGCAGGGATTGATAGGAGACAGGGTTTACGCTGGTGGCCTGGACCTCTGTACCTTTAACAGTACCTCCAGGTTGAGGGATTAGTTAGGACCCCAGTTTAGGGTCAGCTTAGACCCCGGTCACCCTCTAGCCGGAGACAGCGTATAACGGATTCCGTTTTGACCCACTGGACATTCTGTCAGGTAAAATCTATGTTATCATATATCTATGCGCATGTTATATAGTATGTTGCCCTTTTGATATAGATTACTGTCATCACATATATATATCTGCTATACAGCGTGACAGATAAAGAACAGTGAGATTGTTGCAGGAACAAGTTTAAGAAGAGGAGTCCAGCAGTCCAGGGCCTCGGGGCTGGAAGTCACACGAGCACGAGGAGACAAGAGCAGCATGAGAGTAGCAGTAGCTAGGTTCAGTGGGAAATCCCGGAATGTCCGAGGCCTAAGGTCTGGAAAAGGTTGGAAAGCTCCATCCTTGATTTAGCCCTTTAAGGGAAAACGGGCAGGGAATCCCAGGTACGAACTTGTCTGGCTAGTCGGGAAGCTGCGGTACCGAAGGGTAGAATACCAGAACAAAGAATTTCAGGAGAGCAAGAGACAGCACAGAGGAAAAGATCTATGATCAATGATGATTACTGTGCAATGCCTGTGACTGAACTGGACGTGCTGAGTAAAGTTGATTTGTTAAAAATGAACTTGGACTCTCAATCAGTGTGTGATGTCTGAAATCGGGACCCTGCAACCTAAGGAGGACTCTAACCTTAAAGTGAGTGACTTGCATTGCACACATATCACATAGCAGTTGGGTCATTGTAATTTCTTTGCGGGGTGCCGGAACAGCAGCACCTCGACATGACTACCACCGTGGCCACCTTACAAATCTTAAAGGGGTACTCCATTACTTTGATATTGATGACTTTTCATGCAGATAGGTCATCAACATCTAAGGAGTGGACAACCCCTGTAAACCTGGTAGAAGGAGAGCCCTTTGACCATCTGGGAGATCAGATTTCATTTGGTTATCCAAGAGCAGAATGGAAGATGGAAGGGGCAGATGTTACCCATCTCGCACTTGCAAAAGAAGAACAGATACTTTGAGGACAATTTAATTTGCAGTAGGCATGGAACATGTGAACAAATCACTCCAGATGCCATTTAGTATACTCTGAGATCTTTCCGTAATCCAAAGAATAAAATAAATAAAGGGCTGCGAAGGGGATAAAAAGTATTAAAAGGTAATACCTGTCTTCAACTTCTCCATAAATTTCACTTATGCTGCTTCAGCTGCCCGATCCTCCGCTTGCTTCGGAAAGTCTTCGGATTGGTTTAAATCCAGATCTTCTGAGATTGACCAAGTCTCACATGAGCAAATGTAGCACGACGCACAATGTTACCATCAAAGACATGTGTGCCACCTCACGTGACCATGTGAGATGTAGCCATTGCTGGAAGATGCAGGCAAGAGATTGATGTGAAGCAAGTGAAGGATTAGGCGGGGAACTGTGGTAGCAGAAGAGGTGAAGAGTGAGGCAAGGACCGGGGAATATTATTCTGTATTTTTAAATTCCTTTCCGGCTCTATAAAGAATCCAGCCTAGTGGCCGCCATATTGCTGGTTTCATGTAAATTGAATCCCCCAAAATTAGAATTCTTGCAAATTTGAAATTTTGGGGAAATTGATAAGAATATTGATTAATTACAAATCAATTTGTTCATCTCTACTAATGAGATACAAGAGCACAAAAATGCGGTATGTGAATGGGAACATTGGAGTTATTAACTCTTACATTTCCATAACTGGCTATGAGACCATTATAACAGCTATTACTTCAGGACCACATGCGAGAGAATAAGGGGCTGATTATGCTAATGACACTGATCAGAGTCTGAGCAGAGTGTCAGTTTACTGTGATCCGATTCTCTCGCATGAGAACTTCATTGCTCCATCTTCTCCATTGTTTGTATCTGCAGAAATCGGATTGCACTCAGACATCCGAGTGCAGTCTGATGTTTTCCATGCACCCATAGAATGAAATAAGTGCACGTGATCTCATTTGCGGAGCCACTCACAGCACAGTATAACAATCTGCACGGCCCCATAGTGAATGCTATCTGATAAAACATCATATAGCACTCGTCTGAATTATACGCTCATGTGAGTGAGCCCTTACTATGAAGATGACACTATTGGTATTACTGTGAGCTTTGTGTACAACAGTATTGACTGGGGAGTGCATGAGCCGCACCTGCATACAAAAATGTGTTTTTTGCAAGATTTGAGATTTGAAAGTCCTGTTTTCTTGCAAGATTGCCCCGCAGCGCGGAAAATTTTTCATGTATGATCCCACAGTTATAAGAGATTTACCAGTGAGAAAACCACATGTTGATATGAATACTCGAGCAGTGAGGTGAGAAGGTGATAAAACTGAAACAGTCTCAGATTTACGTGGGTGCGAAAAATGAGAAAATCCTTGGCATTACGTTGTATAATTGTTCTCAGCAGGTTACAAGCTGTCACTGTATCAGATTAGACATGGCCTCTAACATTGGAATATGAGGCTCAAATCTCACAGAAAGTAAATACATTAGGATTAAGAAATTGGTAGCAGCAAATATGTTGCCAGAGGGGTACTTGGGTTCCTTGGGTCCATGTTCCAAACAGGGATGTCCTCCCAAATTACATAATTGGAAATGTGAGAACGTTGCATGTCCAAAGATGAATCATGGATGAGACATGACATCTATGTGGAAGGAAGCAATACGGTCATCCAACTGGAAAGTCGTACTTTAGCACATGGTCGGCTCTAGAGTCTAGAAGAAAGATGGCCACTAATACAGACCAATCATCGTAAGACAGGACCAAGTTCTGGTACAATAATGGGCACCATGAGGGTTAGGAGGACCTCTGAGTTCTGTACTCTGGTGGTCTCAAGGAACCCAACTTTGACACTACATCATTTGACTATTGCTGTGGGGAAGGTAGCTTGTACATGACCATCACAAGCAAGGAGGTTTGCATTTCACCAGCAGGATTGGATTTCTTGTAACCGGAAAAACGACGTCTTGACAATGTCACGGGTTTACAGCGACAGAGCGGAGACAGAATACTGCAGCGTCTGAGTTCTACTCCTGCGCCGAATAGAAGCACTTCACCTTCTTATTAAACAATGTAAATTTATTTTAGCAGTGCAGGGGTTAATCTGCTCAGTTGAGAGCTCCTAGAAGCTTTCCTGCTTTAACCCCTTCATGACCTTGCCATTTGAAATTCTGACCAGTGTCCTTTTATGAGGTAATAACTCAGGAACGCTTCAACGGATCCTAGCGATTCTGAGGTTGTTTTTTCGTGACATATTGGGCTTCATGTTAGTGGTAAATTTAGGTCGATAATTTTTGCATTTATTTGTGAAAAAAATGGAAATTTGGCAAAAATTTTGAAAATTTTGCAATTTTCAAATTTTGAATTTTTATTCGGTTAAACCAGAGAGTCATGTGACACAAAATAGTTAATAAATAACATTTCCCACTTGTCTTCTTTACATCAGCACAATTTTGGAAGCAAAAATTTTTTTTTTTAGGAAGTTATAAGGGTTAAAAGTTGACCAGCGATTTCTCATTTTTACAGCAAAATTTACAAAACCATTTTTTTAGGGACCACCTCACATTTGAAGACACTTTGAGGGGTCTATATGGTAGAAAATACCTAAAAGTGACACCATTATAAAAACTGCACCCCTCAAGCTACTCAAAACTACATTCAAGAAGATTATTAACCCTTCAGGTGCTTCACAGGAACTAAAGCAACGTGGAAGGAAAAAATGGACATTTTAATTTTTCCAACAAAAATTTTATTTTAGCATCAATTTTTTCATTTTTGCATGGGCAACAGGATAAAATAGATCCTAAAATTTGTTGGGCAATTTCTCCTGAGTACACAGATACCTCATATGTGGTCATAAACCACTGTTTGGGCGCACGGCAAGGCTCAGAAGGGAAGGAGCGCCATTTGACTTTTTGAATGGAAAATTAGCTCCGATCATTAGCGGACACCATGACGCGTTTGGAGAGCCCCTGTGTGCCTAAACAATGAAAAAAAACCCACATGTGACACCATTTTGGAAACTAGACCTCTTATGGAATTTATCTAGATGTGTTGTGAGCACTCTGAACCCCCAAGTGCATCACAGAAGTTTATAACGCAGAGCAGTGAAAATAAAAAAAATCATTTTTTTTCCTCAAAAATGATTTTTTAGCCCGCTATTTTTTATTTTCACAAGGGTAACAGGAGAAATTGGACCACAAAAGTTGTTGTGCAATTTGACCTGAGTACAGCAATACCCCATATGTGGGGGGGAACCACTGTTTTGGCGCATGGGAGAGCTCAGAAGGGAAGGAGCACCATTTTCGAATGCAGACTTAATGGAATGTTTTGCGGGCGTCATGTTGCGTTTGCAGAGCCCCTGATGTGCCTAAACAGTAGAAACCCCCCACAAGTGACCCCATTTTGGAAACTAGACCCCCCAAGGAGCTTATCTAGATGTGTAGTGAGCACTTTGAACCCCCAAGTGCTTCACAGAAGTTTATAAACGCAGAGCAGTGAAAATAAATCATTTTTGTTTCTCAAAAATGATTTTTTAGCCTATTTTTTATTTTCCCAAGGGTAACAGGATAAATTGGACACCAAAAGTTGTTGTCCAGTTTTTCCTGAGTATGCTGGTGTCCCATATGAGTGGGGAACCACTGCTTGGGTGCACAGCAGGGCTCAGAAGGGAAGGAGCGCCATTTGACTTTAATTGAAAATTAGCTCCAATCGTTAGCGGACACCATGTCGTGTTTGGAGAGCCCCTGTGTGCCTAAACTTTGGATCTCCCCCACAAATGACCTCATTTTGGAAACAAGACCCCCTAAGGAACTTATTTAGATGCACAGTGAGCACTTTGAACCCCCAGCTGCTATACAGAAGTTTATAACGCGCAGCCTTGAAAATAAAAAATCATTTTTTTTCTCAAAAAATGATTTTTTTAGCCCCCTATTTTTTATTTTCACAATGGTTACAGGAGAAATTGGACCCAAAAAGTTGTTGTCCAGTTTGTCCTGAGTACGCTGGTACCCCTTATGTGGGGGGTAACCACTGTTTGGGCACACGTCAGTGCTCGGAAGGGATGTAGTGACGCTTTGAAATGCTGACTTGATGGAATGGTCTGCGGGCATCTTGTTACGTTTGCAGAGCCCCTGATGTGCCCAAACAGTAGAAACCAACCACAAGTGACCCCATTTCGTAAACTAGACCCCCCAAGGAACTTATCCAGATGTGTGGTGAGCACCTTGAACCCCCACGTGCTTCACAGAAGTTTATAATGCAGAGCTGTAAAAACAAAAAATAATTTTTGTCCTCAAAAACTGATTTTTTTAACCCACAATTTTTTATTTTCACAAGGGTAACAGGAGAAATTGGACCCCAAAAATTGTTGTACAGTTTGTCCTGAGTACACTGGTACCCCATATGTGGGAGAAAACTACTGTATGGGCACACGTCGGGGCTCGAAGGGGAAGTAGTGATGTTTTGAAATGCCGACTTGATGGAATGGTC
This sequence comes from Oophaga sylvatica, assembly GCA_033576555.1. Classification (NCBI taxonomy): domain Eukaryota; kingdom Metazoa; phylum Chordata; class Amphibia; order Anura; family Dendrobatidae; genus Oophaga; species Oophaga sylvatica. The sequence goes on along the minus strand of JARQOD010000003.1, from coordinate 572,490,043 downwards.
TGCGGGCGTCATGTTACGTTTGCAGAGCCCATGATGTGCCTAAACAGTAGAAACCCCCCAAGTGACCCCATTTTGGAAACTAGATCCCCAAGGAACTCCTCTAGATGTGTGGTGAGTACTTTGAATCTCCAAGTTCTTCACAGAAGTTTATAAAAGCAGAGCTGTGAAAATAAAAAATCATTTTTTTTCCACAAAAATAATTTTTTTACTCCCCAATTTTTTTTCCCAAGAGTAACAGGAGAAATTAGACCCCCAAAGTTGTTGTGCAATTTTTACTGAGTACGCTGATACCCCATATGTGGGGGTAAACCACTGTTTGGGCACACGTCGGGGCTCGGAATAAAGGGAGCACTGTTTCACTTTTAACAGCCAATCAGAGCAATCGTAGCCACGCAGGGGTTAAGCCAACCCCCCTGTGGTGAAGTACAAAGGGTCTTGTGCCTGCGTGTTGGGTGACCTTTCAGTGACCCCGGTCACCGGACCCGCAGGAACGTGATCCTTTCATGACACATACGCTGTGTCACAGGTCATGAAGGGGTTAAGGGTCTCAGCTGTGCACTCTTAACCACTCTCATCTCCTATGTAAACTGGTCCCTGGCTAGCACTCATTGTCAGAGCTATCTTATGCAGCATGGATGGAGGTTGTTGTTGGCTATTATTGGAGAAGGCATTTGGCGGATTTATCTGTGACTGTTGCTAGGTTTTGAATGTGTGATAATTCCCTTCTCTTACTTTGATTTAACCCCATCCTCCACTCCCCGGTGTTTTCCTCTATTGTTTATGTGTGTATATTTGTTTGACTGTATTTTCCTTTATCCCTGTTCGTATTACCTTGTTAGTCTGGTTGGTGTATTGCAGCACACTAATACTCTCCTCTTTCCTGGGTGGGGGAAGGGTACAGACTGAGGGCGGATTCAGGAGCTAAGGCAAGGTACGTGGCTCAGGCATCTTCACCATTAGAAGTAACGTGGGAAACAGCGAGAGCTAGGGCGCCCCTAGTTAGGGACAGTGAAGGAGCCTCTGATCCTGGGACATCTGACAACAGAGTTGTGACAAACAACTTGTGGGTTGTAACACTATCACATTTAGTGCAAAAGAAATATATTCCAACAAAATTTATCCTTAAAAAATGATATTTAAAGAAAACCATGTAAAAATCCAATCCTACAACTAGTAAAACCGCAATGAGTAAAGACGATGTCTGAAACGCATCTGCGCAGTGTGTGATTGGATATTTACATGGCTTTTCTGAAAATATCATTTTTTAAGGTTTCATTTTACTGGATTATATTTCTTTTGCACAATTGGACTTGGCATGCTACAAATTTCGTATTGCCAGGGTTTTTGTTTCCCAGCATATTTGATGTGGTTTGTGGTCATAAATCAGCTGAGAGGAATTGAAAAAACATTATTCACCTCTATAATTCCCTTAAAAAACAAACAAACATAAAAAAAGTAGAAACTCTACCATTGAATCATCAAAATAAGCTCACTGACTGACTCTCAGTTAACTCCTCATTCTACAAATAATGTAGAACAGAGCCTATAGAAGGAAAATTTTTAATGAAATACAATTAAAAAAATTATTTTTAGACAAAAATGCATGGAATTAACTACAAAAAAAATTATCACCAATAGTGGACGACTCCTTTAACTATTTTCCAAATGTAACATGGAGACTCCCTGCATTTTCCTATGAATTCTTTTGCTGCCACAAGAGGCTCCAGATATTATATACGGGATATGGACAATTAAATTAGGGTATAATATGGCCTTATATTAAGGAGACGATCTCCAGCCTTTCCCAATGAAAGAGCTCTGAATTTGTATATTTGTAGGAGAAAAAAAAATATCTAAAGGGAGAAAAACAGTCTACGTCTCTACTGACCTTAAAAGATTCTGACATGCATCACTTACATGCATTTATTTTGGGCTCAAAATAATTTTTGTTATTGGGCTTCATTAACCCCTTAACGACCACCGATACGCCTTTTAACGGCGGCAGTTAAGGGTACTTAAACCACAGCGCCATTAATTAACGGCGCTGTGGAGACAGTGTATAGCGCCCCCCAGAGTTGGATTTTCTCCGGGTTCTCGGCTGCCGGGGGTAGCCGAGACCACAGAGAACATGATTCGAGTCGGTTTTTACCGACCCCGGGGTTGCGATCGCCGTTATTAACCGTATAACGGCGACCGCAAAAAAAAAATAATCTGATGTGCCATTTAATTTCTCTCTCCTCTGATGTGATCGCACATCAGAGGGGAGAGAAATGGGGTCCCTAATCCCCCCCGTACCTCCCTGTGGTCCTCGGGCCCTCCTGCATCCTCCGGTGGGCGCTGCCATCTTCTTACAGTCAGAAAATGGCAGGCGCATGCGCAGTGTGCCCGCCGCAATCTGCCGGCCGGCACCCGGCAATAATAGGAAGATTTTTCCTATTGGTTCATTTTGGTCACTGTGATAGACGCTAAGTGAGTTGGGTTAAAGTTTTAGGGTTAGAGTTAGGCTAAAGTGAGTTGGGCTAAAGTTTTAGGGTTAGAGTTAGGCTAAAGTGAGTTGGGCTAAAGTTTTAGAGTTAGAGTTAGGCTAAAGTGAGTTGGGCTGAAGTTTTAGGGTTAGGGTAAAGTGAGTTGGGCTAAAGTTTTAGGGTTAGGGTTGGGATTATGATTGGGATTAGGGTTATGGTTGGGATTAGGGTTAGGGGTATGTTGGAGTTAGGTTTGTTGTTAGGGTTGGGATTTTTTGTTAGGGTTGTGATTAGGGTTATGGTTAGGGTTGGGATTAGGGTTAGGGGTGTGTTTTGTCGTTAGGGTTGTGGTTAGGTTTAGGATTAAGGTTAGGGGTGTGTTGATGTCAGGGTTGTGATTAGGGTTATTGTTAGGGTTGGGATTAGGGTTAGGGATGTGTTGGGGTTAGGGTTGGAGTTAGAATTAGGGGGTTTCCACTGTTTAGTTACATCAGGGGGTGTCCAAATGCGACATGACCCAACCATTGATTCCGGCCAATTTTGCGTTCAAAAAGTCAAATGGTGCACCCAAACAGTAGTTTACCCCCACATATGGGGCATCAGCGTACTCAGGACAAATTGCACTCAGGACAAAATGGGGGCTAAAAATCATTTTTGTGGAAAAAAAAGATTTTTGTGAAAAATGATTTTTTATTTTCACGGCTCTGCATTAAAAACTTCTGTGAAGCACTTGGGGGTTCAAAGTGCTCACCACACTTCTAGATAATCCCCTTTGGAGGTCTAGTTTCCAAAATGGGGTCACTTGTGAGGGGTTTCTACTGTTTAGGCACATCAAGGGCTCTGCAAAAGCAACATGACGACCGCAGACCATTCCATCAAAGTCTGCATTCCAAAAAGGCGCTCCTTCCTTTCCGAGCTCTGCCATGCGCCCAAACAGTGGTTCCCCCCACATATGGGGTATCAGCGTACTCAGGACAAATTGGACAACAACTTTTGGGGTACAATTTCTCCTGTTACCCTTGTGAAAGTAAACATTTGGGGGGGAAAATATCATTTTTGTGGAAAAAAAATGATTTTTATTTTCACGGCTCTGCGTTATAAACTTCTGTGAAGCACTTGGGGGTTCAAAGTGCTCACCACACATCTAGATAAGTTCCTTGGGTGGTCTAGTTTCCAAAATGGGGTCACTTGTGGAGGGTTTCTACTGTTTAGGCACATCAGGGGCTCTGCAAATGCAACATGACCCCCGCAGACCATTCCATGAAAGTCTGTATTCCAAAACGGCGCTCCTTCCCTTCCGAGCTCTGCCATGCGCCCAAATTAAAAGTTTGAAAATTGCAAAATTTTCAAAATGTTTGCCATATTTCCGTTTTTTTTATAAATAAACTCAAGTCATATTGAAGAAATGTTACCACTAACATGAAGTACAATATGTCATGAAAAAACAGTCTCATCAGCGGGATCAGTTAAAGCGTTCCAGAGTTATAACCTCATAAAGTGACAGTGGTCAGAATTGTAAAAATTGGCTCGGTCAGCTGCAAATTGGCTCTGTCACTAAGGGGTTAAAATTGTTGCATTATTCGGCTTTTACAGGCTCTTTGACACTGCTCATTGATGGCTGCAGAATAAGAATAAGTTAACTGAGAATCAGTCAGTGAACTCTTTTATCTGTCTTCTTCTGAGCTCCTCTCAGCTGATTTATGACCACAAATTTCAGTTGAACTTTAAGGAAAGAAATTTCCAACTTTCCTCAATGAAAAATCCTGTTTTGTTGCATTTAGAATAAAAAATATTTTCATGTAAGGAGAAAAAAAACTGCACCTATCTGGTATCCTGTATGTGGAATGACCTTAAAGGATATGGACACCTCTGGGGGCATTTTTTTTTTTACTTAAATGTATGTATAGCGACTCTTAGCTATAAATTATTTTTGTAGGTGCGTTTCATTGAAAATTTTACACCGTCTGGCTTTTAAAATGCACATTGCTGGCTTTTGAATGGGCTAACTGGGAATCGATCAGTCAGCTTTTTCTGTCCAGGGAGTTTTTAAAGGGGTTGTCCAGCTTTGACAAAGACTCTCTGAGGTCGAAACGCGTCGTTGATCTAGCTGGTGGTGCTAACTATCTGCTGTTTTGAATAATGGAGGACACCGTTTTGTGAAGATTTTTAATAAGGATTGAATAAAGCATTGAAATTTTCCTGAAGCTGGACTGATCTTTCTATTTATCAATGTCACCCCCGCCAATCAGCTGTCCTAGTGTTGGCTGCAGCTGTAAAGGCTCAGTTACGGAGCTGCGCAGCACAACTTCGTCAACGGAATAGTGGCTGCTGCCGGGCATTGCACATCCACCCCTTATTGATTTGAATAGGTGGCGGATGTGCAGTACCCGGCAGTGGCCATATTAAACCCCTGGACAATCCCTTTAACTTTTATCTTGTTTTGAGCTCCTCTAAGCTGATCTATGGCCACAAGATTCAGTTTAACCTTAATGTGGTCTGTGGTTATAAATCAGCACAGAGGAGTTACAAAGTTAGAAGACGCTCACTGACACATTCTCAGTTAACTCATTTTCAAGATAGCAAGATAGATATGTGATAGATAGATAATAGATAGATATGTGATAGATAGATAGATAACAGATAGATATGTGATAGATAGATGATATGTGATAGATAGATATGTTATAGATAATAGATAGATAGATAATAGATAGATATGTGATAGATAGATAGATAGATAATAGATAGATATGTGATAGATAGAAAATTTAGATAGATATGTGATAGATAGATAATAGATAGATATGTGATAGATAGATAATAGATAGATATGTGATAGATATGTTATAGATAGATATGTGATAGATATGTTATAGATAATAGATAGATAGATAATAGATAGATATGTTATAGATAATAGATAGATAGATAAATAGATAGATAGATAGATAGATAGATAGATAATAGACAGATAGATGGATGGATAAATAGAATTTTTAACAAAACCCAAACGCAAAAATTAATTTTAGCCCAATATAAGAAAAAAAAAATTCCCAAAGTGTCCATATTCTTTAAATATAAAGGTATGATCTTAGTTATCCTGAGGCTTCCCGCATTGTTAGTAAAAGATAGTTTTACCTTTCAGACAAGCGCTATCCATGTTTAAACACCAGTCAGATATTTTTAATATTTTTTTCGCTAAAAAAAGTGAAATATTTATATCTTCCATTAATAAGTTGAAGTTTCGATATTAAAATTTAAAAATGACACATGTTTCAAATATGTGACATCCATTTATACACATGATTGTCAAAACGGTCTTCAGATCCACGACTGCGCAATCACATCGGTCACAGTCACACCGTGGCCACGGCAATCACATCGGTTTCTTGACGGTGCGCCGCCCTTCTATTGTCCATTTTGATGCAATTTTGTCCAGGAAATTAATATCATTTTATTTAGTTTTTTTTATTATTATTTTTGTTTTCAGTTTTTGACTTATAAAATTAGTTTTAAACTGGAATTGTAGAGTTCTCCGGAAATGGGATTCAGGCAGCTCTTTATTATTAGGAGCCACCTTGAGGCTTTAAGGGCAAAACCCTCATAATAAGTTAAGGCAATACAAGACGGCAGGCAGAAGCCGTCCTTTCTGTGTAACAGATCTCATATCTGTAGATAGATATTGGTCCCCGGTGATCTGGGGTTTTCATAGTTTTTTTTTGTGTCGTTATCCAGAGGTTGTTGGTACCATGTTTCCCATATAAGAATTGACCCTTTGTATGGAGTTACCAGAACTTGGTACCATGTTTCCCATATAAGAATTGACCCTTTGTACGGAGTTACCAGAACTTGGTACCATGTTTCCCATATAAGAATTGACCCTTTGTACGGAGTTACCAGAACTTGGTACCATATTTCCCATATAAGAATTGGCCCTTTGTACGGAGTTACCAGAACTACGTTTCAGCAGTTTGTTGACCATGTCCCGGCAACAGTTCTTATATTGGTTCCTTGTCAGGCAGTATACAAATGGATCTGACAAAGCTTTGCTGTAGGCGAAACACCGGCTGATGATACCCCACTGATCACTGATGGTAGTGGAAGAGGAGATCTCAACCAACCTAAAAGTGAGCAAAACACATGGATACAGATTATTATAACCAAAAACACTAAATATAACAAAAAAAAAAAGATTTTTGAACACTTAGAAAAACTTCATTTAAAAGTCATATGAATGTTAATTCCTGCTCAGGACATTTCTTCCTATGACCTAAATCTGAAAACCCTGCAAGGAGTGGGAATTACCCTGGTGGAATCCATTTGACTGGCAGGCAGGTAATATTACATTTTGCCAAAATGGCCAAAGAAGTGGAAATATACGACCACCTATTGTCTACCCACCTAATGTTTCGGAACTTTGACCTACAGGCATCACAAATCCCATCATGTAGCAATTAATAAACACTAGCTTGGCCCGTGCGAAATTTTCGCATATTGGTGGTTGGGGGCGCAGGCAATTTCAGAAAAAGCAAGCTGGTCAAATGTAAATGTATTTCATGAGGTGATGAACACAGGCAGGTATTTATATATGTAGGTTGGTAATACAATAAATTGGTTTGATAAGTGGAGGCCAAAAAAATGTCTTCCGGTTGAGGTGCCACCTGCTGGTCATTGAGTCTTTCTGCAGGTTTATGAAAATAAATGTTTAAACTGCATTTAGTGATAAAATCATGTGGTTTGTTTGGCTCTTTTATTGCTGAAGGGAGCAAGTTTACCTTTCAAATGGTGTATAATTTGTGTGTGTGGGGCGAAGTAATCACCGAAAAAGCAGTGCATGTATACAAGTGTGGTTGCATATGTGACTCACCTGCAGTGAAGTGTGCAATGCTCCAATGTGCATGAAATAGGCTGGGCAAGCACTTGAGCAAGCTGGAAAGCCCCCAAGGCAAAAGTTTGGATTTGTTTGTGATGTCTGTAAGCAGCTTTGTGGTAGTGAGCTTTGGGGAAGTGTGCTGCCACCTACAGGTAATTTGACCTTTCAAATGGTGTATCATTTTTTTGTGTGGGTGGAGTATGAATGGATCAAGTGTGCAATTCAATAGGCAGTGCATGTTTACAAATGTGTTTGCGTATATGCCTCACTTGCAGTGAAGTGTGCAATCCTCCAATTTGGCTAAAATAGGCAGAGCAAGCAGTTCGGCAAGCTGCAAGCCCCCAAGGCAAATGTTTGGATTTGTTTGTGATGTCTGTAAGCAGCTTTGTGGTAGTGTGCTTTGGGGTAGTGTGCCACCTGCAGGTCATTTTTCCTTACTGCAGGTTTATGAAAATTAATGTTTAAACTGTATTTCGTGATCAAATCGTGAATGTGTGGTTTATTTGGCTATTTTCTTGCTGAAGGGGGCAAGTTTACCTTTCAAATGGTGTATCATTTTTTGTGTGTGGGTGCAGTATGAACGGAGATACAAAGTAATCACCGAAAAACAGTGTTTAGAAATAATAGAAGAGATAGCATTAGCAGCAATTCTACAAAGATTTCTCCCCCACTACCCCATCATTGCCCTTTCCACCACCACCAACACTGCCTTCTCCCCACCACCCCATCCAGGGCCGGCTGTCAGCACCCGGCATACCCGGCCAAGTGCCGGGGCCCTGAGCAGGCGGGGGCCCACTCGCCGTCGGGCACCCCGGCGCCCGTTAGAGGAGGAGAGCGGTGTCAGCGCCGCCACTGGGCCCCCCGCTTGCTCAGGTCATCATTCAGCGGCCGGCTGTGGCAGAGAGCGCGCGGACGCCGGACAGGCGAGATGTGATGTGTGTGTATGTATCAGTGTGTGTGTATGTAGTGCGGTGCTTTGTGTGTGTGTGTGTGTGTATGTGAGAGAGTGCTTGTGTGCTGCCGTGCTGTCTGTGTGATGGTGGTGGGGGAGGGCAGTGATGATGATGATGGAGAGGCATTGATGATAATGGGGAGGCGATGATGATGGGGAAGCGATGATGATGATAGGGAGGCATTGATGATAATGGGGAGGCATTGATGATAATGATGAGGCAATGATGATGATGGGGAGGCGATGATGATGATGGGCAGGTATTGATGATAATGGGGAGGCAATGATGATGATGGGGAGGCAATGATGATGATGAGGAGGAAATGATGATAATGGGGAGGCAATGATGAAGATGGGGAGGCAATGATGATGATGGGGAGGCGATGATGATGATGGGCAGGCGATGATGATAATGGGGAGGCAATGATGATGGGCAGGCATTGATGATGATGGGGAGGCCATGATGATGATGGGGAGGCCATGATGATGATGGGGAGGCAATGATGATGATGAGGAGGAAATGGTGATGATGGGGAGACAGTGTTGTTGATGGGGAGGCGATGGGGAGGCGATGATGATGATGGGCAGGCATTGATGATGATGGGGAGGCAATGATGATGATGGGGAGGCTATGATGATGATGGGGAGACAATGATGATGATAATGGGGAGTCTTTCCACAGCGCCCTTTCCTGAGCCGTAACAGTGCAGAACGCAGCACAGCGCAGAGGAGAGCTCCATATTTTGTGTGGAGCATTATATGGGGACCAGTATCCTGTATGGAGCATTATATGGGGACCAGTATCCTGTATGGAGCATTATTTTTGGTCCAGTATTCTGTATGGAGCATTATATGGGGGATGGGGGGGTGACATCCTGCATGGGGTATTATATGGGTGATGAGGGGGAGACTATGTGGTGCCCATAATATTGTATGGAGGACTGTACTGTCCAGTCTGTACTGTACGCTGCGAGGATTTGGCGGTTTTTGAGCTATTGTACAATTTACAATAGATATCAGTCATGTAATGGAAGAAGTGAAGTATTTGGCATTGTACTGTACCTATATTTCTCTGCCGTATCTGTGCACAGGGCCGGCTCCAGGTTTTTAAGGGCCCCGGGCGAAAGAGCCTCAGTGGGCCCCTTTAACACAGACCACGATTCATGATGCACAGATACGGCAGAGATGGGGAGGGGAGATGGGGAGGCATTGATGATAATGGGGAGGCGATATGATGATGGGGAGGCATTGATGATAATGGGGAGGCATTGATGATAATGGGGAGGCAATGATGATGATGGGGAGGCGATGATGATGATGGGGAGACCTTGATGATAATGGGGAGGCATTGATGATAATGGGGAGGCGAGAGGTAAGTATTGTGCCAGCTGCTGCCGGGGACCTGAGCAAGTGGGGGGGCCCAGTGGCGGAGCTGACACCGCTCTCCTCCGCTAACGGGCGCCGGGGTGCCCGACGGCGAGTGGGCCCCCCGCCTGCTCAGGGCCCCGGCACTTGCCCGGGTATGCCGGGTGCTGATGCCGGCCCTGTCTGTGCATCATGAATCGTGGTCTGTGTTAAAGGGGCCCACTGAGGCTCTTTCGCCCGGGGCCCTTAAAAACCTGGAGCCGGCCCTGACCCCATCACTGCTCTCTCCACCACCCCATCATTGCCCATTCCAACACCTCCATCACTGCCTCCCCTCACCCCCACCACTATCATTGTCCTTTCCACCACAACCATCATTGCCTTATCCCCAACACCCCATCATTGCCCACTCCACCACCTCCATCATTGCCTCCTCCCCCACCACCGCATCGTCCTTTCCACCACCACCAACACTGTCTTCTCCCCCACAACCCCATCACTGCTTTCTTCATCACCCACATCATTGCTCTCTCCAATACACAGACACACAGCACCGCACACACACAGCACCACACACATACCGCACCGCACCACATACACACACACGCACGCATGCAGGCAGACACATAGCACCACTCACTCACAGCATCTTTGTCGCCAGCAGCTTTCTGTCTGAAACAGCCGCGCACTGAATGATGTCATCCAGCTGCGCCGCTGTGTCAGACAGGAAGCGCCGGGCAGGAAGCAGGATGGCATCGGATCCCTGCAGCTCCTCTCCGCTGCCATTTTCTCCTGTAGGCAGCGGAGCAGCAGGGATCGCTCCCTGGCCACCAATTGCCCTCAGGGTTAGCCGCCCTGCAGGGGCCCACCTCTGGGGTACATGTGGTATGTCTGCTCCTGCGGGCAGTGTTAGCCTCAGTCTGCGACTAACAATGTCCACTATTAAAGTGAAATGAATATTCATGTTGGCGTGGAGAAGCGTGAATATTCATTTCTCTTTAACACAGGGACAGGTTCCTGTCTTCAGCTGCTGCTCCGCTGGCACCGGGCGGGCCCTCCTAACTCAGGTGGCCCCATAGCAGCTGGGTGCGCCGCTATTAGCGCCATGCCACTGGCTGGGGGTCCATGGAGCAAAGGGGACCCTAGGTAGATGCCAGCCCTGTATGCCAGCAGGTGTAAGTGCCTAGGCCCACCGGAGTATCCTCCGGTTCCCCGGTGGGTCGACAATGCAATCCTACAGAAGAGATCACAGCAACTCTTTGTGGTGTATGAATAAGTCAAGTTGTCATTAAATTGGTCTAAATGTGGAAAATGTGTATCTATGTCCATACTATTTTTAATATGAATGCCCATCTTTTGACATCATGGTAATTTTAAGCCCTGCTTCCCAAACTGATTCATTTCCCAATATAATAGTATAATGATCGGAGCTCCATTTTTACTCGTACACAGCATCAAATTCACTGCATTGACCCGAGCTAAAAGATACAATTCTGGCTGCCGGCAGCCACCACCAGAGGGAGCTCGAGCGCTTACTGTATACTGTATTATTACTATAGGGAATCTGACAGCAGGTTTTTGCTATATAATCTGAGAGCAGCATGATGTACAGTCATGGCCAAAAGTTTTGAGAATGACACAAATATTATATTTTCACATGATCTGCTGCCCTCTGGTTTTTATGTGTGTTTGACAGATGTTTTTATCACAGACAGAAATATAATTGCAAACATATGAGTAACAAAAGCTTATATTGACAGTTAGAATGAATTAATGCAGCAAGTCAATATTTGCAGTGTTGACCCTTCTTCAGGACCTCTGCAATTCTCCCTGGCATGCTCTCAATCAACTTCTGGACCAAATCCTGACTGATAGCAGTCCATTCTTGCACAATCAATGCTTTCATTTTGTCAGAATTTTTAGGTTTTTGTTTGTCCACCTGTCTCTTGATGATTGACCACAAGTTCTCAATGGGATTAAGATCTGGGGAGTTTCCAGGCCATGGACCCAAAATCTCTGTGTTTTGTTCCCTGAGCCCTTTAGTTATCACCTTTGCTTTATGGCAAGGTGCTCCATCATGCTGGAAAAGGCATTGTTGATCGCCAAACTGCTCTTGGAGGGTTGGGAGAAGTTGCTCTTGGAGGACATTCTGGTACCATTCTTTATTCATGGCTGTGTTTTTAGGCAAGACTGTGAGAGAGCCGATTCCCTTGGCTGAGAAGCAACCCCACACATGAATGGTTTCAGGATGCTTAACAGTTGGCATGAGACAAGACTGGTGGTAGCGCTCACCTTGTCTTCTCCGAATGAGGCGTTTTCCTGATGTCCCAAACAATCGAAAAGGGGATTCATCAGAGAAAATAACTTTACCCCAGTCCTCAGCAGTCCACTGCCTGTACCTTTTGCAGAATATCAGTCTGTCCATGATGTTTTTTTCTGGAGAGAAGTGGCTTCTTTGCTGCCCTCCTTGAGACCAGGCCTTGCTCCAAGAGTCTCCGCCTCACAGTGCGTGCAGATGCACTCACACCTGCCTGCTGCCATTCCTGAGCAAGCTCTGCACTGCTGGTAGCCCGATCCCGCAGCTGAAACACTTTTAAGAGACGGTCCTGGCGCTTGCTGGTCTTTCTTGGGCGCCCTGGAGCCTTTTTGGACAACAATGAACCGCTCTCCTTGAAGTTCTTGATGATGCGATAGATTGTTGACTGAGGTGCAATCTTTCTAGCTGCGATACTCTTCCCTGTTAGGCCATTTTTGTGCATTGCAATGATGACTGCACGTGTTTCTTTAGAGATAACCATGGTTAACAGAAGAGAAACAATGATGCCAAGCACCAGCCTCCTTTTAAAGTGTCCAGTGGTGTCATTCTTACTTAATCATGACAGATTGATCTCCAGCCATGTCCTCATCAACACCCACACCTGTGTTAATGGAGCAATCACTGAAAAGAGGTTAGCTGGTCCTTTTAAGGCAGGGCTGCAATGATGTTGAAATGTGTTTTGGGGGATAAAGTTCATTTTCTAGCCAAATATTGACTTTGCAAGTAATTGCTGTTAAGCTGATCACTCTTTATAACATTCTGGAGTATATGCAAATTGCCATTAGAAAAAGTGAAGCAGTAGACTTTGTAAAAATTAATATTTGTGTCATTCTCAAAACTTTTGTCCATGACTGTAGAGGCAGAGACCCTGATTCCAGCCATGTGTCAATTACTGGGCTTGCCTCAGTTTTCATAAAATCACTGTTTTATCTGCCAGTTTTCTGAATAACCACTGATTAACAACTTTCTGTGTACACTGAGCATAGGCAGAAAGGTGTCAATCAATGCTAGGAGCAGGGTTACACAGAGCTCATGCATCTGGAGGACTATGTGGCAGCAATTTACCAGTCCTTTAGTTATAATCTGCTGATAAAATAGTGATTTTATTAGAACTACAGCAGGCAGCCCAGTAAGTGATACATTGCTGGAATCAGAGTCTCGTCTCTACATTATGCTGCTCTCAGACAATGTTGCAAAAACCTTGTGAGAGATTCTATTTATGTTCATGTCATTGATGTCCCTGCTGGAGCCTCAGTGATCAGTTGTAGTCTATGACAAACCCAGCAGTAAGCGTCCGATTGTCCTGCAGCGCCACCACAGGGGAAGTCAGTACTGCACAGTTGTCAATAAAATAAATGTGCTGTCTGTTTAGTGCAAGAACATGCTGGGTGTAGTTGCTCTTTACTTTGGCTAATAAACAAGGGTCCAGACTTGGTGACCTCAATTGTTTTTCAGAATTCTCCCTAAAACGGCAGGATTTATTGTGGCAAATAACAATAGAATGAAGAAGCTCATGGAAAAAACAATGTAAAAACAGTATGCAAAAATATCCTGAGCTCCCTCTAGTGGTGTCTGCAGGAAGCTAGAATTTATTTATTTTTTTAAAGGTAATTTATCACTCTATTTTCCCAATACAAACTGGTTCCACCAGTTTCCGGGACATTATTGGGGACATTATTCCTGGAAGGGGCTCAGTATGGGGACATTATTATAGGAAAGGGCCCAAGATGGAGACATTATTAAGTAAAGGGCCCAGGAAGGTGATGTCATTACATGATTACATAATGGGAAACACTATACCAGGATGGGGGGACATTATTACTGGAAGGGACCAGGACATGAGGCTATTATTAGTATAAGGGCCCAGGATGGGGACATTAAATACAGGACGGAGCCTGGATGGGGACATTATTACATGGGGGGTGAAAGCGCATGTCTTTATAGGATCTAGAATGCTACAAGGGCCCACACATCTGACCAACATGCAGGTGGGGGGCCCTGGTCCAAATTTTGCACTGGGGCCCTTCGGACACTAAACCACTGGCAAGAACATGCTGGGTCCTCTACAGTTAGAGATGATAATAAATAAGGCTCCAGAATTGGGGACCCCATCAATCTTCCCAAAATTGTCTATTAATTTATGTGACACGAAACTTGACAACCTCCACGTCAGTATTTGTCACAGGTAATAACAATAAAATGAAGCCGCTCTTGGAGCAGTTGATTTGCTTCTACCTGGTGATTACATATGGAGTGAAGCAAAGCAGGAATGTTCCTATGAATGTGATGATTTTTTTGGTTGCTCGCTGCCTCCTCCTCTTCTGTTCCTCCAGGCATCTCTGTCTCACGCTAAGGGAAAACAACAGTCCGTCAGAAAAGCTTTTACAGAGCAAAAGAGAAAAAGCAAAACTAAATTATTTAAACTTGGCCTTCATCGAAGAAAGACAGAGTTTATCAAAGTTCTTTTCATGGTCACAAATCTGCGACTTAAATTAGATTTCACGTAGCATCTCCTATATAGGAAGGGGCTAATGTTTAATAAAGGAGAACTTGATATACATTTATTTCTGTCAACTAGATGGAAAAGTAAAATACAGACGTGGAAGAGTGAATTCAAGGTACAAAAATATGGGAATTCTGGAACTGGATGGACCCAAAAGGATGAGGTGAGAATCTCCCATGTGCATGATGATACAAAGTTAATATAAAACACCCCATTTCTCATGCATAAAATGTGTTTAAAAATCATCCTGTTGGCCGGACCCGTTCTAGCATTCCAAAATACCATTTCTTTCTGTGCAAGGTGGGTGAGGCGTTTTGGGAAGGAAAAATTCATTACAATTAATATGCAAATATATATATATATATATGTGTGTGTGTATGTATGTATGTGCATGTGTGTAGTGTGTATATACAGTACAGACCAAAAGTTTGGACACACCTTCTCATTTAAAGATTTTTCTGTATTTTCATGACTATGAAAATTGTAAATTCACACTGAAGGCATCAAAACTATGAATTAACACATGTGGAATTATACATTACACTTAACAAAAAAGTGTGAAACAACTGAAAATATGTCTTATATTCTAGGTTCTTCAAAGTAGCCACCTTTTGCTTTGATGACTGCTTTGCACACTTTTGGCATTCTCTTGATGAGCTTCAAGAGGTAGTCACCGGAAATGGTTTTCACTTCACAGGTGTGCCCTGTCAGGTTCAATAAGTGGGATTTCTGGCCTTATAAATGGGTTGGGACCATCAGTTGTGTTGTGCAGAAGTCTGGTGGATACACAGCTGATAGTCCTACTGAATAGACTGTTAGAATTTGTATTATGGCAAGAAAAAAGCAGCTAAGTAAAGAAAAGCGAGTGGCGATCATTACTTTAAGAAATGAAGGTCAGTCAGTCTGAAAAATTGGGAAAACTTTGAAAGTGTCCCCAAGTGCAGCTGCAAAAACCATCAAGCGCTACAAAGAAACTGGCTCACATGAGGACCGCCCCAGGAAAGGAAGACCAAGAGTCACCTCTGCTTCTGAGGATAAGTTTATCCGAGTCACCAGCCTCAGAAATCGCAGGTTTACAGCAGCTCAGATTAGAGACCAGGTCAATGCCACACAGAGTTCTAGCAGCAGACACATCTCTACAACAACTGTTAAGAGAGACTTTGTGCAGCAGGCCTTCATGGTAAAATAGCTGCTAGGAAACCACTGCTAAGGACAGGCAACAAGCAGAAGAGACTTATTTGGGCTAAAGAACACAAGGAATGGACATTAGACCAGTAGAAATCTGTGCTTTGGTCTGATGAGTCCAAATTTGAGATCTTTGGTTCCAACCACCGTGTCTTTGTGCGACGCAGAAAAGGTGAACGGATGGACTCTACATGCCTGGTTCCCACCGTGAAGCATGGAGGAGGTGGTGTGATGGTGTGGGGGTGCTTTGCTGGTGACACTGTTGTGGATTTATTCAAAATTGAAGGCATACTGAACCAGCATGGCTACCACAGCATCTTGCAGCGGCATGCTATTCCATCCGGTTTGCGTTTAGTTGGACCATCATTTTTTTTTCAACAGGACAATGACCCCAAACACACCTCCAGGCTGTGTAAGGGCTATTTGACCAAGGAGGAGAGTGATGGGGTGCTATGCCAGATGACCTGGCCTCCACAGTCACCAGACCTGAACCCAATCGAGATGGTTTGGGGTGAGCTGGACCGCAGAGTGAAGGCAAAAGGGCCAACAAGTGCTAAGCATCTCTGGGAACTCCTTCAAGATAGTTGGAAGACCATTTCCGGTGACTACCTTTTGAAGCTCATCAAGAGAATGCCAAGAGTGTGCAAAGCAGTAATCAAAGCAAAAGGTGGCTACTTTGAAGAACCTAGAATATAAGACATAATTTCAGTTGTTTCACACTTTTTTGTTAAGTAATTATAATTCCACATGTGTTAATTCATAGTTTTGATGCCTTCAGTGTGATTCTACAATTTTCATAGTCATGAAAATACAAAAAAATCTTTGAATGAGAAGGTGTGTCCAAACTTTTGGTCTGTACTGTATATATATATTTTCATCTCAGCTTATGAGTATGTCCAAAATCATCTATAAGCATGATGGGTGCAGCCTCCTGAAACTATCATCCAATATAATAACATACAGAGAGAAGAAGGAAAAGAAAGAAAGAAAGAAAGAAAGAAAGAAAGAAAGAAAGAAAGAAAGAAAGAAAGAAAGAAAGAAAGAAAGAAAGAAAGAAAGAAGCAGCACTGTGGATCATTGTAGCCTCAAGGAACTGGTACTTACAATCTATTCAGTAATACCAAAATAAATAAATAATAAAATAAACAAAAAGATAGAGAGAAAGATAGATAATTAATTGATAGATGATGGATAGATAGATAGATAGATAATATAGATAGATGATAGATAGATAGATGATAGATAGATAAGATAGATAGATATAATACTGTAGATAGATAGATAATTGAGATAAATAGATAATAGATAGATGATAGATAACATATAGATAATACATAGATAATAGAAAGATAAATACTGTAGATAAACAGATAATAGATATATGATAGATAGATAGACGATAGATAGATAGATAGATAGATAATTGAGATAAATAGATAATAGATAATTGAGATAAATAGATAACAGATAGATAGATAATAGATAGATAATAGATAAAAGAAAGATAGATAAACAGATAATATATATATATAATAGATAGATAGATAGATAGATGATATATGATAGATACATAGATAGATTGATTGATTGATAAGATAGATAATAGAGATAAATAGATAAGATACATAGATAGATGATAATTAACAGATAGCTAGATAATAGATAGATAATAGATAGATAAATGATATATGATAGATAGATAGATAGATAATAGCTAATAGATGATATATGATAGATAGATAGATAATTGAAATAAATAGATAATAGATAGATAGATGATAGATAACAGATAATAGATATATAATAGATAGGTAATTGATAGATAATAGATAGATGATAGACAATAGATATATGATAGATAGATAGATAGATAATAGATAGATAAACAGATAATAGATATATGATAGATAGATGATTGATAGATGTTATTATGATATGATGTAATAAATTATACTAAGCTATTCCTACTATAATATCCATAGTTTATTCTTTTTCATTTATTCTCACAACAAATCAATATTCTTCTACATTAGAACACAAATCCACCATCCATTATTCAGTAAAGTTACCAGAGATGAAGTTTCACAATACACATCATACACATAATGCTGATCCTCTGTGATTGACAAGCAGTGTTTCCACTGATGTCTGGCAGCACACATGCCCCTCTTACATAACCCAGAACATCAGCATCCCCCCATGTATTTATCTGAATGTTATTTATATCTTCCAGTCTTTATCCTATTTTCTTCTGACCTGACTCAGCAGCCATTTATTACATAAGACAATGGATCCCCAGCACAATGCTATCATGTATAGGGTCCATGTATCCAGGAATGTGCTCTGATCAATCTTTTCTACATTATTTCCTGTGTACCTAGAAATGGGACAAGGAGAAATCCTTGACACTTGACATCTGTCCTATATGTTTCTGTTACCAATAGCACAGTATAAGCAGATAGTAATACCTGGGGTGCAGATCTACCAGCAGGACCAGAGTTTGCATTGTGATCACATCAATCCTTCTGCAATGGGATCGAGCCACCTTCAGCACCTGCAGGTAAGTGACACATAGCACCAGGAAAAGACACAAAGAAGCTCAGCAGGTGGAAGAGGACCATGAAAGCCAAGAAGGAAGCTCCCTCTTCGGGGTTCTTGTTGAGGAGGGTGCAGGAACCATAGGTGTGGTGGAAGCCCACCCAGGACAGACATAGGGCTACAGTTGGGAAGATAATGAGTGGATCCAGGTGTAAAGGAGGATGACAGCAGCGTCCCTATACCTCATCTTGGAGTGGTAGCTCAGAGGGAAAACTACAGCCACCCAGCGGTCAATGCTTAGGGCTGCCATGCTCAGCATGGAGTTACTGGTCAAGAAAGTTTCCAAGAAGCCCACTGCCCTGCAGAGACCCTCTCCACCGAGCTGGTGGCCCCTGACAGCTCCCACCAGTGTCAGGGGCATGTTGATTGCAATGAGCAGCAGGTTGCACAGGGTGAGGTTGAGGGTGAAGAGTCCTGGCACCTGTCCTCGGATGTCAGCGCAGCCTAGGAAGCAGATCAGCACCATCAGGTTGGACAGCGCAGCAGCCACTATAAGCGCAACCATTAGGGAGCAGCCAAAAATCCCCCACAGCTCCATTGCTGGAGCTCTCCCAGATCAGACATGCTGGTATCCAGAGCCTGATCCCATCCTTCCGGCTTGCTCAGCAGCTTCTTCCTTCTTCCCTAGAAGTTTTTCTTGTGATGAAGGCACTAATGAGGCTCCTAGAAGTGGCCTGTCCATAAGAAGCATCAGCAGCACAGGTGCGATGGTTTATGTAATATTCATTTCATCTGACTCCCTCCCAGCAGATCTAGACATGGAGCCTATTGTGTAAAAAAAAGAGCTTGCACTGGTAGGGGAGGGTTTATCCAAAGCAAGATGCTTCAATCCAGCACAGGAGGCAGAGGAACCTTCCCAGCTAGATGCCCCCTCACCAGTGAGCCCACCACAAGCCTGAACACGAATGCAATGAGCTACTGATAAAGCTGCACATCAGACATTATCCAATACTTATACCTATGATAATATGCAGATACTATACTAAGTCCATACGAGCAGTTGCAGTGAGGCACTCCAATATTAATCAAACCTTACAGTCCATGACGGTGGTCACCGCCGGACATGAAGCGATATCAAACTAAAAGTTAAAAACTGTAATGTTTTATTACTGATACATAAAGATTAAGCATTAAAAAGACAGGGCAGAAAAGCCTCCAAAGAAAATGGGGAGGATACAGCAACTCAGATGATACAATGAATTATTACTGTCAGATAGTCATAGTCTTGTTAATACAAGCATGTGTCACGCGCCCCCCGGAAGAAGCATATAGCGAAACGGCACCCGTCGGAGGTGGGGTGGACACAGCTACTCACTTAGCTCTCCTGGTCCGGCTCCTCTCCAGGTATAACACTGTGAATGATATTTATGTTTGTATTTGATTCTTGTGGAGACACAGGTGGATTTTGGTCAGGTACGCCCCCTTCTCTTGTTTAGATGGTTGGGATGGTATGAGTGAGACTCAGGATAATACCTTCCATAGCTTAGGGATCAATTTGATCCACTCCTCCCCCTTGGGCCCTTGTGCGGCTACACCGATTACTCCAATTGTATGTCCGCCCCTGCCAAGGATCCAGTTTGCTAAACTGTCCTTCTTTCTTTTTTTCTCTTCAGCACAATATTTTGTAAGTTTAGGACATGACCATAGGTAATGGGATAGGCAAGCATTGAGAAATCCACACTTAGGACATTTTCTCTGATACTTCAAGGTTACCGGCCACCCCTTAAGGTACGCTCCTGCGCTCCTCTGATGCTGTAGAGTCACTACTGTCTATGCTAGAAGCATCAGAGAGTGCACAGCCATGCTACCAGCCCCAACTGTCAGTCTTAGGAAGCACAACACCCCCCAGCAAGCAGGAGTCAGGAAGCACAGGAGCGATACGCTCCTATAGCGTGACAGTGAAACAATCCCTTTCATGAAATATGCAAATGGAGGTTCTACAACTACTTGAGAGTCAATGGAAGACAATTATATACCACTGTCATTTTATTTTCTCATGGTCTCTATGACCATCTAAATAGTTTGTGCTAATAGTGTGGTCCTGCCAGGAGTTCACATTTCAGAATCTACTGTAAATCCTTTGTGCTAATAGTGTGGTCCAGACATCAGTCTACATTTTAGCATATGAATCTTTTGTGCTAATTGTGTGGTCCAGCCACACTATCTCAGCAAATAAATACAGATTGTTAATCTACTGACAGGTGACTGTCAGGTTTGGGCCTAGGGTTGTGAAGCAGCTGGTTAAGAGAGGGGAAGAGTGCATCCAACATGAGTGGGAAAAGCAAGGTTGTGGTGGAAGGGGAATAGGCTCGGTGTTCGATATGTACGTGGGTTGGTGGTAATGTTACTGAAAGCTCTACTGAACAAACACCGACTTGATCTATCCAAAGCCAACTGGCAACTTCTGTTACTGGATGGGCTACTCAAATTTCCTTTTTTTGGCAGCGGTATGCCTTGTAGATAAGGGCCAGAAAGAGCATGTGCTCCAGTGGATGGCAAGTGTTGCATCAAGTGGCCTCTCTTCCTCTTCCTCCACCTTAACATCACATACAGTACAGTCCTCAGAGGTGGCACCCAAATTACCCTTGTTTCCCCTTCGTCACAACTCTCCAACCGGCCAACTGACCCACAGTACAAACTGTATAATTGCGCAGCATGGATGCATGGGCAAGGCATGGGACAGGGCGTGGACCACAATTTCTAGCTTAAACACTGATCAGTTTAACCTGAAGAACCACCTCTTCCGACAAGCCTACAATCTACAGTAACCATCGTTCCACCATACCGCTCCATGACCAGCTCTCCCCTCACCTACTGTTTCCTCACCCATCCCTTGTAGACAGTGAGCCCTCATGGGCATGGTCCTCTCTCCTCCTGTACCGGTCGGTGACTTGTATTGTTTAAGATTATTGTACTTGTTTTTATTATGTATACCCCTTTTCACATGTAAAGCGCCATGGAATAAATGGTGATACAACAATAAATAATAATATTACTGCTGTGCAGCTGCCATTGAAAGGGAGTTGAGTAGCCTCTCCAGAAATAGAAGCTGTAAAAATGCTGCACAATTATACTATTTCTACTCTGGGGAAATTGATGCCATTTTAGTGGTGTGTGGCAATAATTTTTTGAAACGTGGAGACTCCAAGTTGGATCTCCATCCCATGGGTTGTCTGTAGTGTAAGGTGTGTCAGAGGCCCATTATACTACTTCTACTCTGGGGAAATTAATGCCACTTTAGTGGTGTCTGCCCCTAATTTTTGGAAATGTTTGGACTCTAAGTTGGGTCTCCATCTGGTTGGCTGCCCATTTAAGTAGGGCTCCCAAACTGGCAGGCATGCAGTTACTTTCAGTCAACTACCCGTGTTACTATCCTTAAATTTTTTAAACAATAGTAGTCTAGTAAGCTGATATTTGTGTCATCTGAATGTGGCTGAGCAGATAAAGCAGTATGAGCTGTTGCATGAGGTATCAGGGCTACCAGCACACCAGGCCTACACTGATCCCTCACCTACCTCTTAGTTTGAACTTAAATTCAAAGCTGTAAATTCTTCCCCAGATCCTGGCTCATAAATGTCCCATGCCAGACTGCTGCTGTGGCATTATCAAATTTCTACTGTGGATCAATTGATATCACTTTTCCTGTTGTCTGTGTAAGGGGGTGAACAGGAACAGTGTCATCGGTCTGAAATGCGAAGGAGAGGGACGAAGGTTGACTCTCTCTCCTTAACTACCGCCACTGTCGCCAGCACTTTACAGACTGACCTCCTCTCATACCCTTTACCCAGTGCCCCGCCACGAACGGGACCTGTGACGGGTAGTGCAGCAGACGTACCGACCGTTCCTGAACGTTGTGATTCTGTACGAGGCCTTGTCACCTCTGCTGTCTCTATGGCAGTGTGTACCACGTCACACTTCAGGAACCCACAGAAGGAACTGTATTCCCTCTCCAACGGACCCAAGTCCAACAGACTCAAGTTCAACGGACCCAAGTTCAACATACCCAAGACCAACGGATCCGGATACCTCTGCACGGTCAGGAGACAGTGCATTTCGTTTCTACATAGCAGAGCCAGAGACTTTGTTCACAGACTGCGACGCCGTCGGGAACTGTTCCAACCACTCTCCAAGAACTCCAATCGATAAGTCATAACCTTCACTTTTTCCCTACTTGTTGTGTTTATTGTATAGTTCATTATTTGCCTTTACACCTCCCTGTGCGGAGGTTTCCTTGAATCCATATTCAGTAAAACTTTTGTTAACCCCTTCTCTACCTCCTGCTGTTTGCTGCATCCGATGAACCTTAACACTTTGGCATAGTCGGCAGGATGCAGTCCAACAGCATGGAGTCAGCAGAACAGGCAGCTGGGCCCAGGACCAGTATCTCCTTGGGGGCCATGTTAAGCAATTTGCCCAAATTTACGGGGTCCAACACCATGTTGTGGAGCAGGACCGAGCGCATGAGAGGTATGTTAAGAATGCACCCGATGACTCCCGCTCTAGAGGCTGAGGTGGCCATTATGGCCCTGGACGGAGGACTAGGGACTCCGTGTTGCTGCACTCACCCCGGGACCGTGACATGTTGACCAAAGTACTGCAGATTTTGGAAGCAACCCACTGGGACCCACTGACATAGGGGAACTTAGGACTCGCCTGTTTAGCCATATGCAAAGGGAGGGGGAGATGGTGACACAGTATATGAATGCCCTACAAGAGTTGCATACCGCCATTGTTAGAAAGGACGGAGTGGAAATAGGGCCGACAGATCTCGTGCTGCATGATTTGTTGCTGACTGGGCTACGGGACGTCCTGACCAAACAGACCCTGAGGGAGCGGGTACGGGTGGACTCCCGCATCACTTTTGCTGACATAGGAAGTGAGGCCCGCTTACGTGAATAAGAGCAGAGGGTGACAGTCCCGGTAAGGAAGGTCCAGAGTGGGGAAGTAACAGTGAAGACTGTCACTGAACCCCCCTGGGTTGAAGAGATGAGGAAAGAGCTGCTGAATATCCAAGGAAAATTGGCTCAGATGAAGGAAAGAGTTGAAACTGGTCGGAGCGCCAATAATGAGGCCAGAAGGTCCTGCCGGCAAAGGTCTATCACCTGCTTCAACTGCGGAGAAATAGGGCACACAGTTCAGGAATGTCCGCGGTGTGGAGGACCTCGCCCACGCCGGTCGTTAAACTAGAGGGCTCCAAGCCTGGATGACGTCGCCCGGAGCCAGAATGGAAAGGAAGAAGTAGTGAAAATCCCACAAACCCAGTGTCTACGTTCCCGCTAGTCTGGGCTAAAATTTGAAGGACGAGCAGTGCGTTGTCTGGTGGATACAAGGTCTCAGGTGACCACGATGCCCGAAGCTTATTCCCATCGACATTTTCCGGAGACTCTACGGCCCGAGTGTGGCTCGGTAGTAAAGCTGACGGTGGCAAACCACCTGACCATCCTGGTCGCAGGGGTGTTGTGGAGGCAAGTTTCTCTGTGCGGCAAAGACCTCAGACAGAAGGGTGTGGTTTTAACCCAGGGCGAGGCCGGTCTCAGTCATACCGTCACTCTGGGATGAACGTTCTGAAGGAATTTGGGAAATTGCTCCTGGATGAACCTGCTCACTTATCCCTGAAACAGTGGAGCACCCATACCCCCCAGCGGCAAGTATTTCAACGACTGCTTTGTGCCGCCTAAGCTCAGGAGTCATCCAGCCATGGAGAAACTTTGGGGAAGGTGACTGTGCTGAACTCCGTTTAACTCACCCCACCACTCTGGTGTTTCTTGCTTAATGGTGTTGGAGCCTCTGTGGCCTTTCAGAAAAGGTAAAGTGTATATACTGACAGACATGTGGTATTTAGATTGCACACGGTGAAGCATAGATACCTAAGGTAACTCTGAAGGAGCTTCAGGGTTCCCAAACAGTGACTGGTATCTGTCCATACGACCACAGTAAGCTGTACCTCCATAGATGTGGCCTTTATGGAAGGGTGGGCAGAATAAAACCTTTACTTACAAAATGTTAAGGTTTGTTTTGAGCTTGCCAAAAGACATGTGTGAGCTCCCCAAATATATGGAGGAAGGTTCTGTGGTCAGATGAGACCAAAATTTAAATTTTTGGCAACCAAGGTTGTCTGATGCCAAACCAACACAGCTCATCACCCCAAAAACACCAACCCCACAGTGAAACGTGGTGGCAGCATCTTGCTTTGGGGATGTTTTGGCAACAGGGACAGGGAATACGGTGCAAGTTAAGGGGAAGATGGATGGTGCGAAATACAAGGATATTCTTGAGCAAAATCTGTTTCAGTCTGTCAGTGATTTGAGACTCTGACAGAGGTTCATCTTCCAACAAAACAATGACCAAAAGCATACTGCTAAAGCAACACTCGAGTGATTTAAAGGGAAACGTCTACATGTTTTGGAGTGGCCTAGTCAAAGTCCAGATCTTAATCCAATTGAGAATCTGTGATCAGACTTGAAGATCCCTGTTCACCAGAGGAAACCATCTAACTTGAAAGAACTGGAGCAGTTTTGACTTGAAGAATGGGCAAAAATCCCAATGGCAAGATGTGGAAAGCTCATAAGAGACTTATCTAAAGCGACTTGCCGCTGTAATTGCCACAAAAGGAGGCTCTACAAAGATCTGACTTTAGGGGGGTGAATAGTTATGCACACTGAAGTTTTCAGTTATTTTGTCCTATTTGTTGTTTGCTTCACAATAAAAAGAAAAACAAATGTTCACAGTTGTAGGCATGTTCTTTATATGAACGGATGCAAACCTGAAAAAAAAGTGAAATTCCAGGTTGTGAGGTAGCAAAACATGAAAAATGCCAAGTGGGGTGAATACTTTTGCAAGCCACTGTACATGAAGGTAAGTAGGGAGTTTGGAGCGCTGACCCTGATAAAGACATATAATAAAATTAATCAGCATTGCCCCAGCATCCATCAAAAATGAATGATCCATCTCATCAGATTAATGAGAAGTTTGATTTTTACAAAATAAATCATTATTACAGAAAAGTTCCGCTTATGACACCGATCCATATAATGTTGTGCTGTCTTATTACACAGAGCCACCATGGATTCCTGTGAATTCTGCTATTTGTTGATTTAGCTGGCATTAACAACATGCAGAGGCAATTTGGGGCCATGCTGCCCGATATAATGCCAACTGTGTGATGCAGATGGTACAAAGCAAGAAGTAAAAATCCCCGCACTGATGAAACAGATTGAATGATGCATGGCTGTCTCTGCGGAGAATGTTTCCTGTCACATCCTAATTAGTTGACTTTGCAGTGTGGTATTTCCAATAAATAACTGATGTAAATGTTATAATCATTCTTTTCTACAGTCATCAAATCCCAATCTCAAATAAAAACATTTCATTTATCTACAGAAACATAATTGATTGTTAGGACTGCAGGTAAACCTGGCACATTGTAGGGATTGCCTCAGAAGAACATTATGGCATATAATTTGTGATTATTAAGGATTTGATTTCTGGGCTCCCCACAAATTACTAGAATGAGGTGTTAGCAATGGTGGGAAGGCACTGGGCAATTAGTGGGCTCTACCTAGTTTTGAAACGATCAGCACATTGCAGTCTATTGACCACCATGGAGCCTCTGGAGAAAACTGAGCAAAATCCATTAGTGGGAAATCTTTGGAAAACCATATAAAGAGATTCAATCAATCAACCCTATGCCACTACAATCTCATGGAGAGAAAATGGATGTCACGGGTTCACCATGACAGAGAGGAGCCAGAAGACCGCAGCGTCTGGAATCTCCTACTCCAACGCTGATTAGAAGCACTTCACCCTCATATTAAATGGTGTAAATTTCTTTGGCAGTGCAGGGGTTAATCTGCTCAGTTGAGAGCTCATGTAGCTAAGGCTCTCAGCTGTGCACTGTTAGCCATTCCCATCTCCTACAGTATATAATCTGGGTCCTGAGTAACACACATTGTCAGAGCAAGCTATGGCTGCATGGCTGGAGGTGGTTAGTGGTTTATAGAAGGCAGTTGGTGGATTTATCTGTGACTGTTGCTTGGTTCTGAGTGTGTGATAATTCCCTTTCTTCTCCCACTTTGGTTTTACCTCATCCTCCACTCCCCAGTGCATTCCTCTGTTATATGTGTGTGTATGTTTGGTAGTTTTCGTTACCCCTGTTTGTATTACCTTGTTAGTATGGTTGGTGTAATAAGTTACACTACTACTCCCCTCTTCCCTGGGTAGGGGAAGGGTACAGACGGAGGGTGGATTCAGGAGCTAAGTGTTAAGGGTCGAGTTCCCGCTCCTGCACAAGGGGAATCTCAAGCTATCCCCGCTGCGGTCTCCCATCCGTCTCCAGCCGCAGTGGAACCTGCTCAGCAGAGACGTTGGTCCCAGCGTCTCGCTCAGTCTAGTGCTGTGCAGAGGATGACTGCTGCCACTCCAGGTCCTGCCATTGTAACTAGTGCAGGTCAGCGGCAAGCAGACTCAGTTGGGACTAAGTCCTGTGCTTTCCTTTCTGAGCATGCCCAGGGTAAGATCTCTCATAGGAGATCAGGGGTCACATGCTCACCTACTGCTGCGACTCCCATTGGTTCTCCTGGAAGGTCCTGAACCTGCTTGAGTTCTGGGGCAGGCTTCCATTGGTTCTTCCAGGAAGGTATTGCAGTTGCTGCTGCTATAAAAGGGTTGCACAGCCGCACGGCCATGCACTAGTGTCAATTGCATTATGTGCTTTGTGCCAGTGTGATCATGCATGTATGTGGTTAGGGCTCGGCTGAAATAAGCCCCTAGATTACTGGCACCTCCGGTGAGGAGATTTGTGTGCACGTGTTTAGGGCTTGGCTGAAATAAGCCCCTAGAATACCGGCACCTCCGGTGAGGAGATTTGTGTGCACATGTTTAGGGCTTGGCTGAAATAAGCCCCTAGAATACCGGCTTCTCCGGCGAGGAGATTGCTTGATTGCTTTTATGACTGCATGACCACGGACTGCTATCCGCACAGCAGTTATCTGTGTATCCCTGTGGAGTTAACAGAACACAGTACCTATCTCTGCGTCTCCACCCCAGCAACTCTGTGGTGTAACAGAGTTCGCTTAAACCACCATATAGTGCCACAATATTTATATTTGCGACTCTGTGAAGTAACAGAGTTCGCCTATACCGCCATCTTACTAGCAGCAGGCTCTGCCTGCACGGTGGACCCCGGGCTGTGAATGCACCCACTATTTATATTTATCTGGTGCGTTCCGCAGTCCCAACACTAAGGCGAGGTACGTGGCCCCGACGTCTTCACCATCAGAAGTAATTTAGTAATTTGGGTGCCTCCTAGCATTAGGGACAGGGAAGGAGCCCATGGTCCCTGGACACCCAACAACAGAGTCATGACAATGAACCACTCAATTAGATCAGCTTATAAGAGCTAGACTATACACGTGCAGATCACCCATTGCAGCTGACCTGTCAAGGTATGGACCCTGCAATATTTGTGATGGTGACCTGTGATATCTGACAACAAGGTGTTCAAACCAGTGCTGTAAATTGTTCCATGCAGGTTCCATAGCAGATTTGTATTTCCAGTAAATTTTGTAAATTTGTCATCACCTTGATCTCTTTGGCATGTTCCTCAAACCATTCTGTAGCAATTTTAGCTGTTTGGCTGAAGTTTTAGCCTGCTGAAAGAGGGCACTATAAACATTAGGACCAAAAGTTCCCCAGCATAATATTATCTGGAGTGTAATGGTGTGGGACTGCTCCATCCCTGACCTTGAAGACAGTGTCGAGTTATAAGAATAGTCTTGTGCGATTTTACTGCGTTTTATTGTGCCATGTGAAGTGTGTACTGTGCCATGCGTTTTTTAGTAACGTAATGTAACTAATGTATAGTGTTTTAGGTACTAATGCTGCTGTGTGACTACTGCAAAGGTAATACCTATTGTTAGTAACATGCTCTCAGCTCAGGTGTAGGGAAAGTATAGTTTAGTTCTTAGGTTACAGATAGACTGTTACTGCAGGAACATTAGGGCAAAATACAGTTAATATTTTGGGAATACCCCAAATTGGGAGGGGGTTAGGACAAGTAAAAAAGGAGCGACTTTGTGGTTTAGTCCAGGGTTCCCCAACTACAGTCCTCAAGGCCCACCAACAGATCATGTTTGTTGTGGAGACAGCGAAGGACTGCGGCCTGCAAGTGAGTGTAATGCACCTTACACAGGACAACACATATGGACTGGGACATGAGTTGTTCGTAAGTGCCTGGGTGTTGTGAAGCATCAGCTTTCTCATGGCTATCGTCCTGGGCACCTTACAAGAGCATCACTCTGCCTCCGCCTTCTTGTCTTCTTTCCAATGTGCGTCCTGGTGCCAACTCCTCTCCAGCTAAGTGACCCACCTGGCCGTCCACATGATGTAAAAGAAAACATGGTTCATCTGACCAGTCCATGTTCTTCCATTGCTCTGTGGTTCTGGTCTCATGCTGTACACAGCCAATACACATACACATCAGGCAGCGATGAAAATTTTGAGAGAAAAAGGCACAAGGGTTACTCTTAGAGGTCTCTGGATCTCTTTGGGACAAAACGGCACCTGCCCCAATTTCAGAGGCATCAACCTCCACCTGAAGCGGTAGAGAAACATCAGGCTGCCGTAAAACAGGAGCAGAAGTGAATCTCTGCTTAAGTTCCTGAAACGCAGAGACTGCCTCAGGAGGCCAATTCACCACATCAGAACCCTTTTTGGTCAAATCAGTCAATGGTTTAACAATACCGGAGAAATTACCAATAAATTTACGATAAAAATTGGCAAAACCCAAAAATCTCTGAAGAGCCTTTAATGAAGTAGGTTGGACCCAATCACAGATGGCCTGAACCTTGACCGGGTCCATTTCAATAACAGACGGAGACAAAATGAATCCCAGAAATGAGACCTTCTGTACGCCAAAAAGACACTTTGATCCCTTCACATACAGTGCATTCTCTCTCAAAATCTGGAACACAGTCTGAACATGTTTCACATGAGAGTCCCAGTCTGTTATGTTTTGGTAGCTGAGGAGAGCAGGCAAAAACGGCAATACACCAGAGAGGTTGGAATCTACTGGATTGCAGTACCCTGACTAACCACCACAACTAAAGGCAGCCGTGGAGCGTTCCTACGTTGGTCCTAGACGCCTCGTCACAGCCTGAGAGGCTAACTACACCTAAAGATAGAAAGAGGAAAGCTATCTGCCCCGGAGCAGATCCCCAAAGAACATAGGAAGCCCCCAAACATGTAATGGCGGTTAGACAAGAGGAAATACAGACACAGACAGAAAATAGTATGAGCAAACGCTGGGGCCCAATCTGCCTAGACAGAAAAGGATAGGAAGGATACTTACTGCAATTCCAAAAAACCCTAAAAAAAAAGCCAACGCTACTAATTGCAAAAACACCTGAGATCACACGACCTCTACCACCTAAATTAGTTCTCTGGTGTAACAAAACTAAGCCACAGCCACAGAAAAAACTGGAAAAGGCAAATGAACAAACAACAGTGGCTCCAGAGGAACCGAGAGGAGCCCAAGCCCCCGGGGAGGGGAACCTGGCCAACCTCACAGAAATGCAGAGAAAAATGCAAATGGCAAGCACAAAAACAAAAAACAGAAAATATCTTATCTGAGAGCAGGAGAAGAGGCAAGACTCAGCAAGCTTCCAAGTGAACCAGGAAACAACGTTGAGACAAGAACAATTGATCACCGGCAACCATGATGGGGGAAACCTCCCTTATATCCAGCCAGTCTGTAATTCCTGATTGCCAATCCTCATTGAATGGTTCAGTACTGTTTGTAACCACCAGAGGGAGCTTCTGTTCAGAATTCATTTCTAAAACATTCATAACACCAGTCATTGGAAAAAATCAAGATATCATCCAAATAAACAATCAGAAATTTATCCACAAAATCCCTGAAAATGTCATTCATGAAGGATTGGAAGACAGAGGGAGCATTAGTGAGCCCAAAGGGCATCACTAGGTACTCAAAATGCCCCTCTGGGGTATTAAACGCCGTCTTCCATTCATCCCCGTGCTTAATGCGAATAAGGTTATACGCCCCCCCTGAGGTCAAGCTTGGTAAACCAACTAGCACTTTTCACCCTGGAAAACAGGTCAGAAATCAAGGGTAACGGATATTGATACTTCACAGTGATCTCATTCAAGAGACGATAATCAATACACGGCCTCAATGAACCATCCTTTTTGGCCACAAAGAAAAAACCGGCACCCAAGGGTTAAGAGGATGGTCTGATATGACCCTCCTCCAATGACTCCTTGATATAAGATCGCATAGCATCGTGTTCAAGTACAGACAAGTTAAAAAGGCGACCTTTAGGAAATTTACCACCAGGCACTAATTCAATAGCGCAATCATAGCTCCTGTGAGGGGCAAGGATGCAGATTTACTTTCACTAAATACATCCAAAAAATCAGTCAAAAAGTCAGGAACATCCTGAGACTGGGGAGAGGCAGAAAAAACAGGAGTGCCAGCATTAACACATTGGCAGCCCCAACTGGTCACAGACACAGATTTCCAATCCAAAACAGGATTATGAGACTGTAACCAAGGGAAACCTAGTACAATAATGTCATGCAGATTATACAGCACGAGAAATTTGCAACTATCCTGATGATCTGGTTCAACCCTCATTATCACCTGAGTAGAAAACTGGGGTTTATTCTCCACCAAAGGGGTAGAATCAATGCCCAGTAGGGGAATAGACTTCCGCAGGGGTATCAAGGGAAACCCACAACGTTTGGCAAAGTCAAAATCCATCAGGTTAATAGCTGCTCCTGAATCAACAAAAGCCTGAGCAGAAAATGTGGACAGGGAGCAAATCAGGGTGACAGTCAACAGAAATTTAGTCTGAACACTACCCAAGACAACTGAGCGTGCAAAACGTCTTTCCCGCTTAGGGCAGACTGAAATAGCATGAGAGGCGTCACCACAGTAGAAACATAACCCATTGAGCTTTCGAAACTCATGACGCTGTGCCCCAGAAGTCACTCTATCACACTGCATGGGCTCAGAAGCTGGCTCACAAGGCAACACTATCTCATGCATACCTCCGCGCTCACGCAAACGTCTGTCAATTTGAATAGCCAATGACATAGAATCATTGAGACCAGAGGGGACAGGGAATCCCACCATAACATCCTTTACATTCTCTGACAGCCTCTTCCGAAAAAAGGCTGCCAAAGCATCATCATTCCATTTGGTCAGGATTGCCCACTTTCGGAATTTCTGACAGTACAACTCAGCGTCTTCAAGACCCTGATTTAATGCCAACAAGGTTTTTTCAGCTTGATCAGTGACATTAGGTTCATCGTACAATAACCCCAGAGCCAGAAAAAATACATCAATATCATTCAAAACAGGATCCCCAGGTGTCAGGGAAAAAGCCCAATCATGAGGGTCACCGCGCAGGAGAGAGATGACAATTTGAACCTGCTATGCTGCGTTCCCGGAGGACTTAGGCTTTAAGGCAAAAAACAACTTACAGGTATTTTTGAAATTCAGAAATTTAGCCCGATCCCCCAAAAACAAATCTGGCATGGGAATCCTAGGTTCCACAACCGGCAACCCAGCAAGATAGGTAGCAATACTCCGAACCTCAGTGGCAAGCTGATCCACACGGCCAGACAACTGTGCAAGCTCCATTGAGAGAAAAAAAAATCCTCCTCAGCACCCTGAGAAAAAGAGGGAAAAAAATGCAACAAACAAGGAAAAAAAAATCTCTGACAACTCTGACAACTTTTTTTTTTTTTTCTTTCCACACTGTTTTTCCCTTCTGTGAGTACCATATAATTTTCAGTTTAAGCCGGTGATACTGTTATGTTTTGGTAGCTGAGGAGAATAAGCAAAAACAGCAATACACCAGAGAGGCTGGAACCTATTGGATTGCAGTAACCTGAACTAACCACACAACTAGAGGTAGCCGTGGAGCGTTCCTACGTTGATCCTAGACGCCTCGTCACAGCCTGAGAGATAACTACACCCATAGGCAGAAAGATAAAAGCTATCTGCCCCGGAGCAGATCCCCAAAGAAAATAGGAAGCCCCCAAACATGTAATGGCGGTTAGACAAGAAGAAGCACGGACACAGACAGAAAATAGAATGAGCAAACGCTGGGGCCCAATCTGTGTAGACAGAAAAGTACAGGAAAGGATACTCACTGCAATCCAAAAAAACCCCTAAAAAATACCAACTCTTCTGATTGCAAAAACACCTGAGATCACACGATCTCTACCACCTAAATCAGTTCTCTGGTGTAACAAAACTAAGCCGCAGCCACTGTAAAAACAGGAAAAGCAAATCAACAACCAACAGTGGCTCCAGATAAACGGAGAGGAGCACAAGCCCCTGGAGGGGACCTGGCTGACCTCCACAGAAATGCAGGGAACAATGCAAAAAGCAAGCACAAAAATAAAAGAAGAAAATATCTTATCTGATAGCAGAAGATGCAGGCAAGACTCAGCAAACTTCCAAATGAACCAGGAACCACAATTGAGACAAGAACAATTGATTACCGGCAACCATCATGGGAGGGAACCTCCCTTATATCAGACCAGTCCGTGATCCCAGATTGCCATTCCTTGCTAAAAGGTTCAGTACTGTCTGTAACCACCAGAGGGAGCCTCTGCTCAGAAACCATCTCTAGCACATTCATAACACAAGTTCCTTCAAAAACTGTGTACCTAGAAGAACTTATGCTGTTTTGAAGGCAAAGGCCGTTCACACCAAATATTAATGGCTTTTAGGGTTCTCTTTTGGTTATTCACTTTGCATATTCTTAATTTATAAAAATAAACTATTAACATTTCTATTTTTTTAAAGCATTCTTACTCTGCAGCATATTTTCCACACCGGACTAAAACTTTTGCACAATCCTGTGTAACTAACCTTCATACCCCTATATCAATATTAGTAGTAGAGATGACACAGTTATGTATCTTATGTTTGCATCCATATAGCACAAACGCTAAAAACAAAGGAAGTGAGTATTATTATACTCCCTCCACCAGACCCCATACTATACACCTCGCACCGGGACCTGCCTCCCACTCATATTTGTTTTCTCGGCACAGACCAAGAGCAGACACCTGACAGTGGAGCGCACACACCTCTCCCAGCAAACAGGGCTGACAACACTTCATTACAAGACGGAAGATGAAAGCTTCTAGTTTCTATTTGCTTCTAAAGTGCTGAATGGAAATATAGAAACTGGTGACAGTCCTGAAAAATCAAATAGCATAATCTATTGGTGTAAATAGAGGGTTGGCGGGGCATGATCTCCGGGTGCTAGGATGTATTTGCCATTAAATTTTAAACTAATCTTAATTTTAAGAACTTGGGAGCAAATCCTGGAAAATTTTTTCCCTGAAAGTTGAGTAGACTTATATTGCAAAATATAGTAAACACTAATAATAAATTGAAGAGATTGCCCACTACTTAAACTTTGATTGTCTATCATTGGGATAGGTCATCAATGTCTGATCGGAGGGTGTGCGACATCTGGCACCCCTGCCGATCAGCTGGTTTCAGTGCTGGCGGCAGCCAGAAGTGCTCCATTACAAAGTTGCTCTGTCTACTGACAGTGGCCACAGCCATGTACTATACATCCACCCCCTATTGATTTGAGAAGGGGGTGAATGTGCAATCAGTAACTGTGCCGCCGGCACCGAGAACAGCTAATCGGCGAGGGTGCCGGGTGTCGCACCCCCACCGATCAGACATTGATGGCCTATTCTAAGGATAAGTCATCAATGTTAAAGTAGTGGACAAGCCCTTTAAGGCAAGGAGAAAATGGAACAAACAGTATAAAAGAAATAAATATACAGTGCCTACAAGTAGTATTCAACCCCCTGCAGATTTAGCTGGTTTGATAAGATGCAAATAAGTTAGAGCCTTCAAACTGCAAACGAGAGTAGGATTTATTAACAGAAGCATAAATCTTACAAAACAAAAAGTTATGTTGCTCAGTTGAATTTTAATAAATTTTACACAAAAAAGTGTGGGTCAATTATTATACAACCCCTATGTTTAATATTTCGTGGAATAACCCTTGTTTGCAATTACAGCTAATAATCGTCTTTTATAAGACCTGATCAGGCCGGCACAGGTCTGTGGAGTTATCTTGGCCCACTCCTCCATGCAGATCTTCTCCAAGTTATCTAGGTTCTTTGGGTGTCTCATGTGGACTTTAATCTTGAGCTCCTGTAATGTATGTAGTACAGTTCATATAGCGTCTTGTGCTTGGGTGCGATGAAAATACATGAGACACAGGTTTGATATAGAAAGTCTTGTATTACTTCATACAAGTTGGCAAAAATAGTCACACAGTTTGCAGACACAGAAGCAGGAGACACAGCAGGCCAGAGTAATCTAAGCTCAGCAATCACTCTCCACAACAGGTTCAGGATCTTCTTCTCTGTTACCGTAAGTCCATGCAAACGTGGGTCTTTCAAAGAGCAGGGTTCAGAGTCCACAAGTGCTTCAGAGTTCCTCAGTAGGAATAGCTGGAGTACAAGGTCCAAGGCTTTAGGAGTCAGGTCACAGGTTCACTGCAGGCTAGATTCTGAAGCACTGATTGCTCAGCTGTGACTGCTTAAGAAGCAAAAGGAGAGAATCAGGGCGGGAACATGCAAGCTGGAAACTCCATTTTGACTGAGGGCAAGATAGCTGCAGCAAGACAGAAAGTAAAATGGCTGACGAACAAACTGAGTTTCAGGAACATGTACACAGAACCTTACATTACTCCCCCCTTAGGGACAACCTCCGGATGACCTCAGGCCAGGCTTGTGTGGGTACCTCTGATGAAACTGACGGAGCAAGCGAGGAGCATTAACGTTATTGACTGGTTCCCATGAGTTGTCCTCCACTGGGTAGCCCTGCCATTTAATCAGATATTGTAACTGATTTCTATACAACCTGGAATCTAAAATCCTTTCCACCACAAATTCTTCCTGACCATCGACTAGCACTGGGTCAGGGCAAGGAGAAGAACGTCCAGGAAACGTATTGGGTGTCGCAGCCTTTAGTAGGGATACATGAAAGACAGGGTGAATTCTCATAGTTCTGGGCAGTTGAAGACGACAAGCAACGGCACTTATAATTTTACTGATTTTATAGGGTCCAATGTACTTATGTCCCAACTTAGACGATGGAATCCTTAACTTAAGATTTCTGGTTGACAGCCAGACCAAGTCTCCTACCTTGAAAGCTGGTGCAGGTTTACGAAATTTATCTGCTGCTTTCTTGTACCTTTCCTGAGCCGATTCCAGATTCTCCTTTAGAAGATCCATATTCTTCTGTAAAGACGTGATTCTTTCAGCCACTGCTGGTAAAGGCGTTTCTATGGGAAATCGTGGTAGAATGTTAGGATGATAACCTAGATTATAGTAAAAAGGAGACTGCTTAGTGGAGGCACTCTGAGAGTTGTTATACGAGAACTCAGCTAATGGAAGTAGATCCACCCAATCATCCTGTAGGTGGCAGATAAAGCAGCGGAGATACTGCTACAGGGTTTGATTGGTTCGTTCGGTCTGTCCATTAGTCTGGGGATGAAAAGCAGAAGAAAGGTTTACTTTAATGTCCAATGCTGCACAGAAATTTTGCCAAAACCTAGAAGTGAATTGCACCCCTCGATCCGAAATAACCTCATCCGGTACTCCATGTAAGCGAAACACATCTTTAATCATCAAATCTGATGTCTGTTTTGCAGTGGGTAAGCCGACACAAGGGATAAAATGAGCTGCCTTTGTTAGAAGGTCAACCACCACTAGAATGGTGTTCTTCCCTTGAGAGGTTGGTAACTCCACAATGAAGTCCATAGAAATGGATCCCCACGGGCGGGACGGGTGGGAAGAGGCTGTAACAGACCAGTTGGTGAGGAGCGAGGTGTTTTGCATCTTGCACAGACTTCACATGAAGTGACATAGTTTAAAACATCCTTCCTGCAAGTGGGCCACCAAAAGAAACGAGAGAGAAATTCCTGTGTCTTTAGAATTCCTCTATGCCCAGCTATCTTGGAATCGTGAATGAGTTGCAATACTCTTAATCTGACTGTTTCAGGAATATACAGGCGTTGTCCCTGAATCCACACACCATTCTTAAAGACAAGACTTACGTCCCTTGGGGGTTGTGCCAAAAAGGAATCCGCATGGTATGCTTCCTTGATGTTCTTAAGTAGGTCTTGATTATGAATTACTCCTAGGAATCTAGAGTCAGGAAGAATAGTCTTAGGAGGAGTAATTGGACGTGTCTCTGCTGAGTAAATCCTAGAGAGTGCATCAGCCTTTCCATTGCGCGATCCTGGTCTATAAGAAATGATAAAATTAAATTGGTTTAAGAAAAGATTCCAGCGAGCCTGGCGAGGAGTCAGGCACTTAGCCGACCTGATAAACTCAAGGTTACGATGATCTGTCAGGACGACTATTTGCTGTGCAGCTCCCTGAAGAAGGTGTCTCCATTCTTTGAAGGCGGCAATAATGGCCAACAACTCTCTATTGCCCACATCGTAGTTCCTCTCAGCCGAAGACAACTGCTGGGAAAAGAAGGCACAGGGATGCAAGACATTCTTCTCACCTGTTCTCTGAGAGAGTATAGCTCCAACGGCACAGTCTGAAGCATCCACCTCTATTATGAAGGCAAGCTCGGGTTGGGATGTACTAGGATAGGTGCAGTGGTAAATTTATCTTTTAGACGGGAAAATGCTTCCTGGGCTTGGGGAGTCCAGGAGAACCTAGACTCTTTCCGGGTAAGTTGGGTGATAGGTGACACTACCTCAGAGAAATTTCTAATGAAACGTCTATAGAAGTTGGCAAACCCGATGAAGCGCTGTACCTCCTTCACATTTCTAGGACTTGGCCAATCCTTGATGGCTTTGGTTTTGCTTCCATCCATACTAATTCCTTGTGTAGACAGTACATACCCAGAAATTGAATTTCGGTCCTATGGAATTCACACTTTTCAAGTTTGATGTAAGATGATTTTGTCTTAGACGTTCCAAGACCATTCTCACATGTCCATGATGTTCCTCTGTGGAGTTAGAAAAAATTAGAATATCATCCAAATAAATTACCACGAATGTATCTAGGAGATCCCTGAAGATGTCATTCACCAAGTGTTGGAAAGTGGCTGGGGCGGTACTCAGACCAAAAGGCATAACTAGATATTCAAAGTGTCCATAGCGTGACCTGAATGCAGTCTTCCATTCATCCCCAGGTCTAATACGGACTAAGTTATAGGCCCCACGAAGATCTAGTTTAGAGAAAATTTTGGCATGTTGCACTCTCTCCAATAACTCAGGGATTAAAGGCAATGGATAACGGTTTCTAATAGTAACCTTATTGAGTTCCCTATAGTCTACGCATGGTCTCAGAGATCCATCTTTCTTCTTTACAAAGAAGATGGGTGCACCTGCAGGAGATGAAGAGGGGCGTATGAAGCCCTTGGCTAGATTTTCGTCTATGTAATCCTTTAAAGCCTTTAGCTCGGGCCCCGCCAGGGGGTAGATCTTACCAAAAGGTATCTCTGCTCCAGGCAATAATTCAATTGGACAATCATATGGACGGTGAGGAGGAAGCTGGTCAGCGTTCTTCTTGTCACATAAATCCACATAGTCCTGGTATACAGCTGGTAGTTCAGGGACTGACATGGTTCCTTTAGGAACAGAGCAAGCTGAAACTTTTGGACTCATCTGTTTCTCTGGAAAGTGTAATTCCTTGGTCTCCCAGTTAATGGTAGGATTCTGAGCCTGCAGCCATGGTAGCCCTAGAATAATGGGAAAGTGGGGAGAAGAGATAAGCATAAAGGACAGTTTCTCTTGATGATCTTTACCCATAAGAACCCTCAAGGGCTCTGTTTCCTGATCCACTGGTCCAGAGGTCAGCAGGGAGCCTGTCATGTGTGCATTGCCACGAAGATCGTCGCGGTTGCACATTTTGACTTCTCACAGCTGATCTGCTGTTTCTTTGTGTTTGGCAGCTAGGGAGTTAATTCTGTCTGTGCTCGGTGCTGGGACTGGGTGCAGTTTCTCCCGGCTGCAATTGATTATTTGTTGATTGGTTTCCTTTAAATTCCTGGTTGTCTGCTTGGGGAGTTGCCAGTGAAACCTTCATGCAGACCACAGATAGGAATGAATCTGTATAGACTTTAGTTGTGAGCTCCTTAGTTGTTCTAAGCTCAACTTGGTTAGAGTTTATTTCCCAGACCATTTATGTTCCTTTGGTGTTTGAGTGTGTATGCAAGCGAGTGTTATCCTGTCTGTCTTATATGTCTAATCTGTGTATTTAGCTGAGATCAGCCCATATCCCTTTGGTGGTAGTCAGGATCCTTCTTAGGACTGATTACAGGGTTCAGGGTCTGATAGGAGACAGGGTTAGGTTGGAGACTTGGACCTCTGAACCATTATCAGTACCTCCAAGGTGAGGGATTAGTTAGGACCCCAGTTTAGGGTCAGGTTAGATCCCGGTCCACCTCTTTCCTGTTTCAGCTCATCAAGTCCTCAAGATTAACCCTGAGTTCAGCAGATATCGTGTCAGGTAAATCTATTCTATACTTACATGCTGATGTTGCTATACTAGTTGTTGTATAGAGTGTTGTTCCTGTATTAATAGTTTACTGACATTGTATACATATCATTAGACAGCGTGACATTTTCACTGGCCATAAAAATTATCTCCAGTTACCATGGATCCAGTAGCCCAGCTGGCTCTGCAGTTGCAGGGATTATCCATGGAGCTGACGGACATTAAGTCCAAAGTTTTGTCTCCCCTGGAGCAAACCAGAGTTTGAACCTAAAGTAGCTCTCCCGGACAGGTTCACTGGTGGGCGAGACAAATTTTTCACCTTCCGGGAGGCATGTAAATTGTATTTTCGGCTTCGGCCTCGATCATCAGGGAGTGATGAGCAGAGAGTGGGAATTGTTATCTCACTTCTGCAAGGGGACCCTC
This sequence comes from Oophaga sylvatica, assembly GCA_033576555.1. Classification (NCBI taxonomy): domain Eukaryota; kingdom Metazoa; phylum Chordata; class Amphibia; order Anura; family Dendrobatidae; genus Oophaga; species Oophaga sylvatica. Next base: position 572,450,827 of record JARQOD010000003.1, on the reverse strand, counting down.
AATCCTGGGCATTTTCCCTTCCTCCGGGATCCCCGGCTCTACTGTCTGTAGATCAATTTTTTACTGCCCTGGGATTGGTATATGATGACCCAGATCGGGTCTCTCTTGCTGAGACAAAATTACGTAAGATACAGCAGGGAGATCGTCCTGCAGAGGAATTTGCTTCTGAGTTTCGTAGATGGGCCACAGATACTCAGTGGAATGACCCAGCTCTTAGGAGCCAGTTTTGTCATGGGCTTTCTGATAAATTAAAAGACGTTTTGGCTCAGTATGAGTCTCCTCATTCACTGGAGGCTGCTATGGCCTTAGCTATCCGTACTGATAGACGGCTTCGGGAGAGGGGTGAGGTAACCCCACTCCCTGTTGTTTCTCCACCTACCACTAAAGTCCCTTATGTTGAGGTTCCCCTTGTCTGTTCGGATGAGCCTATGCAGTTGGGAGGGACATCATTTCGTAGGAGGGGATTGGCGGTACGCCGCAGGACTAGAAGATGTTTTTTCTGCGGGAAAGAGGGACATTTTGTTGGAGAATGTCCATCCCGTGCCTTGTTGAGCCAAAAGTCGCCGGAAAACTGTTAGTCCCAGGTTGTGTGGTGGACGACAACCTGGGAGTATGTATTTCATCCGCCAGTTCTTCTCAGTTCCTTGTACCAGTGGAGGTGGTGGTTGGTACGAGAGTGGAGAGATTGTCTGTTCTTCTTGATAGTGGTTCCGGGGCTAATCTGGTTGACGCTCAGTTTGCTCAGGCTCAAGGTATGCATCTGAGTGTATTGGTCAAACCGATCCCTATATTCTCCATTGACGCCAGGCCTCTCGGCCAAGGTAGCTTTGTTCATGAGGTTCATAACATTGACCTTCGGGTAGGGGCAATACATAGGGAACAATTATCTTGTTATGTGTTGGAGGGTCTACCTACTCCCATTGTGTTGGGACTTCCTTGGTTGGTTAAACATAACCCTGTGATTAATTGGCAGTCCAGAGAAATAAGCCAATGGGGTGAGTTTTGCAAAAGCAACTGCATGAACACAGTCATCAGTGCGGTCGTGCCTAGTACATTGCCTCCTTTTTTGGAGGGTTTTGGGGATGTTTTCTCTGAGGAGGGGTGTCAGGAGTTGCCTCCTCATCGCGTGTATGACTGCTCTATTAATCTCCTTCCTGATGCTAAGTTGCCTAAAGCTAGGTTGTATAATCTTTCTGGTCCTGAGAGGCAGGCTATGAAAGATTATATTTCTGAAAGTCTGGCCAAAGGGCATATTAGACCTTCATCTTCCCCAGTAGCCGCGGGGTTCTTCTTTGTGAAGAAGAAAGATGGAGGCCTACGCCCTTGCTTGGATTTCCGCGAACTTAATCGGATTACTGTTCGAGATCCGTATCCACTCCCTCTTATTCCTGATCTCTTCAATCAAATTGTTGGCGCCAAATGGTTCTCTAAATTGGATCTCAGGGGGGCGTATAATCTGATTAGGATAAAAAAGGGGGATGAGTGGAAAACGGCGTTTAACACGCCGGAGGGACATTATGAGAACCTTGTCATGCCTTTTGGTCTGACTACTGCACCAGCAGTATTCCAACATTTTGTTAATGACATTTTTCGTCACCTTGTGGGGCTGTTTGTGGTTGTATATTTGGACGACATTTTAATTTACTCGCCAGATCTTGTGTCTCATCAGGAGCATGTGAGACAGGTGTTGCAGATCTTGCGAGACAATAAACTATACGCCAAACTGGAGAAGTGTGTATTTGCCGTACAGGAACTTCAGTTTTTGGGTTTTTTGGTGTCAGCCTCCGGTTTCCGTATGGACCCTGAAAAGGTGAGAGCAGTGCTTGAATGGGATCAGCCAGGGGATCTTAAGGCTCTGCAACGTTTTTTGGGGTTTGCTAACTACTACCAGAAATTTATTTGTAATTTCTCATCTGTCGTCAAACCTCTCACTGACATGACAAGAAAAGGGACGGATTTTTCTAAATGGTCGGACAAAGCTTGCCAAGCCTTTTCCTCTTTGAAGAAATGTTTTGCTTCGGCACCCGTTCTCATCCAACCAGATGCAACTCAGCCGTTCATTGTGGAGGTGGATGCTCTGACGTAGGGGTGGGTGCTATATTGTCCCAGGGTCCGTCCCCTGGTAAATGGCATCCGTGCGCTTTTTTTTCTAAGAAATTGTCGTCCGCCGAAAGGAATTATGATATCGGCAATAGGGAACTTTTGGCCATTAAGTTAGCTTTTGAAGAATGGCGTCACTTTTTGGAGGGGGCAGTCCACCCGGTTACCGTTATTACTGATCACAAGAACCTGTTGTATTTGGAATCCGCTAAGCGTCTGAATTCCAGACAAGCTCGATGGTCGTTGTTTTTTACCAGGTTTAATTTTGTCGTCACTTATCGCCCGGGGTCTAAGAATGTAAAGGCTGATGCCTTGTCTCGCAGTTTCCCAGGGGCCGGGAAAACGGATGACCCGAGTCCTATCCTTCAGGAGGGGGTGGTAGTGTCGGCTGTATTTTCTGAGCTTGAGGAGGAGGTGTTAGAGGCTCAGGGGGACGCCCCTGCAGGACCTCCAGGGAGACTGTTTGTCCCAAATCTGTTGAGACAAAAGGTTATTGAGGCACATCATAATTCTGCTCTAGCAGGACATCCAGGGAGTAAGGCTACTTTAGATCTCCTTTCTCGCCGGTTTTGGTGGCCTAATGCTAATAAAGATGTTATAACTTTTGTCGCGTCATGTGGGGTGTGTGCTCGCTCTAAAACCCCTGATACCCGTCCGTCTGGGACCCTTTTACCCTTGAAACTTCCGGAGCGTCCATGGACTCATTTATCTATGGACTTCATTACGGACCTTCCTCCGTCGTCAGGGAATACTGTCATACTGGTGGTTGTTGACAGGTTCAGTAAGATGGCACATTTCGTTGCTCTTCCTGCACTCCCTAATGCTAAAACTCTGGCGCAGGTGTTCATTAGGGAGATCGTTAGACTTCATGGGTTGCCTTCTGATGTGGTGTCAGATAGGGGGTCTCAGTTTGTGTCCAAATTTTGGAGGGCATTTTGTTTACGTCGGGGGATGCAATTGTCATTTTCCTCGGCTTTTCATCCGCAGACCAATGGTCAGACAGAGCGTCTGAATCAGAGCTTAGAGACATATCTCCGGTGTTTTGTTTCAGAGAACCAAGAGGACTGGTCTTCTTTCTTGCCTCTGGCAGAGTTCGCTCTTAACAACAGGCGGAGCGAGTCCACTGGTAAGTCCCCGTTTTTTGGGGCATATGGTTTCCATCCCCAGTTTTGTACTTTCAATGGGGGGGCCCTTCTGGGGTTCCTGAGGAGGAGCGTTTCTCGTCGTCACTTGCTTCTGTGTGGAGAGGTGTATTGAATAATCTGAGTGCGATGGGGAACCGTTACAAACGTATGGCTGATAGGAGGAGAGTTTCTGGTCCAGATCTGAATGTGAACGATCTGGTATGGTTGTCTACCAGGAATATAAAACTTAAGGTGCCCTCCTGGAAACTGGGTCCCAGATTCATCGGGCCGTACAGGATCAGTTCCATAATTAATCCTGTGGCATTTCGTCTGGACCTCCCTCCTACGTTTAAAATTCATAATGTGTTCCACAAGTCATTACTTAAAAGGTATGTGGCACCAGTCATACCGTCACCTCTACCTCCTCCTCCTGTGTTGGTCAATGGTAACTTGGAATTTCAAGTATCAAAGATCATTGACTCACGTCTGAATCGCCGGTCCCTTCAGTACTTGGTGCATTGGAAGGGGTATGGTCCAGAGGAGAGGACGTGGGTCCCTGCGTCTGATGTTAACGCAGATCGTTTGGTTCGGACCTTCCACAGAACTCACCCGGGCAGGCCTGGCCCTGAGGGTCCAGAGGCCCCTCGTAGAAGGGGGGGGTACTGTCATGTGTGCATTGCCACGAAGATCGTCGCGGTTGCACATTTTGACTTCTCACAGCTGATCTGCTGTTTCTTTGTGTTTGGCAGCTAGGGAGTTAATTCTGTCTGTGCTCGGTGCTGGGACTGGGTGCAGTTTCTCCCGGCTGCAATTGATTATTTGTTGATTGGTTTCCTTTAAATTCCTGGTTGTCTGCTTGGGGAGTTGCCAGTGAAACCTTCATGCAGACCACAGATAGGAATGAATCTGTATAGACTTTAGTTGTGAGCTCCTTAGTTGTTCTAAGCTCAACTTGGTTAGAGTTTATTTCCCAGACCATTTATGTTCCTTTGGTGTTTGAGTGTGTATGCAAGCGAGTGTTATCCTGTCTGTCTTATATGTCTAATCTGTGTATTTAGCTGAGATCAGCCCATATCCCTTTGGTGGTAGTCAGGATCCTTCTTAGGACTGATTACAGGGTTCAGGGTCTGATAGGAGACAGGGTTAGGTTGGAGACTTGGACCTCTGAACCATTATCAGTACCTCCAAGGTGAGGGATTAGTTAGGACCCCAGTTTAGGGTCAGGTTAGATCCCGGTCCACCTCTTTCCTGTTTCAGCTCATCAAGTCCTCAAGATTAACCCTGAGTTCAGCAGATATCGTGTCAGGTAAATCTATTCTATACTTACATGCTGATGTTGCTATACTAGTTGTTGTATAGAGTGTTGTTCTTGTATTAATAGTTTACTGACATTGTATACATATCATTAGACAGCGTGACAGAGCCATCCACAGTTTCCATCTGTACTGGAGTAGCCTTCTTCACTGAACGTATCCCCTGTTTCAGAGCAAAGGAGACATCCATAAAATTTCCACTTGCCCCTGAGTCGATCATAGCAGAGCTAGACACCCAAGCTGAGTCAACCCAGAGTTTGATGGAAAGAAAGCAATGAGAATTGTTTTTCTTACAACTCAGCTGGGACACCGCTGAGGAAACTTGAAAAATGGCAGCGTTTACACAGTCAACGTCCTCAGAGGTAACGGAGTTTAAGTCCGAGAAATCAAGATCTGTTGCTGCAGATCTCTCTGGAGCCTGAGGCTCGGACCTGACAGATCCCCTCTCACAACACTCACAATGAATGAGTGCTGCAGTAGTCTTACGAGAACGGCTGGGGCAGTTTATAATGAAGTGCCCTGACTTACCACAATAGAAACATAGATTTTCCTTAAAACGATGTTCCTTGCGTGCATCACTAACCCGTCGTTGTAAAGAGTCTACCTGCATGGGTTCAGGTTCAGGTTCCCGTGTAATCCTACTCAAAGGTTCCTTAGCTGGAGAGGAAGGTAGGAAAAGGTTAGTGCGATTGCTTTCGAACCATCTCTCTTGCCTGCGTTCAGTCAGACGAGTATCAATACGGATGCAGTAGTTAATAAAGTCACCTAACGCAGTGGGAGGGTCGGCACGAGCAAGTTCATCCTTAATCAGTGGAGATAACCCCTTTCGAAAAATAGATTTTTGGCGGAACTGTCCCAGGTGGTATCAAGGGCCCATCTCCTGAAATCCAAGGCATATTCAGCTACCGAGTGCTTACCTTGGCGCAAAGCTAACATGGCTGCTTCAGCTGTTGCACCTCGATTGGGGTCATCAAACACCTGCCCCATGGCTGAAATAAAAGCATCAAGGTGATTCAAACAATCATCCTCAGTCTCAATCAGAGGGTTTGCCCACATCAAAGCCTTGTTGGTAAGCAACATAATTATAGTAAGCACCTTAGATCGTTCAGTGGGAAATTGTGAAGCATGTGCAGAAAAAAAAAGATTGCATTGATTAATAAATCCCCTGAATTTCTCACGTTCACCGCCAAAACGAAAAGGGGGCAACTTGGGAATCCAGAACTCGGGGCTACGGCAGGAGCCTGGACTCGCTCTTCTAGAACCTCAATCCTGGCTCGCAAATCCTGGGCAGTCTGTCCAAACACTTGCAAATTGTGATTAGTGAGGTCCTGTAGGCTTGAAAACGGGTCTTTATATTCTGCAAGTCTGCAAGGATATTATCAGTCACTCCGCAAAGTTCCTTTATGCGGGCCTCCATTTTCCAGATCTTTTAAGACAGGAGTACTGGAAGAAGAGGAGAGGAGAAAAAAAAAACAATAGTGTTTACCTGTGGTAACACTGCAGAGAGAAAAAAAATTAAGGGAACTGCTCACCTGGAATGGTTGTGAGAAGTCACAACCACTATCATCACAGAAAGTTCACCCGGACATCCGATATCCACAGTTACAGCAGACACAGCCTTTCCAGACCCAGCAGACACTAACGTTTTGGCTTCAGAATCTTGTAATGTATGTAGTACAGTTCATATAGCGTCTTGTGCTTGGGTGCGATGAAAATACATGAGACACAGGTTTGATATAGAAAGTCTTGTATTACTTCATACAAGTTGGCAAAAATAGTCACACAGTTTGCAGACACAGAAGCAGGAGACACAGCAGGCCAGAGTAATCTAAGCTCAGCAATCACTCTCCACAACAGGTTCAGGATCTTCTTCTCTGTTACCGTAAGTCCATGCAAACGTGGGTCTTTCAAAGAGCAGGGTTCAGAGTCCACAAGTGCTTCAGAGTTCCTCAGTAGGAATAGCTGGAGTACAAGGTCCAAGGCTTTAGGAGTCAGGTCACAGGTTCACTGCAGGCTAGATTCTGAAGCACTGATTGCTCAGCTGTGACTGCTTAAGAAGCAAAAGGAGAGAATCAGGGCGGGAACATGCAAGCTGGAAACTCCATTTTGACTGAGGGCAAGATAGCTGCAGCAAGACAGAAAGTAAAATGGCTGACGAACAAACTGAGTTTCAGGAACATGTACACAGAACCTTACAGCTCCTTCCACAAGTTTTCAATTGGGTTAAGGTCAGGAGACTGACTAGGCCACTCCAACACCTTGACTTTTTCCCTCTTGAACCAGGCCTTGGTTTTCTTGGCTGTGTGCTTTGGGTCGTTGTCTTGTTGGAAGATGAAATTACGACCCATCTTAAGATCCTTGATGGAGGAGCGGAGGTTCTTGGCCAAAATCTCCAGGTAGGCCGTGCTATCCATCCTCCCATGGATGCAGACCAGATGGCCAGGCCCCTTGGCTGAGAAACAGCCCCACAGCATGATGCTGCCACCACCATGCTTGACTGTAGGGATGGTATTCTTGGGGTCGTATGCAGTGCCATCCAGTCTCCAAACGTCACGTGTGTGGTTGGCACCAAAGATCTCGATCTTGGTCTCATCAGACCATAGAACCTTGAACCAGTCTGTCTCAGAGTCCTCCAAGTGATCATGAGCAAACTGTAGACGAGCCTTGACATGACGCTTTGAAAGTAAAGGTACCTTACGGGCTCGTCTGGAACGGAGACCATTGCGGTGGAGTACGTTACTTATGGTATTGACTGAAACCAATGTCCCCACTGCCATGAGATCTTCATGGAGCTCCTTCCTTGTTGTCCTTGGGTTAGCCTTGACTCTTCGGACAAGCCTGGCCTCGGCACGGGAGGAAACTTTCAAAGGCTGTCCAGGCCGTGGAAGGCTAACAGTAGTTCCATAAGCCTTCCACTTACGGATGATGCTCCCAACAGTGGAGACAGGTAGGGCCAACTCCTTGGAAAGGGTTTTGTACCCCTTGCCAGCCTTGTAACCCTCCACGATCTTGTCTCTGATGGCCTTGGAATGCTCCTTTGTCTTTCCCATGTTGACCATGTATGAGTGCTGTTCACAAGTTTGGGGAGGGTCTTAAATAGTCAGAAAAGGCTGGCAAAAGAGATCATTAATCCACACATGTGAAGCTCATTATTCTTGGTGCCTGAACTACTTCTTAATACTTTAGGGGGACCAAACAGAATTCTTGTGGTTTGAGGGGTTGAATAATAAATGACACTCTGAATTTACTTTTAACGTTTTAAAAAAAAAAAATTACAACAAAAATTTTTGCTGCAGTGCATTTCCCACTTCCAGGCTGATCTACAGTACAAATGTCACAATGCCAAGTTAATTCCGCATGTGTCAACCAGCTAAATCTGCAGGGGGTTGAACACTACTTGTAGGCACTGTATATACTGTATACTGATCTGTAATAATGTGTAGAAGAAGCAGAGTAAACTCTTCATAGATTCCAATATTTTCAGCAGGATTCAGCAACCATAAAATGCACCGAGGCGGCCACACACATTCTGGGGGCCTCCATCAGGGAATGATTCATATTGTTTTTCACCATAGATAAGAGGCGTCATCGTCGTCTGGCAGCTGTTCACCCTCTTGCCTACGTAGGAATTAAAATGGATTTTTACTAAACCAAATGTGCAGGTGAATGGCGGATTGGAGGAGATGATTGCCGGCACTGAGTTCTTTTGGTTGGAAATTACCTAATGTATTTGGCAGGCATTAGAGATGCAAAATCTGAGGTTTTCCTCACAGCACCTCTCCATGTGACATGTCAGGTTACGACACTCAATCTCTTATTTGACAAAAAAAAGGAAGAAACTAGATTTTGATTCCTTCATATATGTGTTTATTGTAGGTTCTACCGGAGTCCAGCCACCACAACTGGGAGTCCACCATGATGTAGATCTGAGCTGTTCAAAATGTACTCAGCCAAAGAAAACTAGAAAAGAAGTATTCTTACATCTGTCATCACACTAATGCCTTTCTTGCCAACTGTTTCCGAAATATACAGAAGGTTCTGGGAATAATGGCACACCTCATGAAAGAGTTGGCAGATCTCCAGAGTTCTGCTGAAATTGGAAAGCAGTGCGTAAAGTTTAGTTCATTACATTGATGCTCGGAATCCAAATACACATTTTGGGCATGGAAGGTGTATGTCTAATGAAGGAAAGTAGTTGACTAATGAGAGGAAGACTTTTCTGTCTTCGTGTTTCATTCACCAATGTCCTCCCACAGGATCCCCCTAAAAGTTGGGAAAAATTATATTAATCCCTATCCTCAGGACAGGTCATAATATCAGATGGGAATATGTATGACACTTTTGATCCCTAGTCCCTTTTCCAATAAACAACCACAATTATGAAACTATATATATATATATATCTATATATATATATATATAGATATATATATATATATACAGCATATACAGCCCTGGCAAAAATTAAGAGACCACCACATCAAAACCCAGTCAGGGGCAGCCCATTCTCCAGACCTGAACCCCATTGAAAACCTCTGGAATGTGATCAAGAAGATGATGGATAGTCACAAGCCATCAAACAAAGAAGAACTTTTTGCGCCAGAAGCAATGTGAAAGACTGGTGGAAAGCATGCCAAGACGCATGAAAGCTGTTTTTAAAAATCATGGTTATTCCACAAAATATTGATTTCAGAATCTTACTGAGTTAAAACATCAGTATTGTTATTTCTAAATGAATAAATTTTTTTTTTTTTTTTGCATTATTAGAGGCCTGAAAGCACTGTGTTTTTTTTTTAATTTTGACCATTTTTCTTTGTCAGAAAAAAAATACAATTTATTGCTTGGAAATTCGGTGACATGTTGTCAGAAGTTTACAGACTAAAAGAACTATTTACATTTTACTCAAAAATATACCTATAAAGAGAAAAATCAGACAAACTGAACGTTTGAAAGTGGTCTCTTAATTTTTGCCAGAGCTGTATATAAATATATTTATTTATATGGCAAATGCTGAACATGTCAACTTATCACTCCCAGTTAGTGTTGAGCGATACGATACTGCAAATATCGGATATCGGCCGATATTAGCTGTATCGGCCTTTCGATTCCGAATACCGATATTTTCGTCATATCGGATACCGGAATCGGATTTGTCACTGTCACTGTCAGTGTCCGTCGGTCGGGTCTGTCAGGAGTCAGCGGCACTTACCTGGCAGAAGATCTCCGGCGGTCACGGGCTGGACTGCTTCATGGCCGCCATCCTCTTCTCCCCGGCGGTCACATGCAGTTTTTCGCGATAACTGCAGTGACTGCTGGGTAATCCCGGCCGTAAAGCAGTCAGTCCGATGACGTCACCGCCGGGGAAGCAGGTAATCAGCTGTGCTGCGCCGGGATGACAGCCTCTGCCTGCCTGCCTGCCTCTGCCTGTCATTCTGATGTAGCAGAGCTGGATCGTCGTGGGACACTCGTTACTATGGACTGCGTCGGACAGGTGGTATACTGCTGTTTTTTTTTTCATTTTTTTACAGGAGATCGATGGCGTCGCAGGAATGAGACTGTAATAAAAGTAATGAAAACTGTTGTTTTTTTTATTAAATTAAAAAACTTTTATATGAACATTCACCCGTCCGGGTACATCAACAATTTAACTATTTACATACAGGGACCCTGTCCGGGTTAGTTATAATTCTTTGGCAGGGGTGTTCCAGGTACCACCTGGTACTCTTCTGATGCTTGCCAAACATCCGAGACACCAAGGACCACCAGGACCTGATGACGTCGTGTGGCCTGTACAGTCAAGTCGTGACCCGCTATCTGTGTCTGTGTGGCCACCTCTTTCATCTCCCTCCGGGCCTGGAGCCCTATGTCCCGGACTGAACGAACCCCAGGGGGCCTAACAGGCGCCGGGTACGGGCCAGCTATAGTTATCATGTCCATAGCTGGGGCTGCTGAGGAGACCACTGAGGGAGGCTGGGGAGATTTACGGCGTGGGGTGGGCACTTGTGCAGAGGCCGGGATGTGGGAGGCTGAAGGCTCCGAGGGTCTCACAGGTTCCTGACACTCTGGGGAGTAGGGGTCGCACCTGGTGACATTTAGGGCGTACCATCCATTGTAACCCCAGTGTCGGGTGTAAGTCACCAAGTCTCCTGGCAACAGGTCCCTCCCCGGGTGTCCTTCTGGGAGGTGAGTCTCCACGTCCCGCCGGGTCACAAAGACTTCTAAATAAAGTCCAGGCTCCTGGATGAAGCCCCAACCACCTTTCAATTTAAAGCTCCGTACTGCACCCTTACGCCGCGGCTCCCTCAGGGTTCCTTTATCTTTTCTCATCCGGTCCTTATCTGCCCGGTCCTTCTCCAGCTGACGTTGGCGAAGCTTCTGGGATTCGCGCTGCTCCCTTTGTCGCTCGGCTCTCTCTCCCGACGTCTCCACTCTTCCTCCTGACGCGGTTGTAATTCTCCTCCAACAGCATCTCCATGTCTCCACCATCAAACTGCAGCTTACGATGTCCGGTTTGCGGCAGCTCTCCTGGCGCCCGACAGTCCTGGCGGCGCTCACCTGCGGAGGAAGCAGCCGGCTCTGGAACAGATGACAGTCGGGGCTCCGGTACAGACAGGTAGACCTCTGGTGCCTGCGCGGCCTCCTCCATGAGGACGGGTGTCGCTTCTTCTGTCTCAGCGACGGGGGCAGACAGCGGGATCTGGGGTGCTGCCGGTGCAGAGTTTTTTGCAGGAACGGGTGCCTCCACTGCGACAACGTCAACCGGATCACATTGCAAGGGCTGGGATGCCCGCACGGACTCCTCTACTAGAACGGGTGCCTCACCTTCTGGTACAGACACTTCAGGTAAGAGGGATTGGCGCCGCTCCAAGTTTAGTTTTAGGGCACGCCAGCTGGCTTCCATCCTGGCGACCTCCTCCCGGTGCCGGGCCAGGCCTCTTAGGGTATCCTCCGCTTCTTGCAGCGTAGGAGGGTTTCCAGGCCGGGTGCCCAACGGTGGTTCCGTGGCGATCGGGTCGCTTCCGTGGGGGGAGAGCTCTGACTGCTCCATCCCTTCACACTTCTGCTCGTGTCCATTAGCCATCTCTGCCAAGTCACATGTGTCATTAGCATCTGGAGAGGGCCCCTCTTTTGTAGGGAGGCGGGACCTTCGTGTTAGTTTCCGCACACTGAGGAGGATGAGGAGGCGGAACTGAAGAGCTGTGGGGCACGATCTTACATTGCAGTACCATTTAGAGTGGTCGGCCACTGAGTGAGTGTACACCCACGAAGAGCACGCCCTTCTTCTTCACCAGTGCCTCGTCGTGACGCAGATATGGCGGAAAAATGGCAAATACATTCTCTGATGATTTTAGCAATTCTCAAGCACAAAACCAGTTCAATTCAGGCACACAGGACTCGCTTATAGCGAGCTACAGAATCCTGTTCTTGACGCCCAAGTTGAGTCGCACAGAGCCAGAGGTTTTGGGGGTACTCGGCACCGAGCCCGTCGACTTCTATGGGGTATGTCACGGCTTTACCCGGCAATTGAATCAGAGTCTATTTTACTATGTAGAAGTGTATAAACTATAAATATATGTATATTTATATGTCACAATGACATGTTATATATATATATATATATATATATGTATTCTATGTGTGTATATTTTGTGTTTACAACGAAAGAAAGTGTTTTTTTTGTTGCGATTTTTTGTTCCCATAGACTTACATGGGACTTCCGGTATCGGAATCGGATATCGACGATATTTAGTGATATCGGCGATACCATTTCGATACGATATTTTTAGATATCGAGCAGTATCGCTCAACACTACTCCCAGTCCCAAATACAAGCTCCTGAACATGTCTGTTTTAATTTTTGCTTCTTACCTGAATAATACACAAGAAAGTAAGAAACTGTGTAATATATCTCAGAGAAATCTGCTTCTGTCTCTGCCAGGACTCATCTTTCATTTTCAAAGTTCTCAATTCACAGGTAACACCTGTATTCAGTGAAAACAGATAGCTACATTACTGGGATAGGAGATGACAGTTGGTGCTGATAAGAGTTTATGTAGATGGGAGGAGCTAGAGACAGAGCTCCTCCCCATAAACATAGAATCTTATCAGCACCAACTATCATCTCCTATCTCATGTAAGAATTTGTCTTCATTGAATACACATTTTACTCGTAACTAGAGATGAGCGACTTTGGCTCCGGGAGGGTCGAGTCAGGTTTCTGACCACCCGACTTTCCCAAAAGTCGAGTCGAACGAAGTCGGCCGACTAACGGAAAAGTCGAGTCGGAGTCGAAAATCCAACCCCAATGCAAGTCAATGGGGAATAAAAGTTGGCAGTGAGTGAAGGACAGTAAACACACCTACAGTGCCCATTTCAATGCCAACAACATCAATTCTTATTATTTAAGCTTGTCAACCTTAATTTACTTTATAATAATAGTAACGCATTGAAAACTGGGGGTTATTTGGCTAAAGTTGTGGGGGGGGGCACGGCTGGCTCCAGGTTTTCGTGGGCCCCGGGTGAAAGAGTGTCAGTGGGCCCCTTTAACACAAATCACAATTCATGATGCTCCGATACGGCAGAGAAATATAGGTACAGTACAATGCCAAATACTTCACTTCTTACATTACATGACTGATATCTATTGTAAATTCTACAATAGCTCAAAAAACGGACAGTATAGTCCTCCATACAGTATTATGGGCACCACATAGTGCGCCATACAGAATAATGAGCCCCATATAATGCTCCATACAGAATAATGAGCCCCATATATTGCTCCATATGATGCTCCATATATAAAGGGCCCTATATGATGCCCCATAAATAATGAACACCATATGATTCTCTAGTATATGATGGGCCCCATATATGATGCTCCAGTGTGTGATGAGCCCCATATAATGCTCCAAATATAATGGTCCCCATATATAATGCTCCATATATAATGGGCTCCATGTGATGCTCCATATATAATGTGCCCCATATGATGCTCCAGTATATGATGTGCCCCATGGATGATGCTCCAGTGTATGATGGGCCTATATAATGCTCCATATATAATGGACCACATATGATGCTCCAGTGTATGATGGGCCCCATATATAATGCTCCAGTGTATAATGGGCCCTATCTATGATGCTCAAGTGTATGATGGGCCCCATATATAATTCTCCAGTGTATAATGCTCCCCTTATATTGCTCCAACCATTAAAAAAAATGAAATACCTCTCCTCGCTGGGCACTGCTCTACTCTGGACTCCTCAGCATCGCCATCTTCCAGCTCTCTGCACTGTGACTGCTCAAGCAGAGGGCGCACAGACGTTACATCATCGCGCTCTCTGACCTGAATGTCACTGTCAGGAAACGCGGAAGAAGTCACAGCGGTGGAGCAGGGAGAGGTAAGTATTGCAAGTGCTGGGGCCCTGAGCAAGCAGGGGGGCACACTCGTGGGCGCCGAGAACTGGAACAGGGCCCCTCATAGTACGCCGGTGTCTCTGACGGCGAGTGGGCCCCCCACCTGCTCAGGGCCCCGGCACTTGCCCGGGTGCCCCAGGTGCTGACGCCGGCCCTGGGGGGGGTACAGCCTAGTTAGGGAGGTGGAAAAACTGGCATATGTTGAGGTGTAGGCTGGACATTCAGCAGCTGCAAATGGAGAATTGGAGAAGTCGGAGGAAGAGGAGGACAAAGCGAGCCATTTTGCTGGCAACCTATGTGTCATCAGGGGAAGGAGGTACAAATTCCTTTGAAACCCAGGCATGGTTCATTTTAATGAAGGTGAGATCACCTACATTTTGGGTCGACAGCCGGGTCCTTCTTCATACCTCCAACTTTTGAAGATGGGAAAGAGGGCCAAAGGTTGCGGCGCGCAGCATATTTTAGGCCACGCCCCGACCACACCCATTTCCCAACTAGTCACACTCATGTCCACGCCCCAACCACACCCATTTAGCACTGGTGATCACACTGACTGGCACTGAGGGCACAGTGACTGGTACTGTGGGCACACTGGTACTGAGTAAAAGAAAGAACAGAGAGAGAAAAAAAACAGAGAGAAAGTAGAGAGAGAAAGAAATAAACAAAGAAAGGGGAAAGAAAGAACAGAGACAGAGAAAGAAAGAGGGGAAAGAAAGAACAGAGAGGGAGGGAGAAAGAAAGAGGGGAAAGAAAGAACAGAGAGAGAAAGAAAGAAAGAAAGATGGGAAAGAAAGAACAGAGAGAGAAAGAAAGAAAGACGGGAAAGAAAGAAAGAGAACAGAGAAAGAGGGGACAGAAAAAAAGAACAGAGAGAAAAAAGAAAGAGGGGAAAGAAAGAATAGAGAGGGAGAGAGAAAGAAAGAGGAGAAAGAAAGAACAGAGCGAGAAAGAAAGACAGATGGGAAAGAAAGAAAAGAGAAAGAAAGAAAGAGGAAAGACAGAACAGAGAGAGAAAGAAAGAACAGAGAGGGAGAGAGAAAGAGGGGAAAAAAAGAACAGAGAAAAAAAGAACAGAGAGAAAAAGAAAGAAAGAATAGAGAGAGAAAGAAAGAGGGGAAAGAAAGAGGGGAAAGAAAGAACAGAGAAAGAAAGAAAGAAAGAAAGAGGGGAAAGAAAGAACAGAGAGAGAAAGACAGAAAGAGAAAGAACAGAGAGAAAGAAAAAATGAACAGAGAAAGAAAGAAAGAAGAAAGAAAGAAAGAAAGAGGGGAAAGAACAGAGAGAGAGAAAGAAAGAAAGAGGGGAAAGAAAGAACAGAGACATAGAGAAAAAGAAACAGAGAGAGACAAAGAAAGGGGACAGAAAAAAAAGAACAGAGAGAAAAAAGAAAGAGGGTAAAGAAACAACAGAGGGAGAGAGAGAAAGAAGGGAAAGAAAGAACAAAGAGAGAAAGAAAGAAAGAACGAACAGAGAGATAGAGAGAAAGATGGGAAAGAAAGAACAGAGAGAGGAAGAAAGAGAAAGAAAGAACAGAGAGAAAGAAAGAACAGAGAGAGAAAAAAAGAAAGAGAAAGAAATAACAGAGAGATAGAAAGAGGGGAAAAAAAGAACAGAGAGAAAGAAAGAAAAAGAACAGAGAGAGAAAGAAAGATGGGAAAGAAAGAACAGAGAGAAAGAGAAAGAAAGAGGGGAAAGAAAGAAGAGAGAGAAAGAAAGGGGAAAGAAAGAAAGAGGGGAAAGAAAGAACAGAGAGAAAGAAAGAAAAAGAACAGAGAGAAAGAAAGATGGGAAAGAAAGAACAGAGAGAGAGAAAGAAAGAACAGAGAGAAAAGAGGGGAAAGAAAGAAAGAGGGGAAAGAAAGAAAGAACAGAGAGAGAGAGAAAGAAAAAAAGAACAGAGAGAAAGGAAGAAAGAAAGAAAGAGGGGAAAGAACAGAGAGAGAGAAAAAGAAAGGGGAAAGAAAGAACAGAGAGATAGAGAAAAAGAAAGAAACAGAGAGAGAGAAAGAAAGAAAGGAAAGAAAGAACAGAGATAGAAAGAAAGAGGGGAAAGAAAGAACAGAGAGAAAGAAAGAAAAAGAACAGAGAGAAAGAAAGATGGGAAAGAAAGAACAGAGAGAAAGAAAGAAAGAACAGAGAGAGAGAAAGAAACAGAGAAAGAAAGAAATAAAGATTCTATAAAGATACTATAGCAGCCCGGTGTCATGGGTGTATCGCCACAAGGATCGTCGCGATTACACACTCTGACTTCTCACAGCTGAGTTGCTGTTTCTTTGTGTTTGGTAATGAGGGAGTTAATTTTACCTAGCTCTTTGCTAAGACTAGGTCCAGCCTCGCCCGGCTGCTTTTGATTATGTTCTAATTAGATTCCTTCATATACCTGCCAGTCTGCTTGTTAGATGCCGGTGAAAGCCTTTATGTAGTCTAGCAGACTGGATCGGTTCTGAGAATACTTAAGCTAAGAGCTCCTTAGTTGTTTTTACTCTTATAGCTTATAGTTTATCTCTGAGACCTTAGGTGTTCCTACTGTGTGTGAGTGTTGTATGTAAGACTTTATTTACTTTATTTCTTGTCTTTCTTGTATGTCTTTCTGTTCATTAACCGTTACCTGTTCATTCCCTTTGGTGGTAATCAGGGTTCTTCTTAGAACTAGATTACAGTTGGCAGGGATTGATAGGAGACAGGGTTTACGCTGGTGGCCTGGAACTCTGTACCTTTAACAGTACCTCCAGGTAGAGGGATTAGTTAGGACCCAGTTTAGGGTCAGCATAGACCCCGGTCACCCTCTAGCCGGAGACAGCGTATAACGGATTCCGTATTGACCCACTGGACTTTCTGTCAGGTAATTCTATGTTATCATATATCTATGCGCATGTTATATTGTATGTTGCCCTTTTGATATAGATTACTGTCATCACATATATATATATCTGCTATACAGCGTGACATTTTCACCGGCCTTACTAAAGATTCTCTCCAGCTGTCATGGATCCAGTAGCCCAGCTGGCCCGGCAGTTGCAGGGGTTGTCCATGGAGTTTGCAGACATTAAGTCCAAGGTTTTGTTCCCCCGGAGCAAACCAGATCTGAACCTAAGGTTGCTCTCCTGGACAGGTTCACTGGTGGGCGGGACAAATTTTTTACTTTCCGGGAGGCATGTAAATTGTACTTTCAGCTGCGGCCTCGGTCATCTGGGAGTGAAGAGCAGAGGGTGGGAATTGTTATCTCGCTCTTACAAGGGGACCCTCAATCTTGGGCGTTCTCTATTCCTCCAGGCTCCCCAGATCTCAGTCAGTGGATCGATTTTTTACTGCCCTGGGTCTGGTATATGATGATCCGGATCGAGTTTCCCTTGCTGAAACAAAGTTACGTAAAATACGGCAAGGAAATTGTCCAGCGGAGGAATATTCTTCTGAGTTCCGTAGATGGGCAACAGATACTCAGTGGAATGACCCAGCTCTTAGGAGCCAGTTTTGTCAAGGGTTGTCTGACAAATTAAAAGATGTGTTGGCTCAGTATGATTCTCCTCCATCACTGGAGGCTGCTATGGCCCTCGCTATTCGCATGGATAGACGAATTCGGGGAAGACGCGAGGTAACTCCGCCTCCCGTGATGACTCCACCTACTACTAAAGTCCCTTATACTGAGGTTCCCTGGTCTGTTCTGAGGAACCCATGCAGTTGGGAGGGACATCTTTTTGTAGGAGGGAATCGGCGGTGCACCGCAAGACTAGAAGGTGTTTCTTTTGCGGGAGAGAGGGACATTTTGTTGGGGGGTGTCCATCCCGGGCCTCTTTGAGCAAAGGAGTTAACCTGGGAGTGTGTATTTCGTCCCCAAATCCCTCTCAGTTTCTCGTGCCTGCGGAGGTGGTGATTGGTACTAGAACTGAGAGGATTTCTGTTTTTCTTGATAGTGGGTCCGGGGCTAATCTGGTGGACGCTCGGTTTGCCCAGGTGCATGGTATGCAACTGAGTGTATTGGCCAAACCGGTCCCTATAGTCTCTATTGATTCTAGACCTCTCGGTCAAGGTAGCTTGGTGCAAGCTGTTCATAACATAGATCTTCGAGTAGGGGCAAGACATAAAGAGCAATTGTCTTGTTATGTGTTGGAGGGTCTACCTACTCCTATTGTGTTGGGACTTCCTTGGTTGGCTAAACATAACCCAGTGATTGATTGGCAATCCGGAAAGATAAGCCAGTGGGGTGAATTTTGCAGGAATAACTGCATGAGCACGGTCATCGGTGCGGTTGTGCCTAGGACTTTGTCTCCTTTTCTGGAGGACTTTGGGGAGATGTTCTCAGAGGAGGGGTGTAAAGAGTTACCTCCTCATCGCGCATATGACTGCTCAATAAAGTTGCTTCCTGATGCCTTATCTCGTACTTTCCCAGGGGCCGGGAAGACGGATGATCCGGTTCCTATTCCTCAGGAGGGAGTTGTAGTGTCAGCTGTATGCTCTGAGCTTGAGGGGGAGGTATTGGGGGCTCAGGGGGACGCACCGGTGGGACTTCCAGGGAGACTGATAGTTCCAGATCGGTTAAGACTGAAGGTTACGGGGAACCGTTACAAACGGATGGCTGATAGGGGGAGAGTTTCTGGTCTAGATCTGAAGGTGAACGATCTAGTTTGGTTGTCTACCAGGAATATAAAACTTAAAGTTTCCTCCTGGAGGTTGGGTCCCAGATTCATCGGGCCGTACAGGATCAGTTCCATAATTAATCCTGTGGCATTTCGTCTGGACCTCCCTCCTACATTTAAAATTCATAATGTGTTTCACAAGTCATTACTTAAAAAGTATGTGGCACCAGTCATACCGTCACCTCTACCTCCGCCTTCAGTGGTGGTCAATGATAACGTGGAATTTCATGGGTCGAAAATCATTGACTCACGTCTCAGTCGCCGATCCCTTCAGTACTTGGTTCATTGGAGGGGGTATGGTCCTGTGGAGAGGACGTGGGTCCCTGCGTCTGATGTTAACGCAGATCGATTGGTTCGGTCCTTTCACACAACTCACCCGGGCAGACCTGGCCCTGAGGGTCCGGAGTCCCCTCGTAGAGGGGGGGTACTGTCATGGGTGTATCGCCACAAGGATCGTCGCGATTACACACTCTGACTTCTCACAGCTGAGTTGCTGTTTCTTTGTGTTTGGTAATGAGGGAGTTAATTTTACCTAGCTCTTTGCTAAGACTAGGTCCAGCCTCGCCCGGCTGCTTTTGATTATGTTCTAATTAGATTCCTTCATATACCTGCCAGTCTGCTTGTTAGATGCCGGTGAAAGCCTTTATGTAGTCTAGCAGACTGGATCGGTTCTGAGAATACTTAAGCTAAGAGCTCCTTAGTTGTTTTTACTCTTATAGCTTATAGTTTATCTCTGAGACCTTAGGTGTTCCTACTGTGTGTGAGTGTTGTATGTAAGACTTTATTTACTTTATTTCTTGTTTTTCTTGTATGTCTTTCTGTTCATTAACCGTTACCTGTTTATTCCCTTTGGTGGTAATCAGGGTTCTTCTTAGGACTAGATTACAGTTGGCAGGGATTGATAGGAGACAGGGTTTACGCTGGTGGCCTGGACCTCTGTACCTTTAACAGTACCTCCAGGTAGAGGGATTAGTTAGGACCCAGTTTAGGGTCAGCATAGACCCCGGTCACCCTCTAGCCGGAGGCAGCGTATAACGGATTCCGTATTGACCCACTGGACTTTCTGTCAGGTAATTCTATGTTATCATATATCTATGCGCATGTTATATTGTATGTTGCCCTTTTGATATAGATTACTGTCATCACATATATATATATCTGCTATACAGCGTGACACCCGGCTCCCATTGTAGTGCCCACCTGAGCCTCCCGGTGCAGGACATATCATGATCCGCTCACATGGCCGACATCCCCGATTCCAAGGCGAGGACACGGTAATGGATCTGAAGCATTCCCTGAAGTGCCTCCATGGTTCCGTCACAATCTCCTCCCGAAATTACCTAATTTCCGGTCATCTTCCAGCACGTCACTTCTGGTGGAACATCACGTGCGAATTTTAAAGTGCTCCTCGGGGCTCCGGCATGTACTCCTGTGTCCACGGGAAAATCTCCCAGCCTGGACAGCGGGGCAGACTCCCAAAATTGGGAGTGTCCAGCTGAATTCAGGACGGTTGGGAGGTATGAATGCTCCCCACCATACACCTTGTACACGCATGGCTCTGCACACCTCATACACACACGGTTCCGCTTTGTATGCCTCGTACACACACGGCTCAGCTCCGTCCACCTCTCACACACAAGGCTCCACTCAGTATACACAAGGCTCCATTCCGTACACCTTGTACACACGCAGCCACGCTTTGTACACATTGTACACATACGACTCCACTCCGTAAACCTTGTACACATGCGGCTTTGCAGCATACACATCGTACACACGCAGTTCTGCTCCGTACATCTCGTACACATGCAGCTCCGCTACATACACACAAGGCTCCACTCCATACACACACGGCTCTGCTCCGCTCTGTACACACACGGCTCAAGCACGGAGCTCTGTGTGTACGGAGCTGAGCGGCTCAGCTCCGTACACTTCACACACAGTGCTCCGTTTCGTACACACACAGCACTGCTACATCCACCTCGTTCACACGGCTCCGCTCCGTAAACCTCGTACACGCGCGGCTCCGTAAACCTCGTACACACTACAGCACTGCTACATCCACCTCGTACACGCGCGGCTCCGCTCCGTGCACCTCGTACACGCGCGACCCTGCTCCATGCACCTCGTACACGCGCGGCTCCGCTCCGTGCACCTCGTACATGTGTGGCTTAGTCTACTTTCACACTTGCGTTTTTTTGCGCAGCACATCGTGCGCTATCGGATGCATGCGCAATGTTCCCTATCTTTAACATGATAGGCGCAGGGTCTAGCGCTTGCACGCGTTCATCTGCATTTGGCGTGCGCTTTAAAAAAAACGTGTGCGCATGCTATATGCAAAAAATAACATTGCAGTCTATGGGTGCGCTGGCGTGCGCATGGCTTTGCGCTCGTCAGCGCTTTTGCGTGCACGCGATTTTGGAGTAAATAATGTCTAAACACTTGTTTAAACAACCCCCTACACAAGCAACATTGTGAGGAGTGTAGATAAAAAGGTGATAGAGACAGAGATGATAGAGACAGAGATGATAAAGACAGATGATAGAGACAGAGATGATAGAGACAGAGATGATAGAGACAGATGATAAAGACAGAGATTATAGAGACAGAGATGATAGAGACAGAGATGATAGAGACAGATGATAGAGACAGATGATAGAGACAGAGATGGTAGAGACAGAGATGATAGAGATAGATGATAGAGAGAGAGATGATAGAGACAGATGATAGAGACAGAGATGATAGAGACAGATGATAGAGACAGAGATGATAGAGACAGATGATAGAGACAGATGATAGAGACAGAGATGATAGAGACAGAGATGATAGAGACAGAGATGATAGAAACAGATGATAGAGACAGAGTTGATACAGATGATAGAGACAGAGATGATAGAGATGATAGAGACAGATGATAGAAACAGAGATGATAGAGACAGATGATAGAGACAGATGATAGAGACAGAGATGATAGAGACAGAGATGATAGAGACAGATGATAGAGACAGAGATGATAGAGACAGATGATAGAGACAGAGTTGATACAAATGAAAGAGACAGATGATAGAGACAGAGTTGATACAGATGATAGAGACAGATGATAGAGACAGAGTTGATACAGATGATAGAGACAGAGATGATAGAGATGATAGAGACAGATGATAGAGACAGAGTTGATAGAAATGTGACATGTAGACAACCCATGCGCCGAAAAAACGCAAACGTATGCAAAAATGCTTGAAATCGCATACAAACGCTGCGTTTTTTGGTCGTAATGCGCACGCTGATGCGACTAAATATCGCAGCGTTTATAAGCAATTGCATGCGTTTTTTAACCCCTTCACCCCCAAGGGTGGTTTGCACGTTAATGACCGGGCCAATTTTTACAATTCTGACCACTGTCTCTTTATGAGGTTATAACTCTGGAACGCTTCAACGGATCTTCGCGATTCTGAGATTGTTTTCTCGTGACATACTGTACTTCATGTTAGTGGTAAAATTTCTTCGATATAACTTGCGTTTATTTTTGAAAAAAACCGCAAATATGGCGAAAATTTTAAAAATTTTGCAATTTTCAAACTTTGAATTTTTTTTCCCTTAAAACAGAGAAATATGTCACACAAAATAGTTAATAAATAACATTTCCCACATGTCTACTTTACATCAGCACAATTTTGGAACCAAAATTTTTCTTTGTTAGGAAATTAGAAGGGTTAAAAGTTGACCAGCGATTTCTCATTTTTACAACAAAATTTACAAAGCCATTTTTTTAGGGACCACCTCACATTTGAAGTCACTTTGACGGGTCTATATGGCAGAAAATACCCAAAAGTGACACCATTATAAAAACTGCACCCCTCAAGGTACTCAAAACAACATTCAAGAAGATTATTAACCCTTCAGGTGCTTCACAGGAGCTGAAGCAACGTGGATGGAAAAAATTAATATTTAACTTTTTAGCCACAAAAATGATCTTTTACAAACTTTTTTTTATTTTCACAAGGGTAAAAGGAGAAAATGGACAGATAAAGTTGTTGTGCAATTTCTCCTGAGTACGCCAATACCCCATATGTGGGGGAAAACCACTGTTTGGGCACACGGCAGAGCTCGTAAGGGAAGGAGCGCCGTTTGACTTTTTCAAACTAAAATTGGCTGGAATTGAGTATGGACGCCATGTCGTGTTTGGAGAGCCCTGATACGCCTAAACAGTGGAAACCCCCCACAAGTGACACCATTTTGGAAACTAGACCCCCTAAGGAACTTATCTAGATCTGTTGTGAGCACTTTGAACCCCAAAGTGTTTCACAAAAGTTTATAATGCCTGGGTGTGAAAAAAAAAAAAAACAATTTTCCACAAAAATGATTTTTTAGTCCCAAATTTTTGATTTTTCCCAAGGAAATTGGACCCCAAAACTTGTTGTCCAATTTGTCCTGAGTACGCTGATACCCCATATGTGGGGGGGGAAACTGTTTGGGCGCACGGCAGGGCTTGGAAAAGAAGCAGTAACGTTTTGGAATGCAAACATTGATGGGGGTCATGTTCCGTTTGTAGTGCCCCAGATGAGCCTAAACAGTGGAAACCCCCCACAAGTGACCCCATTTTGGAAGCTAGACTCCCTAAGGAACTTATCTAGATCTTTGGTGAGCACTTTGAACCCCCAAGTGCTTCACACAAGTTTATAATGCCCGGGCATGAAAATAAAAAATCCTATTTTTTTCCCACAAAAATTATCTCTTAGTCACTAATTTTTTATTTTCCCATAGGTAACAGGAGAAATTGGACCACAAAATTTGTTGTCCAATTTGTCCTGAGTACGCTGATACCCCATATGTGGGGGGAACCACTGTTTGGGCGCATGGCAGAGCTCGGAATGGAAGGAGCACTACTTGACTTTTTCCAACCAAAATTGGCTGGAATTGAGATTGGACGCCATGTTGCATTTGGAGAGCCCCTGATGTGCCTAAACAGTGGAAACCCCCACAAGTGACCCCATTTGGGAAACTAGACCCCCTAAGGAACTTATCTAGATCTTTGGTGAGCAATTTGAACCCCCAAGTGCTTCACACAAGTTTATAACGTAGAGCCGTAAAATTAAAAAATTATATTTTTTCCACAAAATTGATCTTTTCACCCCAATTTTTATTTTCCCAAGGGAAACAAGACTCCAAAAGTTATTGTGCAATTTGTCCTGAGTGCGCTGATACCCATATGTGGGGGTAAACCACTGTTTGGGTGCATGGCAGAGTTTGGAAGGGAAGGAGCGCCGTTTGACTTTTTCAACGCAGAATTGGCTGGATGCCATGTCGTGTTTGGAGAGCTCCTGATCTGCCTAAACAGTGGAAACCCCCACAAATTACACCATTTTGGAAACTAGACCCCTCAAGGAACTTAACTAGATGTGTGGTGAGCACTTTGAACCCCAAAGTGCTTCACAGAAGTTTATAACGTACAGCCGTAAAATAAAAAAATTCTTTTTTTTTTTTACAAAAATGATTTTTTAGCCCCCAATATTTTATTTTCACAAGGGTAACAGGAGAAATTGGACCCC
This sequence comes from Oophaga sylvatica, assembly GCA_033576555.1. Taxonomy (NCBI): domain Eukaryota; kingdom Metazoa; phylum Chordata; class Amphibia; order Anura; family Dendrobatidae; genus Oophaga; species Oophaga sylvatica. The sequence continues at coordinate 572,426,690 of JARQOD010000003.1, read as the reverse complement.
AAAAGTTGTTGTCCAATTTGTCCTGAGTATGCTGATACCCAATATGTGGGAGTAAACTACTGTATGGGCGCACGTCGGGGCTCGGAAGGGAAGTAGTGACGTTTTGGATTGCAGACTTTGATGGAATGGTCTGGGGGAGTCATGTCGCATTTGGAGAGCCCCTGATGCGCCTAAACAGTGGAACCCCCCACAAGTGACCCCATTTTGGAAAATAGACCCCACAAGGAACTTATCTAGTGTGTGGTGAGCAGTTTGAACCCCGAAGTGCTTCACAGAAGTTTATAACGTACAGCCGTAAAAATAAAAAATCCTTTTTTTTTTTACAAAAATGATTTTTTCGCCCCCAATATTTTATTTTCACAAGGGTAACAGGAGAAATTGGACCCCAAAAGTTGTTGTCCAATTTGTCTTGAGTACGCTGATACCCAATATGTGGGAGTAAACTACTGTATGGGCGCACGTCGGGGCTCGGAAGGGAAGTAGTGACGTTTTGGATTGCAGACTTTGATGGAATGGTCTGGGGGAGTCATGTCGCATTTGGAGAGCCCCTGATGCGCCTAAACAGTGGAAACCCCCACAAGTGACCCCATTTTGGAAAATAGACCCCACAAGGAACTTATCTAGATGTGTGGTGAGCACTTTGAACCCCGAAGTGCTTCACAGAAGTTTATAACGTACAGCCGTAAAAATAAAAAATCCTTTTTTTTTTACAAAAATGATTTTTCGCCCCCAATATTTTATTTTCACAAGGGTAACAGGAGAAATTGGACCCCAAAAGTTGTTGTCCAATTTGTCCTGAGTACGCTGATACCCAATATGTGGGAGAAAACTACTGTATGGGCACACGTCGGGGCTCGGAAGGGAAGTAGTGACGTTTTGGATTGCAGACTTTGATGGAATGGTCTGGGGGCGTCATGTCGCATTTGGAGAACCCCTGATGCGCCTAAACAGTGGAAACTCCCCACAAGTGACCCCATTTTGGAAAATAGACCCCACAAGGAACTTATCTAGATGTGTGGTGAGCACTTTGAACCCGAAGTGCTTCACAGAAGTTTATAACGTACAGCCGTAAAAATAAAAAATCCTTTTTTTTTTTACAAAAATGATTTTTTCGCCCCCAATATTTTATTTTCACAAGGGTAACAGGAGAAATTGGACCCCAAAAGTTGTTGTCCAAATTGTCCTGAGTACGCTGATACCCAATATGTGGGAGAAAACTACTGTATGGGCACACGTCGTGGCTCGGAAGGGAAGTAGTGACGTTTTGGATTGCAGACTTTGATGGAATGGTCTGGGGCGTCATGTCGCATTTGGAGAGCCCTGATGCGCCTAAACAGTGGAAACCCCCACAAGTGACCCCATTTTGGAAAATAGACCCACAAGGAACTTATCTAGAAGTGTGGTGAGCGCTATGAAGCCCCAAGTACTTCACAGAAGTTTTATAACATACAGCCGTAAAAAAAAAAAATCATTTTTTTTTTTACAAAAATGATTTTGTCGCCCCCAGTTTTTTATTTTCCCAAGGGTAACAGGAGAAATAGGCCAAATTGCACAATAACTCTTGGGGTCCAGAGTATGCTGATACCCCATATGTGGGGTAAACTACTGTTTGGGCGCATGGCAGAGCTCAGAAGTGAAGGAGCACCATTTGACTTTTTCATCGCAGAATTGGCTGGAATTGAGATCAGACGCCATGTCACATTTCGAGAGCCCTTGATGTGCCTAAACAGCAGAAACCCCCCAATTCTAACTCCAACCCTAACCCCAAACACCAATAACCCTAGTCCCAACCCTAACCACAAACCTAACCCTAACACACCCATAACCCTAATCCCAACCCTAATCCTAACGTTAGCGCCAACCCTAACCCTAATACTAACGTTAGCGCCAACCCTAACCCTAACTTTAGCCGCAACCCTAACCCTAACGGGAAAATGGAAATAAATACATTTTTTTAATTTTATTATTTTTCCCTAACTAAGGGGGTGATAAAGGGGGTTTGATTTACTATTTATAGCGGGTTTTTGTGATTGGCAGCTGTCACGCTAAAAGACGCTTTTTATTGCAAAAAATAGTTTTTTGCATCACCACATTTTGAGAGCTATAATTTTTGCATATTTTGGCCCACAGAGTCATGTGAGGTCTTATTTTTTGCGGGACGAGGTGACGTTTTTATTTGTACCATTTTTGAGCACGTGACGTTTTTTGATCGCTTTTTATTTCGATTTTTGTGTGGTTAGAATGAACAAAAATCAGCAATTCATGAATTTCTTTTGGGGGAGGCGTTTATACCGTTCCGCGTGTGGTAAAATTGATAAAGCAGTTTTATTCTTCGGGTCAGTACGATTACGGCGATACCTCATTTATATCATTTTTTTAGGTTTTGGCGCTTTTATAGAATGAAAACAATTTTATATAAAAAATCATTATTTTTGCATCGCTTTATTCTGCGAGCTATAACTTTTTTATTTTTTCGCTCATGATGCTGTGTGATGGCTCGTTTTTTGCGGGACAAGATGACGTTTTCAGTGGTACCATGTTTATTTATATCGGTCTTTTTGATCGCGTGTTATTTCACTTTTTGTTCGGCGGTATGATGATAAAGCATTGATTTTTTGCTTCGTTTTTTTTTTTTTTTTTTAAGGGGTTCACTAAAGTGGTTAACTAGTGGGACAGTTTTATAGGGGGGTCGTTACGGACGCGGCGATACCAAATATGTGTACTTTTATTGTTTTGTTTTTTTTATTTACAGGAAAAAATGAATTTATTGGGGAATATTTTTTTTTTTTTATGATTTTTTTTTACACTTTTTATTTTTACTTTTTTTACTTTTTTACTTTGTCCCAGGGTGGGACATCACTGTATTTTAGCAGATCGCTGGTGTGACAGTGTGCACAGCACTCTGTCACACCAGCGATCGCTCTGGCACTGCTGCAGGCTTCCCCAGCGCCTGCTCTCAGCAGGCACTGAGGAAGCCACCTCCCTGCAGGACCCCGGCGCCATCTTGGATCCGGGGACCTGGAGGGAGGACGGACCCTCGGAACAGCGCGACACATCGCGCTGCTCTGAGGGTCTCAGGGGAGCGCGCAGGGAGCCACCTGCCTGCGCGATCCTCCCCTGTGCCCCGGGTACACCGCGATCATGTTTGATCGCGGTGTGCCAAGGGTTAATGTGCCGGGAGCGGTCCGTGACCGCTCCTGACACACAGTCACAGGTGTCAGCTGTGATAATCAGCTGACACCCGGCGGCGATCAGCTGCGCTCCCGGAGGGAGCGCAGCTGATCGCCCATGACGTACTATTCCGTCCATGGGAATTAGGTCCAGGGTCACATGGACGGAATAGTACGTCTGATGGCAGAGAGGGGTTAATGTGTTTCATGTGCGCACGATGCGCTGCGCAAAAAAACGCAAGTGTGAAAGTAGCCTTAGCTCCATGCACCTCGTAAGCACGCGGCTCCGCTCCATCCAACTCGTACACGCACGGCTCCACTACATCCAACTCGTACACACACGGCTCTGCTCCGTACACCTCGTACACACTACAGCACTGCTACATCCACCTCGTACACACACGGCTCTGCTCTGTACACCTCGTACACTACATCACTGCTACAACCACCTCGTACACAAAAGGCTCCACTCCGTACACCTCGTACACACACGGCTCTGCTCCATACACCTCGTACACACGGCTCCGCTCCATACACCTCGTACACACATGGCTCCGCTCCGTATACCTCGTACACACACGACTCTGCTACATCCAACTTGTACACACTACAGCACTGCTACATCCACACTGTAAACCAGAGTCCCGACCCACATACACTTACCCTCATCCAGCACCATGACAACCATCACAGCAGAGTCCTGCACACAACGAGGACACTGATCATGTGACCCCTGACTCCTCCCCTCCTGTGACCTCATCACAGGTCCTGTGGGCACAGAAGATTACAGCAATAGCAGCGTCATTGCTAGCTGCTGTTTGGTTGAGCTGTAGAGACAGGGAGGGCAGGAAGGGGTGCATGGGGGCGGGTGGTCATCTCATGCGGGACCATAGTGTCCTCAGTGGGCAGCGGGGCGGGGGGTCGAATCGGACGCCATCCGGGCGGGTTGGGAGGTAGCCTTTTTCTGGGAGGATTGACCAGCAGCACTGAAGATCTTTCAGATAGCACACTACCCGCAGTCAAGCGAGCCCGTAAGGTATTGTGCCAATTCAGGCGGTGTCCAGTTTACCGGCCCCGTTTTCAAAGGGGGAAAGAATGTGGGGTGGG
>JARQOD010000003.1:572192428-572422313 GCA_033576555.1 Oophaga sylvatica | reverse complement strand
GGGCGCTGGTATCCAAGGTACACATCGGGTTTCTAGGCACAGCCCGCGCCTGGAAACCCGCTGTGTACCTTGGTTACCAGCGGATCGCTGGTCTCCCGCCTGTCACACGCAGCGATGTGTGCCTGTCAGCGGGAAACCAGCGATCAAAAAAAGGTCCTGACATTTCAGCGACGATCAGCGATACCCGGCAGGGGGGCTGATCGTCGCTGAATGTCACACACAGCGATATCGCTGGTGAGCTCGCTGCTGCGTCACAAAACTAGTGACTCAGCAGCGATCTCGGTAGCGATATCGCTATGTAAGACGGGCCCTTAAGTGGAAAGCTTAATTGATTGCTTTCCACTTTCACTTCAGGTCAGCCAGGGACACAATCAGTGACGTCAGAGGGAACTGATTAACAAAAATAGGGGTTCCCTTCGAAAAAAAAATGGCGTGGGGTCCCCCCTATTTTTGTTAACCAGCCAGATGAAGCAGACTGCTGAGGCCTGGATTTTCAGGCTGTTAAGGAGCCAAGATCCATGGACCTTGCCAGCCTGATAATACTAGGCCACAGCAGTCTGCATATCTTGGCTGATTAACAAAAATAGGGGATCCCCTCGAAAAAAATTGGCGTGGGGTCCCCCCTATTTTTGTTAACCAGCCAGATGAAGCAGACCGCTGAGGCCTGGATTTTCAGGCTGTTAAGGAGCCAAGATCCATGGACCTTGCCAGCCTGATAATACCAGGCCACAGCAGTCTGCATATCTTGGCTGATTAACAAAAATAGGGGATCCCCTCGAAAAAAATTGGCGTGGGGTCCCCCCTATTTTTGTTAACCAGCCAGATGAAGCAGACCGCTGAGGCCTGGTTTTTCAGGCTGGTAAGGATCCAATTTCCATGGACCTTGCCAGCCTGATAATACCAGGCCACAGCAGTCTGCTTAGCTTGGCTGGTTAACAAAAATGGGGGATCCCCTCGAAAAAAAAACGGCGTGGGGATCCCCCCTATTTTTGTTAACCAGCCAAGTAAAATGCAGACTGCTGCGGCCTGGTATTAAAAGACTGTCAAGGCCCATGGATTTTGGCCCTCAACAGCCTGATAATACCAGGCTACAGCAGCCCCACATTTGGCGCATCAAAAGATGTGCCAATTGTGGCACTTTACCCGGCTCTTCCCACTTGCCCTGTAGCGGTGGCAAGCGGGGTAATAAGGGGTTAATGTCACCGTTGATTGCACGGTGACAATAAGCCCGGTTAATAATGGAGAGGTGTCAATAAGACACCGATCCATTATTAATCCTAAAGTTTTTAAATGTTTAAAAAAAAGACAAAGCAAGAAAAAAGTCTTTTAATGAAATAAAAGAGACAACACAGTTTTCATTAATTTTATTGTACTCTCATTCCTGCGACGCCATCGATCTCCTGTAAAAAAAGAAAAAAAAACAAACCAACAGTATACCACCTGTCCGACGCAGTCCATAACGACAGTCCCACGACGATCCAACTCTGCTACATCGCAATGACAGGCAGAGCCTGTCATCGCGACGCAGCACAGCTGATTACCTGCTTCCCCGGCGGTGACGTCATCGGACTGACTGCTTTACGGCCGGGATTACCCAGCAGTCACTGCAGTTATCGCGAGAAACTGCATGTGACCGCCGGGGAAAGAAGATTGCGGCCATCAAGCAGTCCAGGACGTGACCGCCGGAGATCTTCTGCCAGGTAAGTGCCGCTGACTCCTGACAGACCCGACCGACGGACACTGACAGTGACAGTGACAATCCCGATTCCGGTATCCGATATGACGAAAATATCGGAACTCGGAATCGGAATTCTGATACAGCCAATATCGGCCGATACCCGATATTTGCAGTATCGGAATGCTCAACCACTACTCAGGACGAGTTCAGAAATCAATATTTTGTGGAATAACCATGATTTTTAATCACAGCTTTCATGCGTCTTGGCATGCTTTCCACCTGTCTTTCACACTGCTCCTGGCACAAAAATTTAAGAAGTTCTTCTGACTATCCATAATCCTCTTGTTTGATGGATTCTGACTATCCATCATCCTCTTGATTACATTCCACAGGTTTTCAATGGGGTTCAGGTCTGGAGATTGGGCTGGTCATGACTAGGTTTTGATGTGGTGGTCTCTTAATTTTTGCCAGAGCTGTATATGAAACCAGGTCTTGGGAACACATACTCCAGCTCTCTAAATCATCTGCATGCGCAAACGCATGTCAAAATGCATGCAAACACATGCTAATGCAGCGTTTTTTATTTGCATGCTTTTGCGTTATTTATGAGCATGCGTTCAATAGGACAATGTTTTTTCCAGAAGAATTTCCTTGACACAAGCCATATCCAATGGGCATGAAAATTCTCTATGTAGACCCTTGTACAGATGAAATCCTCATCTTTTGCTGCTGTATCCTGCTGCAAGATGGATCTTCGCATGGAGAGCTTATATCGTAATCTGGATTTGGATTTGTACTTGGTTTATGCCTTTGCTGTTGTTTGCTATAAAGACGGAAAAAGAGAAAGATGGAGAAGACGTCGTCGACGCTACTGGCACCACCCCATAGTTGAAGTCCGAGACAGCCGTGGAGCCTATCACTCGTTGTACAACGAGCTGCGTGCAACCCTCAGAAGTTTTTCGACTACACGATCATGTTGCAACAGAGCTTTGATGACTTGCTGCAACGTGCGCGAGGATCCATCACCAGGCACGACACACAGCTACGGTGAGCAATTCCTGCTGAGGAACGACTGTTGGTGATCCTAAGGTACGTAATTTTGAAAAAGAAACACCTGTCATTAATATGATTGTTCTAAAAGCCATGTACTGCATTTTTTTCCATTTTTTTCTAAAAGCCATGTACTGATTTTTTTTTCCATTTTATGTTCCACAGATTCCTGGCTACTGGAGAAACATTATCATCTCTAATTTCCAATTCCGGATTGTAGTGTCCATCCTTTCTGGGATTGTTGCAGACACCTGCAGGGCTTTATGTGATGTTCTGTGTGCAGAATTCCTCCCCCAACCCACAACTGAACTGTGGCTGGAAAATGCTGCACAATTTATGGACATTTGTAATTTTCCTGTTTGGGGGCTGTGGACGGCAAACACATTCGCATTAGGAAACCAGTTGGAAGTGGATCCGAGTTTTTCAATTATAAAAAATACTTTTCCATAGTTCTAATGGCGATTGCAGATATTAACTGTAGATTTGTTGCCGTGGACGTTGGCTCATTTGGTTGAGGAAATGACTCCCAGACTTTTAAAAACTCTGACATGGGCCAACGATTGTATGGTAATGATTTTAATTTTCCACAGCCACAACCTCTTCCCAACAGTGAAGGACCGCCAATGCCATTTGTTGTGGTTGGGCATGAAGTGTTCCAGATGTGTGCCAACCTCCGAAAAACTTACCCAAGTCGGGACTTAAATCACAAAAAAAAGATTTTTAACTACCGACTGACAAGGGCATGAAGAACTGTGGAGTGTGCGTTTGGATTGCTGGTCTCTAAATGGTGGATTTTGGGAACAGCCATTAATCTAAAAATTAATACTATAGATGAGGTTGTGGAGTGTGTGGTTCTGCACAATCACATACTTACTAAAGAGCGACCAAGCTTAGAACTAGAGGAACCTGTTAATACAACATTGCATGATTACCAAGATCACCCTCTGAGAACTACAGTGGAAGTTGAACAAATGAGGGATACATTTTATTTAACAATAAAAAATTAGCTTTGGGGAATAAAAAATTAGCTTTTGGGAATGTTGGATGGTGAAATATGAACATGGGGGTGTGGAGCTGGGATGATTAGCTACCATTTGTGGATGTGTGTAGCCCAGCTGCGCTTGGAATCACATTTCCCAGGAGGATGCACCAAAGGTAACACCCACAAGAGACCTGATATTCATTCACACAGCTTCACCAATCCCGAGAGCCACCAGAGGGAGCCTTTGTGAGAGTATATATATAAGGATGGTGAAGCCACAGCAGTTAGGTCAGTCTACGCTTAGACAGCAGAGAGCTCAGAACAAGCGTAGTTCGTTGTTGCTGTTACCTCAGAAAGTTGAGAAGCTGTTAGTTCTCTTGGAGTGTTGGAGAGTTAGCTCTAGAAGTGTGCACAGATCAGTTGACGGAAATCCTGATAGCTGCTTCAGACAGAGCTTAGAAAGAAGGAAGGAAAGGGAACAGCAGTAATTGAAGGAACCTGAAGACTGCAGCTTTGAGCTTAGTTCAATGTGTGGAGGCTAGTACAAGTGGAGAAAGATAGCCGCTTCAGCCTGGTCAGAACTGAGTCAACTGAGTGCAGTTCAGGGAGCAAGCGTGCCGACGATTTGAGAGCGGTGAAGAGAGAGAAGAATCAGCTATCTACTGCTAGTGTGCTTATGTTAAAAGTCGGAGTAGGACGAAAGGCGAGTGGAAGAGAAGAAGAGAGTAACGGAGGTTGAAACAGCATTGATAGCTTACCTCTACTCTGAATACCGGACACCGGGTCCGAGCTTGCTAGCATCTACACGACTAGTAGGAGATACCGGAGACCCTGCTGGACTACAGGTCGCAGGGGCCCAGGAGTGCTGATACGTAACCGGGGTCAGGAAGACGGGGGTCTAGCAGGACGCTGCATACAGAGACACTGTTCTATCCAAGAGAAGGCTCCACCACAAAGTCAGCCGGGCGTATACGTGAAGACAGAGTTAGACTTTGTTTCATACAGGTCAGAAACTCACACTACAGGAGTAAGGAGGCCCTACACCTACTCAGTGGGAATACTGGACGTGCATCCTCCAACCTGCCAGCATCCCGGGACGTGCCTGCAACTACATCAGTAAAGGTACAGAAAGAGACTTTCATGTGTGTGTCTGCATTATTGCTCCTGCGGCTGAAAGCCCCCTTCTCCATCCTGCACCTCTACACCACCATCTACCCTGAGGGACCCAGTCTTGCCTGTGGAAGACTTAACACCTTGCTGCCCAGTAACAACCCCTCAGTGGATCCACACAGCAGTGCTGGTCACCCTGACCGGGCACCACAGGTGGCGTCACGAACATCTTACAAACCTTTAATCCCCTGTAAATATCCCCCCTTTTTTAGTGAGCGCCCAGGGCCACGGACCGAGCTGTGCTACCCGTGACATCCCCCATTGAAGTGAACGGGCTCAGTGCCGAGTACCCCACAGGCCCTGGCGGGCGACTCAGATGATGAAATGGTTCCAGGGGAAAGCTTAAAAAATGTGTGGGGTATGGGAAGTCAGAGAAGTCAGTAGACACATTAGGAGTGGAAGTGTGGGAAAGGAGAGACAAATTAGAAAACATAGATACATTGGAAGGTGAGGGTGGACATGGTCGGACAGTTTTGGGGGTACGTTTGCTGGTCCTAGTTTTCTTGGTTTGCTGTGCTGAACTGGCACTGGCCTTCTGTTTGCTTCTTTTTTTCTTTGAGAGGGTGGGAGTGGTGGCTTGAGGCTGGTGTGCAGCAGGATTCGGCATGGTGGTGGAGGTAGACAGGCGTGCAGCAGGACTCGGCATGGTGGTGGCTTGAGGCAGGTGTGCAGCAGGACTCGGCATGGTGGTGGAGGTAGACAGGTGTGTAGCAGGACTCAGCATAATGGTGACTTGAGGCAGGTGTGCAGCAGGACTCGGCATAGTGGTGGAGGTAGAAAGGTGTGCAGCAGGACTCAGCATGGTGGTGGCTTGAGGCAGGTGTGCAGCAGGACTTGGCATGGTGGTGGAGGTAGACAGGCTTGCAACAGGACTCGGCATGGTAGTGGCTTGAGGCAGGTGTGCAGCAGGACTCGGCATGGTGGTGGAGGTAGACAGGTGTGCAGCAGGACTCAGCATAGTGGTGGAGGTAGACAGGTGTGCAGCAGGACTTGGCATGGTGGTGGAGGTAGACAGGTGTGCAGCAGGTCTCGGCATGGTGTTGAACCTGGTTAGTGGTGGAACAGTCGGAAATGCCATGTGTGGCTGCTGGAAGTACTGAGTCTGCTGCATAGTCTGGCTGTAAGCAGCATGGTAGGCCTGCATCACATTCAGCTGGAGATCAGGCGTAAGGTTTTCTGACATGCCCCGCTCTGTAGCATTAAAAAAATGTTTTGCCGGTCTCTGAAGGTCAGCTTCCAGGCGGTCAAAGTGTCAGTTGACTTCCTGGAAAAGTGAGTTCACATGCGCAAACCCACTTTCCAGTCTATCTCCAATCGACTTCAGGCCATTCTGCAAGACCGAGCCTACCGAGCCTATGTGAACAAACTCGGGCATGAGTGGCCTTTTCCAGGCCTTCTGCCGCTGGCTAGAAGAGCCAAAAAAAACAGTGGCAGAGGACTTGGACAGGGGAAAACCTGAAGGACCAGCTGCCTGTTCTCCAGCCTGTGAAGCCTGCCCACATGCTGCATTGCTGGTGGATGACTGGGACTGTTCGGTGGCTGTTCGATGAGTGGCCACTCCAACAGAGGACGATCCAGGTTCAGCGGTGCTTCTCCAGGTTCTGTTTGAAAAAGAAATGAAAAATATTACTACAAAAAAAAACATTTTAAAAGCGCCAACATATCCTGTGGAAAAGAAAAATTCAGATGTTATACCATGGAATACAACACAAAAATACTTACGTTCGATGACCAACCGCAGGCCTCAGGAAAGAGAGCATACGATGGTACTTGTATTTGGCAATCTTTTGAGCAGCACCACTTCGAACTTGGATCTCCTCTCTCAGGTCCTTATTGAAGCGATCCTTCATCGAACGCCACCGGACTTTGACTCTCTTCACTGTGAAGAGGGAAAAAAAAAAGAAATTGTAAAACAATGCTGTCACAGGGCAGTAGTGGGAAAACAGGGGAAGAGGAACCTGGGCCCCTGAACTGCCCCTCAGGCTAAGGGGGTGCCCTGTCTTTCCTTAACTTGGGGGTACCCTTGAAGGTAGAGAGGCCCAAATCATCAACCTGTTCCTATCTCCTGTTTAGCCCTGAGCTAAACCCCCAACCCCGTCCCCAGGAGGTGAGACAGGGAATAAAGTGAACTGCACCAATATAACAAAAAGAAAGAAAAGAGAGACACCTAGAAGACAAGGCAACTAAAAAAACAAAACTTAGCTTTCTTTGCAGCAGTGCACCTCACAGCAGAGTAAGGCACCAGATCAAGGTAATAGCTGAAGTACTACTGCAATCAGCAAGCTCCTGACTCCAGCTTGGTTGGTCTCCAAAGGGGAAGTGTATCACCAATAGTCAGCTGATGCATCAGGTGACCTTTTAAAGGATGGTGGGAGTGGTCACCACCTGCATCAGCAAACTCAGCAGCAATGTAATTACAACAGCGGCCACCGGAAGAAAAGACTGACATTAACCCCCGATGGCCTGAAAGGAAAAAAGTTTTAATATGAAAAGCAAAATCTGCCACAGATCCAAAAATGGATTGTGACAAATGCACCACAGGTTCACTGCCGCGTCAGACCACATTGCATTACTTACAAAAATCCTTTCTGACTTGTGGCATGGCATGGTCCCAGTCATCCAACAGCGATCTGGCCACTTCATCCCATATCTGCTTAATGACCACAGTGTCCGAGTGCTGCCGATCCCTGGTGTCCCACAATGGAACGCGCTCCTGCACCAATGTTATTAGGAGGTCATTGTCAATGGTGGCTTCACGATGTTGAACCTAGAAATCAAAGAAACACATTAATATAGTTGTAAAGATAAAACAAAACAAAAACAGTCAAGAATATGAGTCGCACAGCCAGAGCTTTGGGGTACTCGGCACCGAGCCCGTCGATTTCTATGGGGAATGTCACGGGTAGCACAGCTCGGTCCGTGCCCTGGGCGCTCACTGTAATGTGGGATATTTACAGGTGACTTGAATGATGATATGGGAATTCGTGACGCCACTTGTGGTATCTGGTCAGGATGACCAGCGCTGCTATGCAGATCCACTGGAGGGTTAATATTGTGCAGCTAGGTGTTAAGCCTTCCACAAGTAAGGCTGAGTGCTCCTCCAGGGCAGATAGATGTATAGAAATGCAGGACAGGCTGGGACCCGGCAGACAGGAGTAATAAGGGAGACACACACATAAGTCACTTTAGTACCTTTACTGAAGATGTTGCAGGCACTTCCCGGAGCGCTGTAGGGTGAAGGGTGCACATCCAGATTCCTCCACTTGGTAGGTGTGTGGCCTCCTGTTCTCTGCCTTTTTGTGATAAAGTCCTGACCTGCTTGTAGCTAGGTCTAACTTGGTCTCCGTCTGCACCTGGCTGACCTTGTGATTGGACCTCTTCTTGAAGTACACAGTCTCTATTTGCAGTGCACTGCTAGACTCCGTCCTTCTGATCCTGCTACGGTCAGCTCTGTGGTACTCCTGGGACTTGTAGTCCTCCAGGAACTCCGGTGTTCTCCTAATAGGCCGTGGAGATCCCTATAGGCTCGGACACCGGTATCCGGTAATACTTGCTGAGATGAGCTATTAAGGCTCCACTATCTCATAAACTTTCCACTCGCCTTCGGCCTACCTGGATCCTCACACTATCACACACTGGCAGTTGGTGGGCTGCCTCTTCACCGCTCTCTAAGCGTCGGCACGCTTTCTCTCTCTGAGCTGCACTCACTTACTTCAGCTCTGACTAGGCTGGAGTGGTTTCCTGTTCCACCCTTACTAGACTCCACTTGCTTTCTTGAACCGAATAGCTCTGCAGCCTTTCTGAGCTCTCTGAGGTGACTGAGCTACACTGAGCTGCTCTGCTCAACTAACCAAGAAGAACTCTCTAGTTGTTTCCTGTGTAACCGTCTTTTATATCTCTTACACAGCTCCCTCTGGTGGTCTTTGAAAATAAATGAACGTGTGTGCATGTGAATAATGACCTCTAGTGGGATATTCTTTCAGTGCACCCTTCTGGGAGATATGGATTCAGTCGCAGCTGGGCTCCACATTCCCCCCTAGTAGAACTCAGCACTCCGGGGCTGAAATACAAAAACAGATAACAATAAAACATTGTATAATAACTCTTCCTTTACAGGAGGTAACTGTTGCAAAACGGTAAATAAACAACTATGTACATTAGCACAATGAGGGATTGAGCAACCATAAAAGTCCCAGTCTCTTTTGGACAAAAGGATGCTCAAGAAGGGGAAGAGAAAACAAGTAAAAATAATGTCCATTCACTTGTTTCAATTTTAAAAGGAAAAATAGGTTAATAAATAACGGTATATAAAGGCATGTTATAACAACAATATATACATTCATATACAGTGGTTCTTGATAATTATTTACATGTGGTAGGTCCTACTCTCTGTACCTAACAGGTAATTGCCCCTTTGTTATGCGTACTGACCTACGTGGTGTAGTGGTAGGTGAGGTGTCAGTTACCCTGTCTGTCCTGCGTGCCGGCAAACTGTAAGTCTGCCTCCACCTTTCTAGGGATCTGGCAAGCATACTAGCGACTGGGCGATGCGGTTCCGTTTCGCCAGGGGATTCTTCTTCCTGAGATTCAATTTCTTGGGATTCCGCTTCTTGGGGTGCTGCTTCTTGGGGTTCTGCTGGGGCAGGTTCCTCTGGAACTGACTCTACTGCAACAACCGGTGCAACTGAATGTAGAGGTTCTTCTTGTGGTTGATAGAATTGAAGCACGGGAATGATTACAGCTTCTCCAATGCGAGGCCAATCTGCGGGGAAATCTCCTAAGTCTGTATGTATGACTGATTCATCACGCTCTTCCTGATTGATTTATTCCTGATTGATTCCTGAAGCTTTAATGAGTTTGGACACAACTTTAGGTGATCTCTGGATACAGTGGTAGTTGTTCTTCCTCCATCCTTGCTTATTATGCACGTTTTCTTGTTGTCAAACCTTGAATTTTGTATGATGTAGGGCTCTCTTTCCCATTGATCGTCGAGTTTGTGTATCCTCCTCTTTCTTTTCAACACGACTTGACCAGGTGCGAAAGGTTCAGCTGGCGCACTTTTGTTGTAGCGATCTTCTTGTTTATCCCTTACTCGATTGAGACTATCTTCAACACAGGCTTGTACTTTTCTGTACTGTTCCTGTCTGGTTGTGTCCCAGTCTTCAGTAGTCACATCTGCTTCTGGTTCTACAACACCAAGCTCCAGATCCATGGGCAGCTTTCCTGGTCTTGCCTGCATGAGATAAGCTGGGTTGCAATTGGTGGAACTCACAGGTATGTGATTGTACAGATCTACCAGGTCAGGTAGTAGGTCTGGCCACCGATTTCTCTCTCGAGTGGTACAGTCTTCAGCAGGTCAATGACAATGTGATTCATCTTCTCACAGAGACCATTAGTTTGGGGGTGGTACGGAGTGGTTCTTATCTTCTTACACCCGTACAAGTGACAGAACTCTTTGAACAATTCGGCCTCGAAGGCTGGGCCTTGGTCAGTTAGCACTTGCTCAGGATATCCGTGTGGTCTGCAGAAATACGCTTGGAACGTCTTTGCTGCTGTCTCTGCCGTCAGATCTTTGACAGGGGCGACAACCAGGAACCTGGAATAGTGATCCACCATAGTCAGGGCATAGGAGTATCCTGACCGGCTGGGTGACAACTTGACATGGTCCAGGGCCACGATCTCCAAGGGATGAGTCGTCTTGATGGGTTGCAGGGGTGCCTTCTGACTGCTGTAGTCTTTTCTTCTGAGGCCACAGGGTCCACAGTTCTGGCACCACCTCTCAATGGAGCTGAGCATTCCCACCCAATAGAAACGACACTTCAACAGGGTCTCCAGCTTCTTCCAGCCAAAGTGTCCCGCTTGATCGTGGTAGGCTTCTAACACCTTCTGGATGTCTGCTCTGGGGACTACTATATGCCATACCATCTCATGGGTCCTTGGGTTGACGTACCTCCGGCACAGCTTCTCACGGTAGATGAACAGCCGGCTCCTTTCATTCCACAGCTGCTTTACTTGCGGAGACGCATCCTTCTCCAAGGAGGAACCTTCCTGAGTTATCAGCTCCTTGATACGACTGACAACTGGATCGCTGTCTTGAGTCTCCTTCCAGCTGTGGTGAGGTAAAGGATTTAACGTCTTACCACGCGGCCTCCTGCAGGCTTGTTGCTCGTGGATCATCCCATTCCAGTGAAAGGCAAGTAGTTCAATCTCTTCCAGATCATCCACTTCTTCTTCTGTGTCCGATTCATGAGGCATCCTGGATAGGGCATCAGCGTTGGCATTCTTGCGGCCCACCCGGTACTTGATTGTGAATTGGTAGTTTGACAGCCGAGCTATCCACCGTTGTTCCATGGCTCCCAGCTTAGCTGTTTCAAGATGCGTCAAGGGGTTGTTATCAGTGTAGGCAGTGAACTTGCTGGAGGCTAGGTAGTGCTTAAACCTCTCCGTGATGGCCCAGACCAGTGCCAGGAACTCCAACTTGAAGCTGCTGTAGTTCTCTGGGTTCCTCTCAGTCGGGCGGAGCTTCCTGCTTGCATAGGCGATGACTTTCTCCAGGCCATTTTGCTTCTGACTGAGGACAGCTCCCAATCCTTCATTGCTGGCATCAGTATACAGCAGGAACGGCTGGCTGTAGTCAGGATAAGCTAGGATCTCATCACCTGTCAGAATCTCCTTCATTTCCTTGAATGCCTCAGCCTGTTCTTTACCCTAGTGGAACGGAGAATTCCTGCTCTTGAGGGACTGTCCCACCAGGAGGTCTTGCAGAGGCGCTGCTTTCTTGGTGTAATCCTTCACAAACCTCCAGTAGTATCCTGTCAGTCCCAGGAACTGTCGCACCTCCTTGAGATTTTTCGGCTCCGGCCATTTCTGGATGGCGGTGACCTTCTCGGGGTCTGGCACTACTCCTTCTGAGCTGACAATATGTCCCAGATACTGTACCTTTTGTTTGAGCAGATGGCACTTTGAAGGCTTCAGTTTCATCCCATACTTGGACAGTGACTCGAATACCTCCGCCAGGTGCTTCAAGTGATCTTCATACGTCTTGGAGTACACAATTACGTCGTCCAGGTACAGCAACACAGTTTCAAAGTTGAGATGTCCCAGGCAGCTCTCCATCACTCTCTGGAACGTTCCAGGGGCACTGCTGAGTCCAAACGGCATTCTGTCAAACTCACAGAGTCCCATCGGGGTAGTGAAAGCTGTCTTCTCCCGATCCTTCTCAGCCACAGCTACTTGCCAGTACCCACTAGTGAGGTCAAGGGTGGAAAAGTAATTAGCGGTCTTTAATGCAGCTAAGAATTCCTCAATGCGTGGTAAAGGGTATGCATCTTTATGTGTAATGCGATTTACTTGTCTGTAATCTACACACATTCTCATGCTTCCATCCTTTTTCCTGACTAGGACTAGAGGTGCTGCCCAAGGACTGCAACTATCCCTTATCACCCCTGCTTCCTTCATATCACGCAACATTTCCTTGGCTTTCTGGTAGTGTGCTGGTGGTATAGGCCTGTACCGTTCTTTAATGGGAGGATGATTGCCTGTGGGGATGTGATGTTGAACCCCTTTAATTTTCCCAAAGTCGAGTGGGTGTTTGCTGAATACCTGTGCATACTCCTGAACTACTCGGTATACTCCTTGTTTCTGGTGGGCTGGAGTGGTGTCTGTCCCAACATGGAGCTGCTGACACCAATCCTCCACCTGGGTAGTCGGACCGTTATCCTCCACTGGTTGTGGGGAGGTTAAGGGCTCCGTCGTGTGAATGGAGTTATTATCCACAGCATGTAACTTAGCACCAGTGGCATAACGTGGTACTTTGACTTCATCCTCTCCCCAGTTGAGAAGACGCACTGGCACCCTCCCATTATGTACCTCCACTACCCCTCTGGCAGTCAAGAGTGTAGGTCTGTGTTCTGAACAATGGGGCTCTACTACTGCTTGGTAGTTCTGTCCTCTCAGACCTATTGCTGCTCTACACCAAATAAGCATTTCACTCATTGGGGTTATCACAATGGGGTTCGGGTCTGTTACCCGTACATTACCAATTTCACCACCGGTCAGTTTCACTTGCTGCTGGCACATCAGGGTCCGAATCTCCTTCCGGATCACTCCCTTTTGCCTTGGTCTGGCAACTTCGGCGAGCTGTTGGAGTAAAAACACAACCTCCTCCAAACAGTTACTAATAATGTTAGTGCCTAAAACCACATTCAACCCATTTTCCTCATTAACAGTCTTTACTACAAGAAGTCCCTGATCCTTTAGCTCCACTCTCCCCACTTTTACGTCTACGTTTTTAGCCCCCAGTAAGTCAAGAGGGAGGCCATTAGAGGCGTATACGGCAAAGTCAGGGTTTGGGGGTTGGAGACCGTCACTGGACCAGTATCTATTGTAGAGAACATCAGGTATGACGGTTACCTGAGATCCAGTGTCCAGCAGGGCAGGGATTGCGATCCCGTCCAGTATGATGGACAGGTATGGTCTTCCTCCCACAAACCTGCGGTTCCAGTCTGAGGGGCCTGATGAATCTATTCCTGGGTGTTGGCCCTCGGACCCAGGATTTGCTCGTTTAAAGGACACCGACATGCTGGGTGACCTTCTCCGTGGCAGCGTTAGCAGATGATCTCTCGGCGAGGATGATGCTGGTGTCGGGTCCCTCCAGGGGATGGCGTTGTCCTCCTCCGGTGGGGCGACGTCCTCCTTCTCCTCTGGTTCATCCAAGGGACATCCTCTGGGCAGTCAGCTAGCCGGATCTTTCCTTCTTCCTCCGTCGGCAGTTGCAGGGCACTCATTACAGTGGCCAGGTTTTTGGTCAGCTGGCGCACTTCTGAGCGCAGACAGTCCAGCTCAGTAGGGGGTGCCACCTGCGTTTTGGCTTCCGCAACCAGCGGGAAAAAGGTGGATGCTGCTGGCTTTAGGGTGGCTTCACTCGGGTGACACTGGGTTGCCTTCTCGGGTGTTTCCAGGGGTCGCAGTCCTTTCATAGCCATATCCTTAAGGGCATCAAAGGTAGCATCAGGATGATCCAAGGACCACCAGTGCACAGTTCTGCTTTCAGCTTGGGACCTCAGTCCCCGTACAAATTGTTCCTTTAACATTTTATTTTCATTGGAGACACTCATGGGGTTAACCTGTTTGAGAGCTCGCAGGACCCCTTGTAGTCGTAGGCATAGTCCCTAATGCTGTCATCTGGTTTCTGGGAGCATTGGTAAAACCTCATCCGGAGATCTGTTTCAGTGCGGCCCTCAAAGATAGTCTGTAGCTTTAAGAAAATTGCAAGCACTGATTCCTGGTCTGCAGCTGACCATGTCTCTACTTCTCTCTCTGCAGCACCAGTCAATTGTCCCACTACCACTGCAGCTCTCTGCTTTTCTGTCATAGGGTACATGTCCATTATGCTGCATATTTTTCGCTTGAACCCTGACAGGGTGTCTGGCTTGCCGCTGTACTGAGGGAGCCACTTCGCTCCAGGCATGTATGGCAGCGTTAGCGGTACTATCGGGGCCACAGGACCAGGTGAGGGGCCAGCATTTCCAGCCTGTGCGGCAGCGCCGGTGGGTAAGTCATTGGAGCGGTCGCCCTTGGCCGCGCTGTCAGCTTGCGGCTGCGACATCTCTGCGCCCCCCTAGTTAAGCGTGGCCTACCTTCTCTGAAGGCTGCAGCTCCGCAGGGCACAGCGGTGTAGAAGGACCTGCGTCGCCGGCGCTCTGACGTCAGAGCGTTCCCTGTAGCTCTTCACAGGACCTGCCGCCGCATCAGCGTTGGGGGCGTGTCCAGGACTCAGCGCGCTTTTGCAGGTACGCCCACTAGTTTTCGCGCCGTGGCGCTGTAAATGGCGGGCAATGGCGGGCAAATGGCGGGAAATCTTCACCACATACAAAACACAGTCTTTTAGTGAGGCACACAGTACCCGGTGGCAACGGGCACAAGTTACTCCGTTGCTGCAGGGCACGAAATCCTGTTCGTGACGCCAGGACAAATGAGTCGCACAGCCAGAGCTTTGGGGTACTCGGCACCGAGCCCGTCGATTTCTATGGGGAATGTCACGGGTAGCACAGCTCGGTCCGTGCCCTGGGCGCTCACTGTAATGTGGGATATTTACAGGTGACTTGAATGATGATATGGGAATTCGTGACGCCACTTGTGGTATCTGGTCAGGATGACCAGCGCTGCTATGCAGATCCACTGGAGGGTTAATATTGTGCAGCTAGGTGTTAAGCCTTCCACAAGTAAGGCTGAGTGCTCCTCCAGGGCAGATAGATGTATAGAAATGCAGGACAAGCTGGGACCCGGCAGACAGGAGTAATAAGGGAGACACACACATAAGTCACTTTAGTACCTTTACTGAAGATGTTGCAGGCACTTCCCGGAGCGCTGTAGGGTGAAGGGTGCACATCCAGATTCCTCCACTTGGTAGGTGTGTGGCCTCCTGTTCTCTGCCTTTTTGTGATAAAGTCCTGACCTGCTTGTAGCTAGGTCTAACTTGGTCTCCGTCTGCACCTGGCTGACCTTGTGATTGGACCTCTTCTTGAAGTACACAGTCTCTATTTGCAGTGCACTGCTAGACTCCGTCCTTCTAATCCTGCTACGTGTCAGCTCTGTGGTACTCCTGGGACTTGTAGTCCTCCAGGAACTCCGGTGTTCTCCTAATAGGCCGTGGAGATCCCTATAGGCTTGGACCCCGGTATCCGGTAATACTTGCTGAGATGAGCTATTAAGGCTCCACTATCTCATAAACTTTCCACTCGCCTTCGGCCTACCTGGATCCTCACACTATCACACACTGGCAGTTGGTGGGCTGCCTCTTCACCGCTCTCTAAGCATCGGCACGCTTTCTCTCTCTGAGCTGCACTCACTTACTTCAGCTCTGACTAGGCTGGAGTGGTTTCCTGTTCCACCCTTACTAGACTCCACTTGCTTTCTTGAACCGAATAGCTCTGCAGCCTCTCTGAGCTCTCTGAGGTGACTGAGCTACACTGAGCTGCTCTGCTCAACTAACCAAGAAGAACTCTCTAGTTGTTTCCTGTGTAACCGTCTTTTATATCTCTTACACAGCTCCCTCTGGTGGTCTTTGAAAATAAATGAACGTGTGTGCATGTGAATAATGACCTCTAGTGGGATATTCTTTCAGTGCACCCTTCTGGGAGATATGGATTCAGTCGCAGCTGGGCTCCACAAATACTTACCCGCCGTCTTTCCACCTGAACTTGTGCCTGAGTCTGCTCCTGCTCTGCCGCACTGTCACTGTCCTGTAAAGAAAATACATGATATTACCATATGTGTCATATTGACAGTCAATACTTACCAATCAGTAGCAAATGTCCTCACTTCACCAGTCTCCTGTGTGCACTGGGAGGTATGCTTTTCATTGGAGGACATCTTTGATGAGGAATGCTGCAAGAGAGACAGAAGTGAGTACAGACTGCAGTGAGAGAAACCGACAGACATTTTCATAGCTTCTATACTCACATCCTGAGTGAAATCCAGAGTCTTCAGATCAGCAAAGTGGTCTTCAGAGCAGCAAAGCAGTAACAATCGCTTCCAGAGGCTTGAGAGTACTGGACTTCCAGTGCCCACACCCTCTTTTTATTACAGCTTTGTTCTGGGGGTGGCTAAAACCAGTTCCTGGACCTGCTCATTCTGAGATATGCATGCGTATTGAGCGCAAGCATACACATGTCCTTGCTTACGTATGCGTTCCCTTAGACAGTAATGCTTTTTTTTGACGCACTTGTCCGCATGCGCATGTCAGCGCATAATTGACGGATTTTTGACGCCTCAAAAAATGCAACATGTTGCGTTCGCCTGTGACCGCGAAACTACGCATGCGTACGCATCTGCAAGGGAACGCATGCAAACGCGTATACCATGTTAAATATATGTACGCATGATACATGCTGATCTATGAGGATAAAACGCTGCGCACACATACGCAAATGTGAAACCAGCCTAAGTGTAAGGTAATAAATGGATAAAGGATGCAGAGAAAGAATTTAAATCCATACATGATAACCAACAATGTTTGACATTTGCATAGATGGAAAGAGATAATCCACGATCCAAGCTTATAAAAGTTAAATTTTTTGAGGGATTTTCAAGCACAATGACTTCTGTACTTGCAATGTTGCCCAACTGAGTACATGGCTGCGGATATTTTGGCAAAGCTAATGACTGGGGACTAGGGTTGAGCATTCCGATACTGCAAATATCGGGTATCGGCCGATATTGGCTGTATCGGAATTCCGATTCCGAGTACCGATATTTTCGTCATATCGGATACCGGAATCGGGATTGTCACTGTCACTGTCAGTGTCCGTCGGTCGGGTCTGTCAGGAGTCAGCGGCACTTACCCGGCAGAAGATCTCCGGCGGTCACATCCCGGACTGCTTAATGGTCGCCATCCTCTTCTCCCCGGCGGTCACATGCAGTTTCTCGCGATAACTGCAGTGACTGCTGGGTAATCGCGGCCGTAAAGCAGTCCGATGACGTCACCGCCGGGGAAGCTGGTAAGCAGCTGTGCTGCGCCGGGATGTCAGGCTCTGCCTGTCATTCCGATGTAGCAGAGCTGGATCGTCGTGGGACTGTCGTTATGGACTGCGTCGGACAGGTGGTATACTGTTGGTTTGTTTTTTTTATTTTTTTACAGGAGATCGATGGCGTCGCAGGAATGAGAGAGTAATAAAAAAAATGAAAACTGTGTTGTCTCTTTTATTTCATTAAAAGACTTTTTTCTTGCTGTGTCTTTTTTTTACACATTTAAAAACTTTGGGATTAATAATGGATCGGTGTCTTATTGACACCTCTCCATTATTAACCGGGCTTATTGTCACCGTGCAATCAACGGTGACATTAACCCCTTATTACCCCGCTTGCCACCGCTACAGGGCAAGTGGGAAGAGCCGGGTAAAGTGCCACAATTGGCACATCTTTTGATGCGCCAAATGTGGGGCTGCTGTAGCCTGCTATTATCAGGCTGTTGAGGGCCAAAATCCATAGGCCTTGACAGTCTTTTAATACCAGGCCGCAGCAGTCTGCATTTTACTTGGCTGGTTAACAAAAATAGGGGGACCCCTACGCCGTTTTTTTTTCGAGGGGATCCCCTATTTTTGTTAACCAGCCAAGCTAAGCAGACTGCTGTGGCCTGGTATTATCAGGCTTGCAAGGTCCATGGATATTGGATCCTTACCAGCCTGAAAAACCAGGCCTCAGCGGTCTGCTTCATCTGGCTGGTTAACAAAAATAGGGGGGACCCCACGCCAATTTTTTTCGAGGGGATCCCCTATTTTTGTTAATCAGCCAAGATATGCAGACTGCTGTGGCCTGGTATTATCAGGCTGGCAAGGTCCATGGATCTTGGCTCCTTAACAGCCTGAAAATCCAGGCCTCAGCGGTCTGCTTCATCTGGCTGGTTAACAAAAATAGGGGGGACCCCACGCCAATTTTTTTCGAGGGGATCCCCTATTTTTGTTAATCAGCCAAGATATGCAGACTGCTGTGGCCTGGAATTATCAGGCTGGCAAGGTCCATGGATCTTGGCTCCTTAACAGCCTGAAAATCCAGGCCTCAGCGGTCTGCTTCATCTGGCTGGTTAACAAAAATAGGGGGGACCCCACGCCATTTTTTTTTCGAAGGGAACCCCTATTTTTGTTAATCAGTTCCCTCTGACGTCACTGATGGTGTCCCTGGCTGACCTGAAGTGAAAGTGGAAAGCAATCAATTAAGCTTTCCACTTCCTCTCCTGTCAGCCAGGAGAGGAGCTCATTCATTTGGGGGTTTACTGTGAGGCTGCAGCATTAGCTGCGGTCCCTGCAGTAAACATTAACCCTTTCTGAAGGATTACACCGTGGGACCTGACTGTGCATCGGATTGGTAAGAATAATTTTGCTTTATTATTTTATTTTTATTACAGGAAATGGTTTTAGCAGGTAAATAAAATATGGTCAAAAACTGTGTGATTATTTCATTAAACTTCTTTTTTATTAAAGTGTGTGTGTTTGATTTTTCTTTCATACAATAGGATTAATAATTGATAGTTGTCTAATTGACAGCTCTCAATTATTAACCTGGCTTAAAGTGACCTTTCAATTGCAAGGTCATTTTAACCCCTTATTAACCCATTCGCCACCGCTACAGGGCAATGGGAATAGACGGGCAAAGTGCCAGAAAGGGCAAATCTAATTAGAGATTTGCCCTTTCTGGGGTGTCTGGGGGCAGATGTTAAGTAGCCGGGGGGGGCCAAAAAAAATGGTCCCTCTCTGGGCTATTATTATCTGCCCCCACTCACTGGCTTTGTCTGTCTGGTTGCGAAAATAGGGCGGGAGCCCACGCATTTTTTTTCAGCAATTTTACACCTCATATATATATATATATATATATATACATGTCATTGAATTTGTGACACATATATATATATATTTATATTTATAGTTCATACACTTCTACATAGTATAATAGCCGCTAATTCAATTGCCGGCTTTTGTGAAAATGCAGAACCCGACATGAAATGACACTTGGTGTACATAGGGTTAACCATGTCTTTTCATGTAGTTTGATATCTGATTTGCACAAACAATTACATGAGTGTAAGTGTGCAAAATTTCACACCTGTAGGGGTTAATTAAAGGTGTAAATTCGTAGCAAAAAAGTCTGTTTTTTTTACAACGAATTTACACCTTTAATTAACCCCTACAGGTGTGAAATTTTGCACACATAGACTGATGTAATTGTTTGTGCAAATCAGATAGCAAAGGACATGAAAAGACATGGTTAACCCTATGTACACCAAGTGTCATTTCATGTCGGGTGCTTCTGTCTTTTCACAGATGCCGACTTTACCCGGCAATTGAATCAGAGGATATTTTACTATGTAGAAGTGTATAAACTATACATATATGTATATATACATGTCACAATGACATGTGTATATATATATATATATGTATTCTATGTGTGTATATTTAGTGTTTACAAGGAAAGAAAGAGGTTTTTTTAGTTGCGATATTTTGTTCCCATAGACTTACATGGGACTTCCGGTATCGGTATCGGGTATCGCCGATATTTTAGTGATATCGGCGATACCATTCCGATTCCGATACTTTTGGATATCGGAAAGTATCGCTCAACTCTACTGGGGACAGAGATGTTTAGGGCTGAGGAAGAGGGTGGACCTAATGGACTGAGAATCAGTTGTTGAGAAGGGAGAAGGGTGTTGTAGACTCATGCGGAGGAGATATCTTGAGCACATAGTAGATGGCACTGTGTTGTTAGAACTTTTAGGCTAAGTGCACACGATCAGGAATAATTGCGTTTTTTTCGCGTTTTTTCCGCGATTTTCCGCGGTTAAACCGCGAAAAAAACGCAAGCATTAAGCATTCTATGTCACGCTGTATGGCAGATATATATATATGTGATGACAGTAATCTATATCAAAAGGGCAACATACAATATAACATGCGCATAGATATATGATAACATAGAATTACCTGACAGAAAGTCCAGTGGGTCAATACGGAATCCGTTATACGCTGTCTCCGGCTAGAGGGTGACCGGGGTCTATGCTGACCCTAAACTGGGGTCCTAACTAATCCCTCTACCTGGAGGTACTGTTAAAGGTACAGAGGTCCAGGCCACCAGCGTAAACCCTGTCTCCTATCAATCCCTGCCAACTGTAATCTAGTCCTAAGAAGGACCCTGATTACCACCAAAGGGAATGAACAGGTAACGGTTAATGAACAGAAAGACATACAAGAAAGACAAGAAATAAAGTAAATAAAGTCTTACATACAACACTCACACACAGTAGGAACACCTAAGGTCTCAGAGATAAACTATAAGCTATAAGAGTAAAAACAACTAAGGAGCTCTTAGCTTAAGTATTCTCAGAACCGATCCAGTCTGCTAGACTACATGAATGCTTTCACGGCCTCTAACCAGCAGACTGGCAGGTATATGAAGGAATCTAATTAGAACATAATCAAAAGCAGCCGGGCGAGGCTGGACCTAGTCTTAGCAAAGAGCTAGGTAAAATTAACTCCCTCATTACCAAACACAAAGAAACAGCAACTCAGCTGTGAGAAGTCAGAGTGTGTAATCGCGATGATCCTAGTGGCGATACACCCATGACATTCTATACTTGTTAATTGATTGCGCATGTTTTGTACACATGTTGCGGTATTTTCCGCGAAAAAAACGCTTTGCGGAAAATCTAGCAACATGTTCATTAATTTAGCGTAACCGCGGTGATTCCGCCGCCATAGGAATGCATTGAACCGCTTACTTTCCGCATGTGGCTATGCCCACTATGCGCAATGTAAGCGGTTCATGTGCGGATGGTACCCAGGGTCTGGAGCAGAGGAGACGCTCCTCCAGGCCCTGGGTACCATATCCCTGGTAAAACAATACTTAAAATAAAAAATAATGATATTTCTCACCTTCCGGCGTCCCACGCAGCCTTCCCGCCTTCAGCGACGCTCCCGCCAACTTCCGTTCCCAGTGATGCTTTGCGAGATCACCCAGATGGCGTAGCGGTCTCGCGAGATGCTACGTCATCGGGGTGATTTGTCGCAAAGGACTTCTGGGACCGGAAGTTGCCGGGAGCATCGCTGAAGGTGGGAAAGCTGCGGGGGCCGCCGGAAGGTGAGAATATCATTATTTATTATTTTTTTTATTATTTTTACATTAGATCTTTTTACTATTGATGCGGCATAGGCGGCATCAATAGTAAAAAGCTGGTCACACGTGTGAAACACTATGTGTGACTCGTGTGATCAACCTGTCAATCAGTTTTCCAAGCGATGCTACAGATCGCTAGGAAAACGCTAGCATTCTACAAGCTAATTACGCTTGCAAAACGCTATTATTCTGGCGGGAATCAGCATACAAAAAACGTGCGTATTTCCTGCGGGAGAAGTGCGGGATTGCCGCGGAAATTTCCGCGGCAATTCCGCAACGTGTGAACTTAGCCTTAATGCCGTACACAGTGTGACTATCTTTGGTTTGGTTTGTGTCAGTTCTTTCATGTATACTTAATGTTGTTGATGCAGATAATGGTTCTTGAATGTCCCAAGTAAAATGATTAACTCTACCACAATGACTGAGAGCTGAGGATTCTGCTGAAAGCTGGACAGTCCAGAGAGTAGTGAAGACATAAGGGCCCTTACATAATATGGGGGGAGCAGAGGCGTAGCTAGGGTTTCGGTTTAGGGGGGGCGAAACATCTGAGTGGGCCCCTAACTAGAGAACCTCAGCAAATGACCGCGCTGTTGCCAAAATTAATCTATATATAAAAAGACCAATATTGATATCACCGCCATATGGTCAGTGGTACATAACACCAGTCCTACAGAACATATAAGAGATCATAGCAGAGTTACAGATAATGACTGACCGCTGACGTTCTTTCTGATGGAATCGTTCACTTTTCATGTCTTTTCCATCTGGCCCAGACCGACATGACGACTCCTCCAGCCAGGACTCGACTACAGAGAATACAACAAAGACACGTTTCACTTCTCATATTGTCAGCACCGTCACGGTCACCAATTGGACTATTCTCAACCTGCACAAACTCCTCATCCTGCTGATACCCCAATACTGAGCCGCTGCTGTCGTATGTGTCCCTATTACTACACCTGATACTCCAATACTGAGCCGCTGCTGCCGTATGTGTCCCTATTACTGCACCTGATACCCCAATACTGAGCCGCTGCTGCCGTATGTGCCCCTATTTCTACACCTGATACTCCAATACTGAGCTGCTGCTGCAGTATGTGCCCCTATTACTACACTTGGTACCCTAATACTGAGCCGCTGCTGCCCTATGTGTCCCTATTACTGCACCTACTGTGTGGTTCTGTGTGACCTCTAAATTCTAAAGCACCCTCTATAATATAGTAATGCCAGGTGCATGGGCCCTAGAAAACAGTGCCCACATGTTGTCCCCTAGAATGTAATAATGCCCTGTGTGTGCCCCTTTGACAGTCACAGTAACCAGAGTTCCCCTATAACAATAAGTACCCACTTTACACTTAATGTCCCGAGTCTCCCCCTGTACAGCTTCCCTATACACAGTATGATGCCCCCTCACTGGATATATACTGACCCCTTAATATCCCCAAACTATTTAATGGCTCCAACACTGTATGATGGCCCCACCACTGTAATCTCCACACTGTATGATGGCCCCCTAGATAGCCTCCATATAGCATAATACACCAGATAGTCCTCAATATAGTATAATGCACCCCCATAGACAGCCTATGTATTGTAATGCACCCCCATAAGCAGCCTCTGTATTATAATGCACCCCAACAGACAGCCTCTATATTGTAATGCACTCCCCATAGGCAGTCTTATTTATAATGCACCCCATAGGCAGTCTTATTTATAATGCACCCCATAGACAGCCTTATTTATAATGCACCCCATAGGCAGCCTTATTTATAATGCACCCCATAGGCAGTCTTATTTATAATGTACCCCATAGGCAGCCTTACTTATAATGCACCCCATATGCAGCCTTACTTATAATGCACCCCATATGCAGCCTTACTTATAATGCACCCCATATGCAGCCTTATTTATAATGCACCCCATAGGCAGTCTTATTTATAATGTACCCCATAGGCAGCCTTACTTATAATGCACCCCATATGCAGCCTTACTTATAATGCACCCCATATGCAGCCTTACTTATAATGCACCCCATATGCAGCCTTACTTATAATGCACCCCATATGCAGCCTTACTTATAATGCACCCCACATGCAGCCTTACTTATAATGCACCCCATATGCAGCCGTACTTATAATGCACCTCCATATGCAGCCGTACTTATAATGCACTCCCCCATATGCAGCCGTACTTATAATGAACCCCATATGCAGCCGTACTTATAATGCACTCCCCCATATGCAGCCTTACTTATAATGCACCCCCATATCCAGCCGTACTTATAATGCACCCCATATGCAGCCGTACTTATAATGCACTCCCCCATATGCAGCCTTACTTATAATGCACCCCCATATCCAGCCGTACTTATAATGCACCCCATATGCAGCCGTACTTATAATGCACTCCCCCATATGCAGCCGTACTTATAATGCACCCCATATGCAGCCTTACTTATAATGCACCCCATATGCAGCCTTATTTATAATGCACCCCATAGGCAGTCTTATTTATAATGTACCCCATAGGCAGCCTTACTTATAATGCACCCCATAGGCAGCCTTACTTATAATGCACCCCATATGCAGCCTTACTTATAATGCACCCCATATGCAGCCTTACTTATAATGCACCCCATTTGCAGCCTTACTTATAATGCACCCCATATGCAGCCTTACTTATAATGCACCCCATATGCAGCCGTACTTATAATGCACCCCATATGCAACCGTACTTATAATGCACTCCCCCATATGCAGCCGTACTTATAATGCACCCCATATGCAGCTGTACTTACAATGCACTCCCCCATATGCCGCCTTACTTGTAATGCACCCCCATTTCCAGCCGTACTTATAATGCACCCCATATGCAGCCGTACTTATAATGCACTCCCCCATATGCAGCCTTACTTATAATGCACCCTGATATCCAGCCGTACTTATAATGCACCCCCATATGCAGCCGTACTTATAATGTACTCCATATGCAGCCGTACTTATAATGCACCCCCTTTACAAAATTAATAAATCCTGTACTCACCTCTCTTGCTCCCGGCTCCTGCGCTGCTCACTGCTCTCCCTCTCAGCGTCTGAATGCTGGTGCCGGGCAGTGACGTCATCGCGCCCGCTGTCAGACGCTGAAGGGGGATTATGGGAGAGGAGGAGCGCTCGCTCCTTCTCTCTCAATGCGGTCAGCTGTATTGGCTGGATGCCGATACAGCTGACCCTCCGATGACGGGCGGGGGCCCACTGCTGGCACCGGGCCCCCCACCGCCTGCTCAGGGGCCCCATAGCGGCCGGGCGGCAGAGCAGGGAGATTGATTCTCCCTGCTCTGCCGCAGAAAGTAACTGTGTCGGCGTGCTGTGCACGCCGACACAGTTACAGTAGCGTAGCTCCGGGTGGGCCCCCTCCGAGCGCGGAGCCCGGGGCCACCGCCCCCTCTGCCCACCCGGTAGCTACGCTACTGGGGGGAGCATACAATACGACATTAATAGCAACAAGTTTAGATTGAATGAAGACTTATGATGGAGTGTCAAAATGGAAAGCTCCAACATGGGACTGCTACCCAACACAAAGAAGACAAAGATATTGACTACTGCCAGGCATGACTGGGACACATTTGAGATGGACGGCTACAAACTAGAAGTCGTAAAGGACTTCAACCTAATCAACGACGGCAGAGGAAGTCAATGGAGAATTGCTATGAGCAAATTAACAATGAAGTCACTGAACAAGGTCTTCAAATCAAGGAACATTTAACAGCCAATAAAGACCCAGCTTGTACATAGTCTGATCTTTTCTGTGGAAACATATGGATCCAAAACCAGGACGATAAAGAAACAAGACAAAAGAAAAATATACACCATCAAAATGTGGTGCTGGAGAAGGATCTTATCAATACCATGGACGGCATGAAGAAAAAACAAATCAAGCCAGACATGTCACTCGAAGCAAGGATCACCAAGCTACAGCTTGCCTAGTTTGGACCCATTATACGAAGAGAGCAGTCACTCAATCACTGGAATTATAGAATCATAGAATGTTAGAGTTGTAAGGGATCTCAAAGGTCATTGTGTCCAACCCCCTGCTCAATGCAGGATTCACTAAACCATCTAAGACAGATGTCTGTCCAGCCTCTGTTTGTAGACTTCCATTGAAGGAAAACTCACCACCTCTCGTGGCAGCCTGTTCCACTCATTGATGACCCTCACTGTCAAAAATGTTTTTCTAATATCTAATCTGTATCTTCTCCCTTTCAGTTTCATCCCATTGCTTCTAATGTTTCCATGTGCAAATGAGAATAATGATGATCCATCTACAGTGTGACAGCCCTTCAGATATTTGTAGACAGCTATTAAGTCTTCTCTTAGTCTTCTTTTTTGCAAGCTAAACATTCCCAGATCCTTTAACCGTTCCTCGTAAGACATACTTTGCAGTCCGCTCACCATCCTGGTAGCTCTTCTCTGAACTAGCTCCATTTTTTCAATGTCTATTTAAAATGTGGTGCCCAGAACTGGACACAGTATTCCAGATGACTGGAGAAGGACCTCATGGTTGGAAGAATAGAAGGAACAAGGTGAAGAGGAATGTCAAAAACCTGATGGCTTGATACTATTAAAATAATGGTGGAGAAGACCCTGGTGGACCTATCTAGGCTTGCACAAGATTAATATTCCTACAGATTGCTCTTCCATCAAGTCACCATAGTTCAAGATCAAGATAAAGGCCCTTAATAAAAAACCCTCATGTTAAGGGGGCAATAAAGTTTATTTAGCTTAATAGTATCTGTAGATTATGATTCATCAGAGTGAAATATTTACTATACAGTCATAGTAAGTAGTAATGAGTTCTATGCCAAGTGAATCACTCTTGATAAATTAGCTGGAACGCACTTACTATATCTGTCCACATCACACACATTAACTGTTTGATCAAAACCAGAACTGCATGGGCTCCAAAATGGCTGCAAGTACTTAGTTATAGAAGACATCACAGCCCTGAATCACAAACTGTTCCTCTAACATACTAAATTCTTAGCAGATTGACAGAAAAGGAACTTTATTGTACATTTTCATCTTTTATTGAGAAAATGTGACTTGTTGATTCATAAATATGGCAATAGTCTCGAATGTTATATATTTTTTCACTTAAACTGTAGACAGTTAGCAGTTGCTTAATAGGCAGCGTTCAGTTTCGTAGCCAATGCCAATTTATTTGGATGAAAACAATAGTCCCTATTTTGTACCCACAGACCTGAGACCACTTTTGGGGTTGCCCTCTTATATTGGGAGCCGAGCAGCGTCCTGATGGCTGGCTCAGATATTAGAATCTTCAATTTGAGACTGAAATGTGATAAAAACTATGAATGGTTCTTATGGTGAAGGCTTAAGACATGAGAAGGAGTCTATGAGGGGCTTAGTCTAGGATGATGTCCTTGGTGTTGGTTACGCCCAATTAAGTTTTGCAGTTTAATCTGCGTGACTGTTTACTCTCGGAGTCATTCCACTCAAACCATTAAATGGAAGAGGATTAGCCTCTGATTTCTGACAAAATGTTCCTCTGATTTCAGCTAACACTGCTTTCCCTTTTGTAGAGATTAGAAGGAGTCATTCTGTGCCCCTTGAAGTCTATAACACCCCTAAGTGAAGATTAACCTGTTTCTTGCTGGAGGAGCCAGTAAGGCTTTCATAGGGTATCAGACTCTCCATTTGACAAGCAAAGTGGTCTTTACTATTCCTTCAGGATCGGGATACCTGTAATCCTCGCTATATCTGATTAAGTTCAAACCCTTTAAAGACAACAGAATTAAGCACGGAGGTAAGAACGGACAGATGTAAAGTTCCATGAGGTGAGCGGCTTTCTGCTAAAAAGTGATACTTCAATGAAGTCGGTGAATTATACTCCATTGGATATAGCTTCCTCTGAAACAAGGTGTAGTGTGTTCTTTGGAACTGTAACGTGTTTTTAGGTGTACAGGTAAAGTACTTTCTGGCACCCAATAATCTAGAAATGTGCTAATCCGACATTTGGAATGTCCGATAATCTGGTAATTTAATAATCATAACATTTAGGTGAAAAATGTGTTACTTTTTATTTGTTATGTTTGGATGGTTGATACTTTATGACCTTAAATGTGTAGACACACTGCAATGAACAAATAAATAAAAACACATGTAAAAAACATAATGTACTTCGTTAACATTTTTTTAATCAAAAAAGCATAAATACCATCCCTCTGCGATAAGGTGTATCCAACCAGGATGGTCCCTAACTAAAGTTACTCACCTTGCTATGTGCCGACCAGGCCTCAAAGTAGACAGGGTCTGAGAAGGACCTGGAACTGACTGGTTAACACCTGCCTGTGGAAAGCTGAGTAGATTATGGAGCCATACCCCAGTGGGCAACCCTACCAAACGTACTAAGTGCAAGAAACTAAAGCAAAAGCAAAAACAAGGACCAGCACACCGGATAGTATAAGTGTTATGCGCAGGTGCACATATACGCTGTGGCTATTAGCAAACAAATATAACCTAGAATAAAAAGATAATGGGTAGGAACATTGCAGTAAGTAAAGAACAACACTTGTTAAAAAAACATAGGGAACTTTGTAGAGATGAGCGAATCTTTCGAAATTCGTTGAATTGTCCTCAAAAATTAGATTTGTGGCGAATAAATTTATGTGAATCTCAATACTGGAAACCTGGTAATAGATCATAAAATACACGTGGAGTAGAGGAGAGAGAGAGAGAGACCCTGCTGATCATAAGAGCTTACACTTTACAGGAGAGAGAAAGGACCCCACTGATTGTAAGACCTTACACTGTACAGGAGAGAGTGAGGGAGAGAGAAGAACCCACTGACCATAAGAGCTTACACTCTACAGACGAATTAGGACCCTACTGATCATAAGAGCTTACACTCTACAGACGAATTAGGACCCTACTGATCATAAGTGTGTGGCCCAGCTATGTCAGGCACACATAAATCCAGGAGAATGCACAGGAAGGTAACCGCAACGCTTGATATCCATTCACGTCACTCAAACTTTCAGACACACCCATCAGGGGTATAAGAGGAAGTGACGCTTAGCAATCAGTGTTCAGTCTGTTTCCTGTCTTCGGACAGAGGAGTTCAGTGATTCAAGCTTCCTGTCTTAGGACAGTGCAGTTCAGTTTCAGTCCAGTCTGGACTTGGAGGATACTGAGAGCTGATCAGCGAGCTCTGGAGAAAGCTGACATTTCCATCAAAAGCTACAAGTGCTTATGCTAAGAGTGAAAGCAGGGCGAAGGGCGCAGTGGAGAAGGACAGAGAAGTGCTTCAGGTACCAGATTACCTGCACTAATTCACCGGACACCGGAGTCCGAGGCATTGCTAGAGCTTCATGCTTAGTGATAAGAAAACCGGAGACTTTCTGGACTACAGGTAGCAGAAGGCAGCCCAAGGTGTCGATAGGTAACTGGAGTCAGGAGAACAGGAGTCTAGCGGGACGCTGCAGACATAGACTTAGTTCTACCACCGAAAAGGCTCTACCACAATGTCGGCCGGGCTTGGCAGCTATTGAGAGAGCTGGAGATTGCAGAGTTAACTTCGCTTCACGCAAGTTTGGACTCACATATATTTGAAGTAAAGGAGGCCTCTAACCTGCTCAGCGGTTACCCAAATGTGCATTCTCCCCCCGACCAGCTCCCCGGGATCTTCTTGAACCATCTACCAGTAAAGGTATGAAAAGAAGCTGCATTGTGTGTGACTGAATTCTTAACTACACCCTGCATCATCACCATAGACTTCCAGGGACCCGTCTCACCTGTGGGAGACTTACCACCCAGCTGCCCCATAACATCCCCTGTGAAGATTCTTATAGCAGCGCTGGTCCAATTGATCAGATACCACAGGTGGCATCACGAACTACCTATCCTAATAATCCCCTGTAAATATCCCCCATTGCTTGACTGCCAGGGCCACGGACCGAGTCCCGCTGCCAGTGACAACTCCCATAGACTTCTATGGGCTCGGCTCCGAGTACCCCATAGCCCTGGTATCCACAATTGTGGTGCGAGTCAATTTCTCTGGCGTCACGAACAGGATGCGAAACTTGCAATTGTGAGTCCTGTGTGCCTATATTGAACTGTTTGGTGAAAAAGACTGTTTGCTGTGTTTGGCGCCATAATACCGCCATCTTTACCGCAATATTCGCGCCCTCAGGCGCTGGTGAAGAAGGGGGGCGTACCTGAAAGAGCGCGCTGGTTTCCTGGCCCCGCCCCCAACTCTGACGCGGCGGCAGGTCCTGTGAAACAGGAAGTAGAGGCTCTGACCTCAGAGCGCCAGCGACAAAGGTCCTGTCTCCACCGCTGTGCCTGCGACGCTGCAGCCTGTGAAAGAGGTAGGCTCAGATTAACCAAGGGAGCATCAACATGTCGCAGCAACCGGCAGACGGAGCGGCCCCCGCCGGTGGCCCCAATAACCCACCGCTTGGCGTTGTAGCGCAGGATGGAGGTGCGGGCCCCTCACCTGGCCCGGTGGTCCCGCTCATGCCCCTAACGCTCCCATACATGCCAGGAGCGAAGTGGCTCCCCCAGTACAGCGGCGAGCCAGACACCCTGCCAGGGTTTAAACGGAAGATATGTAGTATCCTGGAAATGTACTCAATGACTGAAAAGCAAAAAGCTGCTGTGGTAATAGGACAGTTAGCTGGTGCGGCTGAGAGAGAAGTAGAGACTTGGCCCAATACAGACCAGGAGTCAGTATCTGCGATTCTCTTAAAGCTACAGGCCATCTTTGAGGACCGCACAGAAACGGATCTCCGGATGGAATTTTATCAGTGCTTCCAGAGACCGGGTGACAGTATTAGGGACTACGCCTGCCGATTACAGGGGGCCCTGCGAGCTCTTAAACAGGCTAACCCCACAAGTCCCATTGATGAGAGCCAAATGTTGAAAGAGCAATTCGTGCGGGGACTGAGGTCTCCAGCGGAAGGCAGGACTGTAAACTGGTGGTCCTTGGATCATCCAGATGCCACCTTTGATGCCCTAAAGGACATGGCAATAAAAGGACTGCGACCCCTGGAAAAGCCTGAGGTGGCAAATCGGTATCACCTGGGTGAAGCCCCTCTAAAGCCGGCAGTACCCACCTTTTCCCCGCAGGTGGCAGAAGCTAAAACGCAGGTGGCGCCCCCTAGTGAGTTGGAATGTCTGCGCTCAGAAGTGCGCCAGTTAACTAAGAACTTGGCCACTGTAATGGATGCCCTGCAACTGCGGAAAGAGGAAGGAGGAAAGATCCTACTAGCCGACTGTCCGGAGGATGTCCCTTGGATGAACCGGAGGAAATGGAGGACGTCGCCTCACCGGAGGAGGACCACGCCACCCCCAGGAGCGACTCCTGATCAACACCATCCTCGCCGAGAGATCATCTGCTACCGCTGCAACCAAAAAGGTCACATGGCTCAGCAATGTCCTTTAAACGAGCCGATCCTGGGTCAGAGGGCCAACACCCAGGAGTAGACTCATCAGGCCCCTTAGACTGGAACCGCAGGTTCGTGGGTGGACGGCCCTACCTGTCCATCATTCTGGACGGGATTGCAATCCCTGCACTGCTGGACACTGGATCTCAGGTGACCATCATACCTGATGTCCTTTACAATAAATTTTGGTCCATGGATAGTCTCCAGCCCCCGAGCCCTGACTTGACAGTGTACGCCACCAATGGTCTCCCTGTTGAAGTAATTGGAGCCAAAAATGTGGACGTAAAAGTGGGCAGGGTGGAGCTGAAGGATCAGGGACTTCTAGTAGTCAGGACTGTAAATGAGGAAAATGGCCTAAATGTGATATTAGGTACTAACATTATCAGTAACTGTCTGGGAGAAGTTGTGTTTTTGCTCCAACAGCTCGCTGAAGTTGCCAAGCCAAAGCAGAAGGGAGTGATCCAGAGGGAGATCCGGGCCCTGATGTGCCAGCAGCAAGCGAAGCTTACGGATGGTGAAATCGGTAATGTACGGGTCACGGACTCGAACCCCATTGTAATACCCCCAATGAGTGAAATGTTAATATGGTGTAGAGCAGCCATAGGTCTGAGGGGACAGAACTACCAAGCAGTAGTAGAGCCCCATCATTCAGAGCACAGACCTACACTCTTAACTGCTAGAGGGGTAGTGGAAGTAATAAATGGGAGAGTACCAGTACGACTTCTCAACTGGGGGGACGACGAAGTAAATTTACCACGTTATGCCACAGTTGCTAAATTACATGCCGTAGATAACAATTCTATCCTCACAACCGAGTCCTTAGCCTCCCGCCAACCAGCGGAGGATAATGATCCGGCAACCCCAGTAGCGGATTGGTGTCAGCAGCTTCATATAGGGACAGACACCATTTCCGTCCACCTGAAACAGGGGGTACTACGGGTGGTACAAGAGTACGCACAAGTATTTAGCAAACACCCACTTGACTTTGGGACAATTAAGGGAGTACAGCATCATATCCCTACAGGCAGCCATCCTCCCATCAAAGAGCGGTACAGGCCTATACCTCCAGCCCACTATCAGAAAGCTAAGGAAATGCTGAGTGACATGAAGAAAGCCGGGGTGATTAGGGATAGTTGTAGCTCCTGGGCAGCACCTCTAGTTCTAGTTAAGAAAAAGGATGGTAGCATGAGAATGTGTGTAGATTACAGACAAGTAAATCGCATAACACATAAAGATGCATACCCATTACCACGCATAGAGGAATCCTTAGCTGCTCTGAAAACGGCTAACTACTTTTCTACCCTCGACCTTACTAGTGGGTACTGGCAAGTAGCTGTGGCTGAGGAGGATCGGGAGAAAACTGCTTTCACCACCCCAATGGGACGCTGCGAGTTTGACAGAATGACGTTTGGCC
This sequence comes from Oophaga sylvatica, assembly GCA_033576555.1. Lineage (NCBI taxonomy): Eukaryota > Metazoa > Chordata > Amphibia > Anura > Dendrobatidae > Oophaga > Oophaga sylvatica. The sequence goes on along the minus strand of JARQOD010000003.1, from coordinate 572,389,894 downwards.
TCAGCAGTGCCCCAGGAACATTCCAGAGAGTGATGGAGAGCTGCCTGGGACATCTCAACTTCGAAACTGTGCTGCTGTACCTGGACGACGTAATTGTGTACTCCAAGACATATGAAGATCATCTGAAGCACCTGGCGGAGGTATTCGAGTCACTGTCCAAGTATGGGATGAAACTGAAGCCCTCTAAATGCCATCTGCTCAAACGGAAGGTACAGTACTTGGGACATATTGTTAGTTCCGAAGGAGTAGCGCCGGACCCCGAGAAGGTCACAGCCATCCAGAAGTGGCCGGAGCCGAAGAATCTAAAGGAAGTACGACAGTTCCTGGGATTAACAGGTTACTACAGGAGGTTTGTAAAAGATTACACTAAGAAAGCGGCGCCTTTACAGGACCTCCTGGTAGGACAACCTCTCAAGAGCAGAAACTCTCCATTCAATTGGGGTAAAGAACAAGCTGAGGCATTCAAAGAGATGAAAGAGATCCTGACAGGCGATGAAATCTTAGCCTACCCTGATTACAGCCAACCGTTCCTGCTATACACAGATGCCAGTAACGAAGGATTAGGAGCCGTATGTCGTGCAAAATTCCAATTTTGATAACAGAAAGACCTGTACCATCAGCAAGGATGGAGGAAGAACGACTGCAACTGTGTCTAGAGATCATCTAAAGTTGTGTCCTGGCCCATTAAAGCTTCGTGAGGAAGAACCTGTTGTCCTTCAGAAAGAAAATGATGAAGCGGTCATACACACGGATTTGGGAGATTTACCTGCGGATTGGCCCAGATTGGGAGACGCTGTAATTATTCCTGTGCTGCAGTTTTATCAACCGCAAGAGGAGTCTCTACATCCAGTTATACCAATTGTGCCAGTTGAGCCAGTTCCAGAAGGACCTATTCCGGCAGACCCTCAACCATTGGGATCCCAAGCAGCGGAACCACAAGAAGCAGCACCACAAGAAGTGGAGTCCCCTGGTGAAGCAGTACCGCCTCGCCCAGTCGCTAGCATGCTTGCCAGGTCCCTAGAGAGGTGGAGTCGTATCTATAGTTTGCCGTTACGCAGAACAGACAGGCTAGAGACTACTACACTTGACACTACACCACGTAGGTCAGAACGTATCACTAAAGGAAAACTACCTATTCGCTATCAGGAGTAGTCCTAGTAAACTAGTTAACAAGACCTAGACAGGGTTATTGTCACTGACAAAATGTATAAAGTTTTACAAGATTTGCACTTTAATAAGAGTTAAAATATAATGTAATTATTTGAAATGTGTTTTAACCCTCATGGACTGCGTGGCTGTGGACTGTGCCAGCCCAAGAACTTGCTTTGTAAATAGTTGCACTACAGTGCCTTATCTTGGTTTTACACGAAGCCATTACTATCACCTCTGAAGAAAAACCCGTATGGTGTGGCCTAGAGTGAGGTCTGCAGTCGGAAGTCCTGCAGCCCACCCAGGACCCACGTGGGAGGTTTTTGGTGCGGGTCCTCCACAAGAATTTGTCTTGTATTATGAGAATGTTTGATACTTTTGATACTTTTGTAATTTTCTAATGTACAAATTGTAACGTTCAAGAAGTCTTACCTCCCGGATGGGATGAGTTAAAATGTTGTTGTTATATGCAAAACAAAAATGTTTTCTTTTTCTCTTTTACAGCCGGGGAGTGCTGTGTTTAACCAAGGGGGGATGTGTGGCCCAGCTATGTCAGGCACACATAAATCCAGGAGAATGCACAGGAAGGTAACCGCAACGCTTGATATCCATTCACGTCACTCACACTTTCAGACACACCCATCAGGGGTATAAGAGGAAGTGACACTTAGCAATCAGTGTTCAGTCTGTTTCCTGTCTTCGGACAGAGGAGTTCAGTGATTCAAGCTTCCTGTCTTAGGACAGTGCAGTTCAGTTTCAGTCCAGTCTGGACTTGGAGGATACTGAGAGCTGATCAGCGAGCTCTGGAGAAAGCTGACATTTCCATCAAAAGCTACAAGTGCTTATGCTAAGAGTGAAAGCAGGGCGAAGGGCGCAGTGGAGAAGGACAGAGAAGTGCTTCAGGTACCAGATTACCTGCACTAATTCACCGGACACCGGAATCCGAGGCATTGCTAGAGCTTCATGCTTAGTGATAAGAAAACCGGAGGCTTTCTGGACTACAGGTAGCAGAAGGCAGCCCAAGGTGTCGATACGTAACTGGAGTCAGGAGAACAGGAGTCTAGCGGGACGCTGCAGACATAGACTTAGTTCTACCACCGAAAAGGCTCTACCACAATGTCGGCCGGGCTTGGCAGCTATTGAGAGAGCTGGAGATTGCAGAGTTAACTTCGCTTCACGCAAGTTTGGACTCACATATATTTGAAGTAAAGGAGGCCTCTAACCTGCTCAGCGGTTACCCAAATGTGCATTCTCCACCCCGACCAGCTCCCGGGATCTTCTTGAACCATCTACCAGTAAAGGTATGAAAAGAAGCTGCATTGTGTGTGACTGAATTCTTAACTACACCCTGCATCATCACCATAGACTTCCAGGGACCCGTCTCACCTGTGGGAGACTTACCACCCAGCTGCCCCATAACATCCCCTGTGAAGATTCTTATAGCAGCGCTGGTCCAATTGATCAGATACCACAGGTGGCGTCATGAACTACCTATCCTAATAATCCCCTGTAAATATCCCCCATCGCTTGACTGCCAGGGCCACGGACCGAGTCCCGCTGCCAGTGACAACTCCCATAGACTTCTATGGGCTCGGCTCCGAGTACCCCATAGCCCTGGTATCCACAATTGTGGTGCGAGTCATAAGAGCTTACACTCTACAGACGAATTAGGACCCTACTGATCATAAGAGCTTACACTCTACAGGAGAGTTAGAACCATGACAACCAGAAAAGCTTACACTCTGCAAACAAAGAGAGAGGATCCTGCTGACCATGAGAACTTAGACTCTATAGGAGAGAGAGAGAAACATTGACCATAATTGCTCACAAATACTGGAGAGAGCTCTGCTGATCATAAGAACTCACACTTTACAGAAAAGAGAGACTTACCCAGTGACTCTTGAGATGGAAACCATCTCTGCAAACTGTTCTCTCCTGGGAACCGCTGATCTGTGATGGCCTCGGTACTGACCACCATTATACAAGGTATGATAATCCATAAGATGTCATAGGTGCAGGGTATTATTGGAATGCCCACTCGATCATACAAAAAAAACCATTAGCCCACTCTATGATGCTTCAGCTGTGTGTGTGACGTGCAAGATATTTTTTCTGTGAACTGTGAATTGAATCTCAAAATATTCTAATTCAAGTAAAACCGCAAATTTCAGGAAATTCGACTCAAACTCGTATCTCCGCAGATCATTCTGCTCATCTATTGTGCTTAAAGGGAACATGTCACTAGGTTCGGCCGATACGAGTTACGGCCACCGCCTTTCTGGGCTTGTCTACAGCATTGCAAGAGAAGAAAAATAACTTTTATTATACTCACCTGCTGGGATTTCCGGTCCGATGGATGTCGCAGGTCCGGGTACGGCGCCTCCCATCTTCATGCGATGCTGCCCTCCTGCTTGCTTCACAGGCTCCCTGGCATTGCGCTCCTGCGCAGGCGTACTTATCTGCTGCCCTGTTGAGGCCAGAGCAAAATACTGCAGTGCGCAGGCGCCGGGAAAGGTCAGAGAGGCTCTCAGCAGGGCAGATAAGAACACCTGCGCAGGAGCACGATGCCGGGGAACGATGAAGCAAGCAGGAGGGTGGCGATCATAAGAAGACGGGAGGCGCCCGACCAGGACCTGCGACACCCATTGAACCGGACCGCCCAGCAGGAGAGTATAATAAAAGTTATTTTTCTTCTCTTTCAGGTCGGATCGGTGGCTTATCTACAGCGTTATACAATGCTGTAGATAAGCCCTGAAAGGTGGTGGCCATAACTCGTGTTGGCTAAACCTGGTGACAGGTTCCCTTTAAAGTGAAAACAGGATAAGGAAATATCTCAATAATTAAATGTGTCAGTGCAGATGATCTATTTTATCACATGGGTATAATAACTCTAGCTCTATATAGATATAGATGCGCCGGAGGAAGAGACCTGTCAGTCATTGACAGTGAGCAGGGAGAGACGCCGGGGACTTGCCTTTTACAGTATGGTTGAAATCTGCCACTGATACATGCTACCTGTAGATCGGCAAACATCCATCAGCTGTCAGGTTCCCTTTAATGTCAAAACCAATACTTTAGATAGCTTAATGTGTCTTTGTTAAAAACCTATTAATTAATTAATCCCAATGTGAAATCAAACTTATAAGTCCTGAAGTCTCCATAACACATGAGATGGCCAGCTCATCCTTTCAAGGTCTGCAGACTTGTCTGAGATAAATTTAGTGTCTTTGATCAGCAGAATCAAATGTGGTTCTCTTCTGGGCCTTTGGGATCCATTATTCGGGCTCGGGGAACCCAGTTGAGTATGTTCTCATAATGGTGACGCACCAAGTTCCAGCCTGACTTATAGTTTTTCATCGTCTCAGTTTTTATAGCTGCAACACTTTACCACTATTTTGTCCCCGAGCTCTAGAATAGTTTAGACTATCAAGAACCATTATATTAGCCTGTCATTCCTCAATGTTCCGGTAGGTGGCGCCAGCAACATTTGTTTGCATTTTCAGGTAATGTAGTCATACCATGCTGCATCATGGACGCACTGGAATAATAAATCCAATGCGTTGTATTGGATATTCTTACCTATAAACAGAGGTAAAGATGTGCTTTGGTTTGCATATAATGGTCTACTTCAATAAATTCTGTGGTCTCATTTATATTGAAAACATCCATTGATGACCCAAAACACAGAATTACAACGTTCAAGCAATGAAATGGTTGTGTCATCAATTGAAGAAGGAAATCCACAAACAATAGAACTATTCACAGGAGCTGACAATCTGCTGAGAGACGGCGACGCTGATGGATGAAAATATTTGTACTGAAAACTTGTTCTGTTTGGGGAAATTTCTATGATCTGGAAAACTATTACAGTAAACGCCAGAACAAAAAGGATTTCTCAGAGGAACAATTACAAGTTCATTGCCCCACTGTGAAATCCCCTTACCCAAACCAACCCTGTATTACCACTGGTTATTTATAAGGATCAGAACCAAAATGTATTTAGGGTCCCCATAGCACAAGTTCTAATTGTCCCCACCCCAAGAAGAAAAAAATGACGGCGAAGAGCACATCTCACAACTTTGCAGCGCTTACGTTGTAATTTTTCCCCTATTGAAACTCTTAGATTCCCCTTTCATTGACCCCATAAAGTATGATTAAAACAAAAGTGCCCCCCAAATACAGTATGATACCACCACAGTACCCTCCACACGCACAGGATGATGACCCTACTGTACACCTCTGCAGTGTATGGTCACCTCCAAACGGTAAGATGCCCCAACTGTGGCACCCACACAGCCCTCCTACAGTATAATGCCTCCACACACCCCACACAGTATGATGCCCCAATACAACCCTCCACACAGTATGATGGCACCCTCTAGCCCTCCAAACAGTATAATAGCACCCACACAGCCCTCCAAACAGTATAATGGCCTTCACATAGCACTGTAAACAGAATAATGGCCCGCCATATATCCCCCAAACAGTATAATTGCCCCCACACGACCCTCCACACAGTATGATGGACTGTCGCATGATCTGTGGCCACTGGTCCAATTTATGATTTTATTTGCTCCTCTTTAGTCTACTGTTTTTTGCTTTAGTCTAGTGTTTTAAAACTATTTAATATGTTTATTTTTGTTTTAATTTATGGTATTTAGATCACAATTATGGATAGAGTTTAGGGTTTCCAGATATTTTCGCTTCATTCACCATTGGAAATTTTCGAAAATTCTCAAAATTGGCCGCAAATGTACTTCAGTCTCCACCTGAAACAATTTTATCCACCTCAAATACTTTGGCACAATTTTTGTGATATTTTGTAAAACATGTGCCTTTTTGCAGTAAAAGGTTACAAAAAGGTAAGGACAAAAATAATGACAATTTTTTATTGGATTTGAGAAAAATTCATAAAGCTTGTGTGTCAATTCTGAACATTTTGTCACAAAAAACAGCAATGAATAACACAACGCTAAAAAGAATAGTTGTTTAAAAACGACAATGATAACTCGAGGTCTAAAACCCTGATTCATCAAGCCCGCTGTAAAAAACGCCATTCTTAATGAAGGGGTGGGGTGGACTGCAATGCGTCTAATTCATTAATAGTCACACAACTCTTAATGAATCAGGTAAGGCGTGTATCGCAATCTTGCTACAGTCAGAAGCTGGAGTAATGCAGTGGGGAAAAAAAGTATTTAGTCAGCCACCAATTGTGCAAGTTTTCCCACTTAAAAAGTTGAGAGAGGCCTGTAATTTACATCATAGGTAGACCACAACTATGAGAATCAAAATCAGAAAACAAATCCAGAAAATCACCTTGTCTGATTTGGCAAGATTTATTTTGCAAATTATGGTGGAAAATAAGTATTTGGTCACCTAAAAACATGCAAGATTTCTGGCTCTCACAGACCTGTAACTTCTTCTTAAGAGGCTCCTCTGTCCTCCACTCATTACCTGTAGTAATGGCCCCTTTTTGAAGTTGCTATCAGTATAAAAGACACCTATCCGCAACCTCAGTCACACTCCAAACTCCACTATGGTGAAGACCAAAGAGCTATCAAAGAACGCCAGAAACAAAATTGTAGCCCTGCACCAGGCTGAGAAGACTGAATCTGCAATAGGCAAGCAGCTTGGTGTCATGAAATCAACTGTGGGAGCAATAATAAGAAAATGGAAGACATACAAGACCACTGATAATCTCCCTCGATCTGGGGCTCCATGCAAGATTTCAACCCGTGGGGTTGAAAAATCACAAGAACGGTGAACAAAAATCTCAGAACCACACGGGGGACCTAGTGAATGACCTGCATAGAGCTGGGGCCACCGTAACAAAGGCTACCATCAGTAACACACTACGCCACCAGGGACTCAGATCCTGCAGTGCTAGTCGTGTCCCCCTGCATAAGCCAGTACATGTCCGAGCCCGCCTGAAGTTTGCTAGAGAGCATTTGGATTATCCATAAGAGTATTTCGAAAATGTCATATGGTCTGATGAAACCAAAGTAGAACTGTTTGGTAGAAACAAAACTCGTCGTGTTTGGAGGAGACAGAATGCTGAGTTGCATCCAAAGAACACCATACCTACTGTGAAGCATGGGGGTGGCAACATCACGCTTTGGGGCTGTTTCTCTGCATAGGGACCAGGATGACTGGTCTGTGTACATGAAAGAATGAATGGGGCCATGTATCGTGATATTTTGAGTGCAAACCTCCTTCCATCAGCAAGGGCATTGAAGATGAAACGTGGATGGGTCTTTCAGCATGAAAATGATCCCAAGCACACCCCCAGGGTAATGAAGAAGTGGCTTCGTAAGAAGCCTATGAAGGTCCTGGAGTGGCCTAGCCAATCTCCAGATCTGAACCCCATAGAAAATCTTTGGAGGGATTTGAAAGTCCGTGTTGCTCAGCGACAGGCCCAAAACATCACTGCTCTAGAGGAGATCTGCATGGAGGAATGGGCCAACATACCACCAACAGTGTGTGCCAACCTTGTGAAGACTTAAAGAAAACGTTTGACCTCTCTCATTGCTAACAAAGGATATATAACAAAATATTGAGATGAACTTTTGTTAATGACTAAAAACTTATTTTACACCATAATTTGAAAAATAAATCTTGCCAAATCAGACAAGGTGATTTTCTGGATTTGTTTTCTCATTTTGACTCTCATAGTTGTGGTTTACCTATGATGTCAATTACATGCCTCTCTCATCTGTTTAAGTGGGAGAACTTGAACAATTGGTGGCTGACTAAATACTTTTTTTCCCCACTGTATTTGTGGCAGAAGGAACGTCACCGCTCATTATGAATTTGACAAGTGGGGATTGTCATGCCCTGTCCTGCCCCTTTGTCAGAGCTGGGGAAAAATGGTGAAAAGTTGCAGCATTTTTGCACAGCTTTGCATTGTGAAAAATCTTCTTTTTTTACACTTGAATTCTGGTGTAAAAATTTTGATGAATTGGGGTCCTAGTCGTTGCTTCTCCTGGGGCAGAGATGGAGTTTGCTGCCCTAGTCCTGTATCTAAATACTCAAGGACAAAAAGTGAGTCATTCCTTAAAAGGGCTGAAAATTGTTATGCTACCCTCTAACAAAAACTAAGGACTTATGCCAGAAGAACCCCACTGTTATGCTCTGGGCTGCCTAGTAGTGATGAGCGAATGTGTTCGCCACTACTCGTTACTCGCCCGAGTATCACGGTACTCGGTGTACTTGGCAAGCACCGAGCATTTCCGGGATTACTCGGCGGGAACTCGGGTCTCCACCCAGCTTTTTTGGCAGACTTTACAGACCCAATCACAATGCAGGGATTGTCTGCCAGGCAATGAAATGCCGCAGCCATCTTTGTTGTGGTCGTGCAGTGATTGGCTGGCCGCACAGCATCATCAGGGGTGTAAAAGACCGAACGTCGCCCTGCTCGGCGCATTCAGCTCCGGATTGAGATAGTGTAGTGAGAGCTGCTGCCGATATAGGGTCAGAATTGGAGATTTATTAGGTAGTGTTGGGTCTACTATCCTAAACTACTCAAATCCAGCTAAACCAAAATAAAATAAATATGTACACCCCCAAGGGGAAATTTTTGCCGGCCCATACACTGAGTGTATGGGTATTCCAATTCTAGGAGACCCGCTCCTAGAAATTGGGCCTATTTTTTAATTAGGCCTTCCTCCTCATCTGATCATCCACCGCCACTAGATCAAAAGGGTTTACGTGTTCCGTGCAGCTACAGACAGTGTCGCATTATCAACAAGGGTGGGTGGTTAGGCTGTGCGTAAAAGATTTGTTCTGAAAAAGGTTGAGGTGTACCCCACAGGGGAAATGTTTGCCAGCAGTGTATGGGCATTCCAAGCCTAGGAGACCCGCTCCTAGAAATTGGGCATATTTTTTAATCAGGCCTTCCTCCATGTCTGATCATCCACCCCCACTAGATCAAAAGAGTTTACGTGTTCCGTGCAGCTACAGCCAGTGTCGCATTATCAACAAGGGTGGGTGGTTAGGCTGTGCGTAAAAGACTTGTTCTGAAAAAGGTTGAGGTGTACCCCACAGGGGAAATGTTTGACAGCCCATTACTGTAGCATCCATGTCCAGCCCTTCCCCTACATGAAACGGTGTTCTTCCCTCTGGCGTACCTGCATCTCCAGATTACACTCCTCCTGGGCACCTCCCAGGCATCGACAGTCCCTCTTCCTTGAGACCTCCCATAATGAAGACACAGTCCAGAACAACTTGAACACATTCTTTACTTAACTCTTCACACGTTACATTCACAGTTGGCACAACAGGTGTTACATTCGTTTCCTTTTTTCTCCCTGCCTTCTGTGCAGTACACGCCCAGACCGGGCCGTACTAGACCGCTCCCCAGTTCCTTCCAGGCCTGACCTCACCATAATGACTCTTCCTTCAGCCTGATTTGCCTCAGTACTGAATTCATCAATCATTACGTTTGGTGGCCCCCGGTGAAGCATCTGGCCCGTCTGTACCGAACTCGTCGAAGCTCCAACTCCCCTCAGTTCCTTAGTCCAGCCAACTTCTGCACTGAAAGCATTGGCCCAGGCAGTAAGACGCCACATCTTTCCTCTTCTGTCAAGGCCCACTGCGAGACTATGCAGTGGCCGTGGGTAACGTGGTTTGCTGTAATTTATCGCTGCGTGGTTGCCGGTTGTCCGGGCCTAAGCCCTTGTGGCCACTTGGGCACGCTGGTCCCGTCTGAGCTAACTTCCTAAGAACCTCTCACTATTACCTGGCAACCCCTCCTACACTTAACCCTATGTGAAACTATGTAAAGAACATCACATAATATAATATAATGTTATACAGAGTAACACAAAACATAGGCAAAAACATATGGACATAATGGTAACACATCATGAATGTGGCAATACCATTACTATTAGCAGTAGTACATAGTATTACGTAGCAATATCACCAAACGTTTATACTTACACAACTACTATTTACATGATAAAACATTAAACACACTTAAGGTGTGGGGTGTAACAGGAATACTCCGTCACCCCTTACACTCCCCTTTCCTTAAACTTGTTCATCCTCGTCTAACGCATGCAAAAACCGACAGTCATTTGGCTTAATGTAAACCGCATCAGTACGCACAGCAGTCCATGGTGCAGAAGTAACATTCCTGGCTCCAAGTGCTCCAGGGGTTGAAAGAACGTATTTACATTTCTCAACGATGAGACAGCAGTTCAAAGTGATGAGCTCCCCCTTCCTTTAAGGGGAGCACAGTCCTCCAATGATCTCCTGGTAGCGAAGACAGTCTCTCCGCTTTCCAGCAGAAGGGGTGCAATGAGCGCAACAAAAGAACAAAAAGAGTCCATAGGCTCCATAAATTTTCGCCTAGCTTGCAGTCCTCTAGGCCGAGTTTTCAAACTGCAATGGCAACGCATTTCATTAGCGCTGCTAAACTTTTACCTGCTTTCCGTGAATGGGACTTCTTGAAGGGCTACAGTGCCCGCAGGGAAGCAGAACAGTCCCTTTATTTTTGTAGAGGACGCCATATGCGCAACATCCTTCATGGAAATAAAGAAAACCAAGGTTCAACAGCACGCATCGTGTGTCACTCCGTACTCCTCAGATTCCTCCTCATATTCCTCCGCCAGGTGGTGAGCGGAGTCCACCTCTGCAGCCGCAGAGGCGGTTTCAGGAAACAGGCCCATGTCGTCCTCGTTGTAGTGGGTAACCGCAACCGCGTAGTACCCGCGAGGACAGTCCTCCTTGAAGAAGGAGACCCGGTCTTCTTGTTTTAACAAGTGCCCAAACTGGACGGACGCCACGTTAACATAGACCTTGGCATCTGTTCCTTCCTCTCGGATAAAGCCGTAGCCCCAGTCGATGTCGTGTAGACCAACCATCCGCTGACACGTCGTCCCGCCATTGCGCCTCCGTCAGGGCGTCGCAGCTCGATCCTGACCTCCCTCTCCCGCTGCTTCATATTCAGGATCACCCCCTCTACCCAGGTGGCCTGCTGGGGCGTGGTGGAAGGGAACCTCCGTGGCCGGTTGGGTGAGTTTAGCCCCCAGTGCGGTGGCCGAAGAGGAGGTCGATTGAGCCTCTGACCACTGGGATGGCGGTGCAGGCTTTCTGAGGGGGACGCGGGAATGGGCGGTGGCCTCTGGGATGGAATTCTGTGGGGAGGGGATGAAGGCACACTCACCCACTTCGATGAGGCCAAAGTAGTCGCGGAACTCCCCAGAACGGTAACTTCCTCCGCGGGACCGCCTGCGTGCTTGACAGTTGGAGGGAGTGTCGGCTCGTTCTTGATTTCCGGCTGCGGTTCCTTGGGCGCAGAAGCCAGTTCTGGCTACTGCTGAGTAAACAGCCGGATCGCCAGTCCCCTGGGCCCGATGGGTCTGCCAGGCTGGGTCCGTTCTCTCTCCTGCCGCCACTGTCGCTCGATGCAGCCCATGCCTTGGCAGCTACGGATACAGGAGTGCTGCATCGTGGTCAGTTCAAGTTCACAAAATGGAGCTGCCCAGCATCTTCTGTTTTTTTCTTCCAAGTCCCACCCATCACCAGGTGGGACCGCCTCCAGCTGTCCCTCCCCTCCATCGTTGGTCAGTAGCAGGGGGCGAGGCTTCCTCCTCTTCATCCGCTCCCATCAGGGGCGGACCCGGGCATATTGGCAGACAGGTTTTGGCGCCAAGACATGACTGCAATGCGCACGAAGGACACGGTTTTCGTTGTTGTTTGCTTCTCCTTCTTCTCCATCTCCCGCCATTCTTACCGCCGCCATCTTTGTCACAGTAAAGGGGTCAAACTTTTTTTTTGACTCAGTAGTCAAATCTGGTGTTGTCACAAAATCGGTAGTAGACAAGTCCAGTGTTTTACTCATAAAATCTTCTCCAGTTACAGCAGCTACTGGATCTTTCTCCCGGTCATCTTCCAGGGTCACAGCAGTTGCACACTCATCTTTCTCAGCAGATTCTTCCCATGGCAAGGCAACGGCATCCTGCCAAACTTCATCTTTCTCCAGCTCTTTGCTGACAGCGTTCCCTCGCTGCATGGTGTCGACATCCGGCCGACTACGCAAAGTGTAAGGGGGGGCTGGACTTCAGTTGTGACCTGGATTACCATAACATCCATGTCCAGCCCTTCCCCTACATGAAACAGTGTTCTTCCCTCTGGTATACCTGCATCTCCAGATTCCATTCCTCCTGGGCACCTCCCAGGAATCGACGGTCCCTCTTCCTTGAGACCCCCAGTAATGGAGACACAGTCCAGAATAACTTGAACACATTCTTAACTTAACTCTTCACACGTTACATCCACAGTTGGCACAATAGGTGTTACATTTGTTTCCTTTTCTCTCCCTGCCTTGCTGTCACGTCTGTGCAGTAAACGCCTGGACCGAACCGTCCTAGACTACTCCCCAGTTCCTTCCAGGCCTGACCTCACCATAATGACACTTCCTTCAGCCTGCTTCGCCTCAGTACTGAATTCATCAATCATTACATTTGGTGGGCCCCGGTGTGCATCCGGCCCATCTGTACCGAACTCGTCGAAGCTCCAGCTTCCCTCAGTTCCTTAGTCCAGCCAACCCAACTTCTGATCTAAAAGCATTGGCCCAGTCAGTAAGACGCCACATCTTTCCTCTTCTGTCTAGGCCCATTACGAGACTATGCAGTGGCCGTGGGTAACGTGGATTGCTGTCCTTTAACATTGTATGGCTGCCGGTTGTCGGGGCCTAAACCCTTGTGGCCACTTGGGCACGCTGGCCCCGTCTGAGCTAACTTCCTAAGAACCTCTCTCTACTACCCGGAAGACCCTCCTACACTTAACCCTATGTGAAACTACCTAGCAACTATACTTAACAAGGCCTACTAGTATGCCCCCACCTAGTGGCCCGCAACAGAACTACACTTACCCAGACATAGAAACTATGTACTAAAGTGCTCTCCTCTATTGTCCTAAAAGGATGCACTGAACTCTCCCTAAACATCACATAATATAATGTTATACAGAGTAACACAAAACATGGGCAAAAACATATGGACACAATGGTAACACATCATGAATGTGGCAATACCATTACTATTAGCAGTAGTACATAGTATTATGTAGCAATACCACCAAACGTTTATACTTACGCAACGACTATTTACCTGTTAAAACATTAAACACACTTAATGGGTGGGGAGTAACAGGAATACTCCTTCACCCCCTTACACTCATACACCCAGGTCTCCCCAGACTCCACAGCATAATAAACCTTAGCTAAAGCAAAGTGTGTGTGAGGCCTACTCTGCTGCCATGACAACGCAAAGCAGGAGCAGGAATTTCAATAAATGGATTACAAGTTGTACTGAATTTTGTCCCAAAAACCTATACATTGACTACCTCCTGCACTAGAATTGGAATTAACATCCTGGAAAGGGGTCCACGTGTGTGGAGAGGGCTCAGGAACTGAGCTCCCGCCACAGGCAGCTGATGTCGGCTATATTACATAATCGGCATCTGTCTCTCAAAGCCATGGGTGTAGCTGATCTTCACCTCTTGGTTACCATGGCAGTCTGGGGCCTGCTGAAGCCCCCTGTCGCTGCCATCTTGGTACTCCTCTGAAGCTCAGAAGACAGCATGATTTACACTATATTAATCAGAGTTGTGGTATTGCATTATTAAATATAAGTTATCAAATGATCAAACAAGCCCTCGGGTCTCAGAAAATAGTGACAGAAAGCATAAAACATTTATTTGTTACGTAATTCTAAATTATTTTCAGCACTTAAATTAAAAAAAAAAAAACTGACGCAATTTTGTAACCATACTGATCTGGAGAATCATGATTTAGAGTCATTTTTAAAACATAATGGACAACGTAAAAGCAAAAACCTAAACAAAATGGAGGAATTGCATTTTTATTTACACCATTTCATAGTATCTTTTTTTATTTTCATTTTTCAGCATATTTTATGGTAAAATGAATAGTCTCAATCAAAATTAGAACTAAAGAATTAGAAAATTAGAACTAATTCTGAAAAAAAACAAGGCCTCATATTTCTTAAAGGATTAAAGAAGCACTCCTCCTCCCATCAAATTTTTTTATCCTCTCAATATATCATATTATAAAGCACTGTGTATTTATAATTGCTCATTTTGCCTTTCTACCTACATAATTCTTCTCTTTTCCATTAGGTCTATGACATCATGTGATTAAAAACTGATGAGCTGAATCCTTTGGCTAAGTTCACATGTTCAGGATTATTTGCGTTTTTTTCGCGTTTTTTCCCGCGAAAAAACGCAAATTAAGCATCCTATCATTTAGAATGAATTCCGCAATTTTTGTGCACATGGTACGTTTTTTTCCGCGAAAAAAACGCATCGCGGAAAAAGAAACAACATGTTCATTAATTTCGCGGAATTCTAGCATTTTTCCCGCTATATTATTGACCTAGAAAGTCCAGGGAAAAATCGTGGTAAAAACGCATCAAATTCGCGCAAAAAATGCACCAAAAACGTGCAAAAAACATGCAAAATCTGCGCAAAAAACGCACGTTTTTACCATGAAAAAAGTCAGTTTTTGCTCAGGAATATTCTGCAAACATTCCTGAACGTGTGCACTTAGCCTTTAAAGCACTATGCAGAAAGACGAGGTAAATTTTTCCTCTATGAGTCATGAGTCACTGCAAAAGTTCCTGGCAGGGAGTGAGGAGGAAACAGCTGGATCAAGAGATAAAGAGGGGAATGATAAATGCAGGGACAAGAGACTTCCTGTGTTTACACAGAGCAGGAAAAACAAAAGAATTGACTGGGTAGAAAGGCAAAATGAGCAATTGTAAGTACATAGTGCTATATAATATGATGACTGTAATATATTAAGAGGATAAAAACTTTGATGAGAGGAGGAGGCGTGCTTCTTTAATATTCTTGGCTCCTCCTGCTCCTGCTTCCAGGAGATCAGACCCCATATCCAATGTGAACTGTTCTCTTTGACATCTAAAGTTCTTACAGGCTTAACAACAAATACAATTCCTCCACCACACTTCGTGTCAACAATGTACAGTAAAATGTAGTGACTTTGCATTAATACATAAAAAGCTATGGAGCAACAAACTTGTTCAGTTTATTTTTGGCAGTGCTACTAACTGCTCTCATCCAGTCTGCACTCTGCCCACTTTCCATCAATCACCCGGCCTTTATTCTATGTTTTCATCACATTACATTAAATGCTGATCAAACAAAGAGCTTCTTATAAGTAACCTGCATTTTTCTCCTTGATGAAAGTCTTGTAATACAGGCTGTGACCAGAGAACAGGTAGATTGTACACTAGGGAAAAGCATTAAATAGCAAGGTTCTGCAGCGGGCACAAAACCACTAATGCACAGCACCAAAACCCAACTGGTTACCTGTGGAAAGTATGAGAGTACAAAATGTAAATCACAGATATATACTAAAAAAATATATATAGCATACCTCCCAACCTACAGAAAAGAAAGAAAAATTATGTGTCTCGCGTACCCTTCCATGGCCAATATTGACCATGCCCCTAGCCACACCTATTTACTGTTTCTTTCTACCCTGGCAGGAGGAGATGACAGAGGGGGTGGTAATTATTGAATTTTTGCTCCATTTTTATGTGTTTTCTTTATTATTTGATGCATTTGTGGTGCAGATGTGAAGTAGTGTGTTTTTATATAGTACAGAAAAGCTTTGATTCTGCACTTAAAAAAGTAACTGCAGTTTTTTTGCTTGCTGTTTTTTTAGCTTCCACGTAAAACTGCACAATCCATGTTTTTTGAGGGGTAGTTTTCATGTAATCACATCCATTTTGCTTGGATATTTAGGGCTCATACTCATCTGAATTAAAAATGGACGAATGCAATCTGATAAAAAAAATCGGATTGTGCTCTGTCTAATGTTATTCAATAGTTCAGTGCTGATCTGCAATTTTTTACTCAGCTCAGATCGTACTTAGAAAAAAATTGCCGCATGCTGTGAGTGGCCTTGTATGTCGGACGAGACTTGCCAAACGCACGTCACACGGACCATGCATGTGCTGTGTGATTTTAACGCACCCATCTCTTAGAAAACCCGACATTTTACCAGCCGAGTACAGTAAATTCACAGTGTGAACCATCAGGATAGACTAGAAGATATATATATATATATATATATATATATATATATATATAGAATAAAAAAAATATGGCGTGGAGTCTGATTAATTTTTAATAACCAGCTGAGGGAAAGCTGACTGATGGGGCTGATGTTTATAGCCTGGGAAGGGGTTAATAAACATGGAGCTTCCCAGCCTGTTAGTATTAGCTCACAGCTGTCTACTTAGCCTATGCTGGTTATTAAAATGGGGGACCCTCCCCCCAAAAAATGATGCTTGGTCCCACCTATAATTAATAACCAGCAAAGGCTAGGCAGACAGCTGCAGGCTGATATTAATAGGCCTGGATATTGGCTTCTCCCAGACTAAAAACAGCCCTCAGCCACCACAGAAATGGCGCATCCATAAGATGTGTCAAATCTGGTGCTTAGCCTTGCTCTTCCCACTTGCGGTGGCAAGTGGGGTAATAAGGTTGGGGTTAATGTCAGCTGTTTCATGGCCACTGACATGAAGCCCAGGGGTACTTAATGGAGAGGCGTCTATAAGATGTCTCTCATTACTAACCCCATAGTCATATTATAAAAAATAGACAGCTAGAATAAAGTCCTTTATTTGAAAGAAACACACAAAGTTCTTTTAAATAAATACACTCTGTCACCCTGTTCCCATTTATTACTGTAAAATAAAAATAATAAACCATTATATTCCTCACCTGTCTGCTGAGAATCCCTATGTGATGCTGTCCCACTAAGAACTCTAGCTATGCTACAACCAGGTGGCTTGTTTAGCGGTGGCATGGTGCAACCGCTCAGCAAGCCAGCCGAAACACACTGAGACAGGACAGTGATTACGCTCCTGCATTGTGTAGCGCTGAAGTGAGAAAAGTCACCGGAGTTCATAGCTGACATACCCCGGTCACCTCTACACTAATTATATATCTCAATTACATCTATGTATCTATATTTGTATCTTGGATTGTTTTATTAGTCTCTAAACTAGCTTGAAATGATGTAGAGAATTCCTGTATGTAAAAGTTGATGTTAAAAACTCATTGCATATGGACTGCATATGGACGTCATACGGTTCCTAGGTGAGAAAGATTGCATTGTACTCGCATGACACTCGCAAACACTCGCCTGAAACTTGTTCGACTTTTCGGGACCAACATCGGAACAATTTTCTAAACGCCGATGAGTATGAACCCTTAAACACAGCAGAATTTCAATGCAAAAAAAACAGAAAATACACAGCATTTACACTACAAGTGTTCACGGCCTCAGCGTTACATTTTTGTTTTATTTTTTTATGGGTTTAACAGATTAAAATTACTCACACCATTTTTTTACGACATTTACCGATTACCATGTGTGTTGTGCGGGTTGGTACGATTATAGTGCCACCAAACATACCGATGTTATTTGCTGATTTATGATGTTTATTATTTCTTTATAAAGCAAATTACAAATTACATTATTGTAATTATTTTTCATTATTTTTTAGTAATTTTATTTGAAGAAAAAAAAGCCAAGTTTTTATTTACCTCTAGAAGGGGCCATAGAAATACATTGTGATGTACAGTACAGACCAAAAGTTTGGACACACCTTCTCATTCAAAGATTTTTCTGTATTTTCATGACTATGAAATTTGTAAATTCACACTGAAGGCATCAAAACTATGAATTTACACATGTGGAATTATATACTTAACAAAAAAGTGTGAAACAACTGAAAATATGTCTTATATTCTCGGTTCTCCAAAGTAGCCACCTTTTGCTTTGATGACTGCTTTGCACACTCTTGGCATTCTCTTGATGAGCTTCAAGAGGTAGTCACCGGAAATGGTTTTCACTTCACAGGTGTGCCCTGTCAGGTTTAATAAGTGGGATTTCTGGCCTTATAAATAGGGTTGGGACCATCAGTTGTGTTGTGCAGAAGTCTGGTGGATACACAGCTGATAGTCCTACTGAATAGACTGTTAGAATTTGTATTATGGCAAGAAAAAAGCAGCTAAGTAAAGAAAAAACGAGTGGCCATCATTACTTTAAGAAATGAAGATCAGTCAGTCCGAAAAATTGGGAAAACTTTGAAAGTGTCCCCAAGTGCAGTTGCAAAAACCATCAAGCACTACAAAGAAACTGGCTCACATGAGGACCGCCCCAGGAAAGGAAGACCAAGAGTCACCTCTGCTTCTGAGGATAAGTTTATCTGAGTCACCAGCCTCAGAAATCGCAGGTTTACAGCAGCTCAGATTAGAGACCAGATCAATGCCACACAGAGTTCTAGCAGCAGACACATCTCTACAACAACTGTTAAGAGGAGACTTTGTGCAGCAGGCCTTCATGGTAAAATAGCTGCTAGGAAACCACTGCTAAGGACAGGCAACAAGCAGAAGAGACTTGTTTAGGCTAAAGAACACAAGGAATGGACATTAGACCAGTGGAAATCTGTGCTTTGGTCTGATGAGTCCAAATTTGAGATCTTTGTTTCCAACCACCGTGTCTTTGTGCGACGCAGAAAAGGTGAACGGATGGACTCTACATGCCTGGTTCCCACCGTGAAGCATGGAGGAGGAGGTGTGATGGTGTGGGGGTGCTTTGCTGGTGATACTGTTGGGGATTTCTTCAAAATTGAAGGCATACTGAACCAGCATGGCTACCACAGCATCTTGCAGCGACATGCTATTCCATCCAGTTTGCATTTAGTTGGACCATCATTTATTTTTCAACGGTGTAATGACCCCAAACACACCTCCAGGCTGTGTAAGGGCTATTTGACCAAAAAGGAGAGTGATGGGGTGCTACGCCAGATGACCTGGCCTCCACAGTCACCAGACCTGAACCCAATCGAGATGATTTGGGGTGAGCTGGACCGCAGAGTGAAGGCAAAAGGGCCAACAAGTGCTAAGCATCTCTGGGAACTCCTTCAAGATTGTTGGAAGACCATTTCCGGTGACTACCTCTTGAAGCTCATCAAGAGAATGCCAAGAGTATGCAAAGCAGTCATCAAAGCAAAAGGTGGCTACTTTGAAGAACCTAGAATATAAGACATATTTTCAGTTGTTTCACACTTTTTTGTTAAGTATATAATTCCACATGTGTTAATTCATAGTTTTGATGCCTTCAGTGTGAATGTACAATTTTCATAATCATGGAAATACAGAAAAATCTTTGAATGAGAAAGTGTGTCCAAACTTTTGGTCTGCACTGTACTCTATGGGTTCAGAGCCTGCACTGCAGCTTCAAATATAGAAAATTCTCCCGTGCTGATCATCGCAAGCTGTTACTCCTAGCTTCAGCTGCTGCCTGCAATGGTACACGTTGTGGGTTCGATTCCTGGGGAGATCAGATCACAAGAAGATAATTGTTTATTTAATTAATACAAACATGTGCAGAGATGGGGGACATTTATGAGTATTATACCTGTCAAATAAGCGTCAAATAAGCTTGATGCCTTCAAACCTGTATGACTTACTTTTTGCCAATGCTCTTTAAATCAATATTTTGAGTTTTACGTCTGTCAAATAAGCTTGTTACTTCAAGACTTGTATGATTATCTTTTATTGTAATACTCTTTAAATCAATAAAACATGCTGGAAAAAAAAAAAACATGTGCAGAGACAGGCCGCCCTTTGGAAGTCTGGACAAAGCCCTGGCTTGCTAGGACAGTGGGACTGTCCCTATTTGAGGGTTGGTTGGGAGCTGTGATACAGTGTATTTTATATTGCAGAAGTGCAGATTTTTTTGCAGTATGCAGATCCATTGTGGTCACCTCCCTTGGCTGCTTGAACTCTTGCAAGTACTGTCTAGCCATTTCCATGGTTGCTGGGCTCTAGTAGGCAACCTGAAAAATACTGCAAAGGCGGTCACTGTTGCCACCTTAGCACTGCAGATGTTCAGGAGGGCAAACCATTTGATGTACAGAAATTTCAGTAAATTTTTAAATAAAGAAACCTCCCAGAATTTCAGGCAAGTTTGATGACTCCTCCGTGAGTTTGATCTCCCTTCATCTTAGGAGCTTCCTCAATGTTCTGGGAGAGTTGACAATGTGAAGATAATGGTCACTTTGTCCAATTGATGGCCATCCCATACGAGTCTCTAATCGGGAATTGGATTGGCTGAGTGGGCATTTTATTAAAATTGAGATAAGGGAATGCCAGTCACCACTTTTGCAGATTACCTCTAGAGGAAAGAAGATTGGTGGCAGTGAAATCCAACCTGTCTGACTGGTTTGCATTCTTTTCTTAAAGGAGCAACCACCATGTGTCTATACTTTAAAGGTTTTGCACTACATTAAAAATGATCCCTGTTCAAGCAGAGCATTGTATTCAGCCATCTCCCACAGATCCATAGAGAATGAAAGAAGCAGACATGTGCATACTCTACCACTGCTCTATTCTTATGTGCGCTGCAGTGCCCAGGCCTCTGGACCGCTGGGGGTCCCAGACGTCAATCGCTAATGGTCTTAAGGGCCCCGTCACACCTAGCGACACACCAGCGATCCCGACAACGATATGCACTTGTCAGGATCGCTGGTGTGTCGCTACATGATCGCTGCTGAGCTGCCAAACAGGCAGCTCAGGCAGAGATCAGGACAGCGACACTGCGGGTAATGTCGCTTAGTTATCCGCAGTGTATGTTGGATACCAGCCCTCTGGTGCAGGGAGCTGGTAACTAAGGTACACATCGGGTTTCCAGGTGCTGCGCGGCACCTGTAAACCCGATGTGTACCTTGGTTACCAGCTCCCCTGCAGCAGCGCGCTGGTATCCAACGTACACGTCGGGTTTCCAGGCACTGCCCGGCACCTGGAAACCCGATGTGTACCTTGGTTACCAGCTGATCGCTGGTCTCCCGCCTGTCACACGCAGCGATGCGTGCTGGCCAGCAGGAGACCAACGATCAAAAATATGTCCAGGACATTCAGCGATACCCAGCAGGGGGGCTGATTGTCGTTGAGTGTCACACACAGCGTTATCGCTGGGGAGATAGCTGTTGCATCACAAAACTAGTGACTCAGCAGCGATCTCGCTAGCGAGATCACTGTGTGTGACGGGGGCTTAACAGTCGAACGTATCCCCTATCCTATTAATAGAAGATAACATATCAACTTGGTACAAACCCTTTTGGGACAATTTTTTTCTTACTTAAATGCTTGTATTTGGAGGCTAAAAAACCATTTTTGGCTTTGGGCTTTGCTACAAAATTTGCAGTTTGCCTTCTACAGCCTCCGTGTTGCACTTTCTATTGCTGGCTGCAGAATGAGTTACGGTAACTGAGAATCTGTCAGTGATCTCATTCGGACAGTGTGACAGGAGAGTTTGAAACTATTTTATATGTCTTTTTGACTTTTTTTCAGCTGATTTATGACCACATTAAAAGTTGAGTGTGCAGGGAAACAAAGAGCATGTAAAACCCAAAGTGTGCAAAATTTTCAATGCAACCGAACTGCAAAAATGATTTTTAGCCTGAAATACATGTATTGAAGTAAAAATAATAGTGGAATTAAATATTAAAAACTATACTCAAAACTTTTAAATTCATTCTTTACTGTCAAAAGCATGAATCTTTAAACCCAAAATGACCAGTCCTAAAAATATAGCGTTTCCTGTGTCCTTTATTGAAACCAGATCATTAGCTGTCGTGATAGAACAGCCGTTTCTACTATGAATTTTTCGCTAATTAAAGTCTTGTTACATGGAGGGAATGCCGTATTACAGATGCCATTAGACTATCTGAGCGTAATAATAACAGCAGGTAAATGCATAGAAATGAGCTATTAAGGCCCCACAGAAAAATATATTGAACTTCTCTCTTTGAATTTCCCCCATTGCCAGGTGATTTAATAAAATTAAAATTTATATCCATTAAAAGCAAAAATTGATATAAATATTCAGCGGTGTGATCATCATAATTGCAAGGTTTAGCCATTCAACAGCAGAATCTACAAAAATAAGCACATTAAATAAGCGAAATGATAATAATTGTATGGAATCAAGGCTTTAATGCTGTGATAAAAGCCTTCACTATCGTAAGACAGAATCATAAATGAAGTTTTTATTTAGGATTGTTAAAGCCGATGTGGCATTTAACAGAAACCCATAACAGTTAGGGAACCTCTTAGCTGATTCATGTTGCTGAACCATGAATCAGAGACTGGATCCATTATCACAGCCATTTATATCTCTCAGCAACATACTTTAGGATAGCATCCGACAATGACATGATTCAGATGATTAGTCCAAGAGGCCGGTCCCCGTTGGCTCCTCCTTACCCCACTACCCCTTGTCTGAAAGGTCTCTTCTTGTGTGTATATAGGGAGAGACCTGTCTGTCTAGAGGAGTGGGACAGGGAGAAGACATTAGAGAACGGCCACTACGACATTAAACATGGAACCATGACAGCACTCACCCGGGGGGTTGCAAAAATAGAAAAAGGTTTATTTCTCCATACACATGTAAAGGACAGCCTCTTGGACTAGTCATCTAAATAGCTCCAACCTTGATGAACTTTTCAAAGTATATTTTCTCTGAAACGCCAGACATGGCTGCAATAATAGAGCCAGTCTCTAATGCTGCACGTGATTCGGGCAGCATGAATCAGCGGATAGCTTCCCCCTTAAATGCATAAAAGCATCACGCACCAGAATCTGCAGCATCACTGGCCTTTCGGGGGTGGTATGGGTATAGCATACTTGCCGATTCTCCTGATTTTGCCAACACAATCAGCTTGGGTCTGAGAAAGGGGGAGAGTGAGCGGCATTTATGCAAAATTCTGGGCATTTTGGCAGTGTGCATATGTGGTTCTGGAGCAGGGGTGATAAATCCCACTATGGGTTTTAAAATGTTGAAAAGGATACTTGTATTCTGTAGTGATGGGCAGGTGTGCTTGCCATTGCCCAATACTCGTTCATGCATTTGGGTGCTCAATCGAGTACCGAGCAGTGACGAAAATCGCATGCACCCGAGCAACCTACTGCTCGCTCATCACTAGTATTCATGTCTTGGTGTCCAAAAGCCCCGCTGGCACATGGTAAGTAGGCACCCCTTAAGAGCATTAAGTAACATCTATGGCAAAAAATAACTTTGGGCAAATATTATATACAATCTTTTGGGGTGTTGGACCCTTTAATTCCCATAGAATTTGCAAATCTTGGGCCCCAATGTAATCTATAGCAGAGCCCCCATCAACCACGTCTTCTTATGTGACAGTGTCTCCTTAGACTTAGGACTCATTCATACGTCTGTACAACATGATTCAAGTACAGATCGCAATGCACGGACTGGCTGCAGGTCTCCTAACCTGAGCAATACAGCCTCATATGTTTCTATGAAGCTGTTACTCTCAGGTCGATATTGACCTTTTGGATTGGTACTTCAAGTAGGTGACACTAGAGTTCTAGGCCTCATCCTCCTTGAAGAGGAAATACTCCCTCCATTGGAACGTATGTAATACAGCAGTGATAGAAATTCTATTTCACGCTTCCTGGTGGAATGAACATGTAGAAGTCATGCTGCTGCAAACCAGTCTCAGGAAATTCGAATATGTCCTGGTCCAAAATGTAGTACATAAATGGCGTTTATATCTTTAAGTGGAAGGTTCCAGAGCAGTTCTTGGACCGGAACATAAACATCCATATTTTTAATAACCAAGATGTTGGTAAGTATTACAGAGAACCATCATAGATCTCAAGTTTTAACATGTAGGAGGATCCTTATGGTTTTCATGTTCTCTCTTTGATATCAGTTAATGGGAAACTTCATCATTTACTTTTCATTTGTGTGATTTTTATTAGTCAGTAGAAGTCATCAAAGAGCGATTTATTAATGGTTAGGAATTGATACAGAAAGTTAATTAAAAAGTTTTAGAACTTCTTACTGTGCAATGCCTGTATATGCTACAGGAGACTAATGCCTACCAAACAGTAAATGGAAAGTCCTAAAATTAAAAGTCCTAAAAAAAATATTGTAGATGAAAAAGCCACATAAAGTAAGCAGCCAAGGGCCTCGGATGAACGTAATCCACTACTGCTCACAGTCTGCAAGTCCTTTCTGTAAAAGTGTTCAGATCATATGGAAATATACAGGAGTAAAACAATTTTAGCTGCAATTTCCTACTTCACAGCAGCGGGCCAAATCACAATTGAAACTCGCTTAAGAATATCATTTAAATGCAAATTCATCGTCTATTTTTCCTGAATGAATTCTAATATTGTAAATTGCTTATTATTTCAAGATGTCAGATAAATTTAGACAGTTTGGTCTAAGGGGTTATTCTATCTGCAGAAATAAATGAACTTGTGAGCTCATTCACCTTGATTTACATTGATTTCTAATTCTGTCTATTATTCAAATCCAAGTTGCGCTGTGTATACCTGCCCAGAAAAATGTCATAATGAGCACACTGACAGTACCCTTATTATAGATGAATATTAATTATCACAATTAATCCTTTACAAATTTGAATTATAAAAATATAAAAAAAATGAGTATGATAGATAGAGGTAATTGCACTAATAACAATTATCACATATCCATAAGATAAGTGATGATTGTGTGATTGGTGAAGGTCTGACTGCTGGGACGACCACTGATTATTATAAGAGGGGTCCCATGTACCCTGCTCAAATGAAATATTATTACACTTTCATGCCAGTCGCTCCCTTATTGCCTATGGAGATGGTGGTCACTACCACATTAAACATGGGATCCCATTATCAACGCTGGTTCCTACAGTCAGACACCCCCTAATGATGCATTAACCGCCCGTAGTGGATAAATGTCATTGGTTGGGATGACCCGTTTAAATTGTTTTTCGTAAAATTTTAAAAAAAACATGGCTGCTTCATTTTCTAAACGGCGCCACTCTTGTCTTCGTGTTATATCTGCAACTGCGGCTTTGTCCCATTTAATAGCCGATGTTTCATATCAAAAGCCCATGGTCAACAATGGCACCGCTTATGCTTATGAGTGTTTGGTGAGTTTTTGATGATGCGAAAGTAAAAAAAAAAACGGGTGCGATCCAGCTCACACAGATTGAGACTGCCGGCAGCGGTCCTGGGCTCAGATAGAAAACCCACTCTTGCTCAGTGGTAACAAATGAAGAAAAATATAGAGAGAATCCAACTGTTTTTCTGATAAAAAAAATATACAAAAACTTTATTATACAAATTCAAATAAAACAGGACAGTCCCAGTGCTAGAAATAATGTGAGTGCTTCTCTACACGTTTAAGACTAAGGGTGCTTACGTCCGAATCCTCTCCAAAAACCAGATTCAGATGCATGCGCCAACGGGGCCGTAGACTATAATGGTGGTGGCAAAGCGAACATGCGCTCTGTCGTGCATTATTTCCAGAGTATACGGCTTCTGGAGGAGGACACCCAGGTGCAGTCCACTACATCTGAGTATCCACCTCCAGTGGTCGTATACACCCAAAAATGATGCACGACAGAGCACACGTTCACTCTGCCAGCACCATTATAGTCAATGGCCGCGTCGGCGCATATCTCCGAATCCTGTGCAGGGAGCCATTGAACGGGTACCTAAACGCATTGTGAAAGCACCCAAAATCCTAGCCCTTGCTCATCCAAGCGTAAAGACTAGGTTTTACCTGAAATATGTAGGAAATCATCACATTTTTTCTAGTACCGGGAATGTCCTGCTTTATTTGCGGTTTTGATATTGTAGATTTTCTGAAGCATTTCGGCACCTATTAGCTAAATGTTTGCTTGTGTTTTTTACATACTTTTTTTGCATTTTCCATATGGCAGTTTTTATCTCTTTCTCATTTGTCATATGCTAAATTTGCCTGCTTTGTTTTTGATACTTACTGGCGCAATACTTTACCGATACAGCTGGATTACATGTATTTTTAGTGCTTTTCTGCAACAGAATCCCGCATCTAATGCAATTTTATAGGGAAAATACGCACATACAACTCAACATACTCGTACGAGAAATTGACATGTTCTGGATTTCCAGCACGCACCGCAGGTCAGTTTACGCTGTAGAAAGCAGCACAGAGGGCAGGAGATTTCTATGAATCCCATCCACTTTGTTGGAACTGTAAGATGCTGCATTTTTTGAGATGTGAAATACTTATTATTCAGCGTCAAAAACTCATCATGGGATCTTAACTTTAGAAGGATTTTTAGAGTTATAACCAAAGGCTGTCTAATGGTCACAAACTTATATTTATGTGATAGTTTTTTAAAACAAAAAACACCATTTGATACAAAGTTGCTTGAAAGCTCTTGGTTTTAGAAATGCAATCAAGTACTTACAAACATTTACTAAGTCTGTGTTATCAGTATCGGGGTTATTATAATAATACCACCTAATTTTGATAATGTGAGACAGGTTGTTGTTATTATGTGTTCCTGTATATTCTGTACTATGTGTATATAGTACTCTCTCACTGTGCTACCAAGGTTTTGTCCCTTGGATAATTTTGAGTGTTCCTGATAGATTTTTTCATGCTGATTTCAGAAATGACTTCACATTTTTCCTATCACGTAAGGTTTTTGAGAAATGATACTGAGTCGCACAACACCAGGGTTATGGGGTACTCGGCACCGAGCCCGTTGAAGTCTATGGGGAATGTCACGGGTAGCACAGCTCGGTCCGTTGCCCTGGGCGCTCACCGTAATGGGGGATATTTACAGGTGACTTGAATGATGAAAAAGGGGATTCGTGACGCCACTTGTGGTATCTGGTCAGGAGGACCAGCGCTGCTATGCAGATCCACTGGAGGGTTAATATGGTGCAGCTAGGTGTTAAGCCTTCCACAAGTAAGGCTGAGTGATCCTCCAGGGCAGACAGTTATGCAGAGGTGCCGGACTGATGGGGACCCGGCAGTCAGGGACAATAAGGGAGACACACACATAAGTCACTGTGGTACCTTTACTGCAGATGTTCAGGCACTTCCCCGGAGCACTGTAGGGTGAAGGGTACACATCCAGATTCCTCCACTCGGTAGGTGTGTGGCCTCCTGTCCTCTGCCTTTATGTAATGAAGTCTTGGCCTGCATGTAGCTGGGCCTAGCTTAGTCTCCGTCTTGTACCTGGCTGATCTTGTGGTTGGACCTTCTCTCTGAAAGGACAGGGTCCTTGATGGCTGGCCGAGCCGAACTCCGTCCTCCTGATCCTGCTACGTATCAGCTCTGACAAAGAACAGGAGAAAAAGACTGGAGTTTTATAAACAAATTATCAAAAGGTTTTATTGAACAAATATTGCTGACAAAAACATAGCATAAAAACGTATAACTAGATGTGTGTTTAAAAAAGACACCAAAAAGTTGTGGACACCCACATCACCTTAACATGGTATACACATTGTAATGTTAATAGATCATAGAATCATAGAATCATAGAATGGTAGAGTTGGAAGGGACCTCCTGGGCCTTCTGGTCCAACCCCCTGCTCAAAGCAGGATTCTCTAAATCATCCCAGACAGATGTCTATCCAGCCTCTGTTTGAAGACTTCCATTGAAGGAGAACTCACCACCTCTTGTGGCAGCCTGTTCCACTCATTGATCACCCTAACTGTCAAAAAGTTTTTTCTAATATCTAATCTGTGTCTCCTCCCATTCAGTTTCATCCCATTGCTTCTAGTCTTTCCTTGTGCAAATGAGAATAAAGATGATCCTTCTACAATGTGACAGCCCTTGAGATATTTGTAGACAGCTATTAAGTCTCCTCTCAGTCTTCTTTTTTGCAAGCTAAACATTCCCAAATCCTGCAACCGTTCCTCATAGGACATGGTTTGCAGACCGGTCACCATTCTGGTGGCTCTTCTCTGAACTTGCTCCAGTTTGTTGATGTCTTTTTTAAATGTGGTGCCCAAAACTGGACACAGTATTCCAGATGAGGTCTGACCAAAGAGGAGTAGAGGGCAATAATGACCTCACGTGATCTAGACTGTATGCTTCTGTTGATACATCCTAGAATTGCATTTGCCTTTTTTGCTGCTGCATCACACTGTTGACTCATGTTAAGTCTGTGATCAATTAGTATGCCCAAGTCTTTTTCACATGTGCTGTTACTTAGCCCTATTCCTCCCATTTTGTATATGCTTTTTTCATTTTTATTGCCCAGATGTAGTACTTTGCATTTTTCCCTGTTAAAATCCATTCTGTTAGTTGCTGCCCACTGCTCCAGTTTATGTATATCTTTTTGAATCCTCTCTCTCTCATCTCTAGTATTAGCTACCCCTCCTAGCTTTGTGTCATCAGCAAATTTGATCAGTTTACCCTCAATTCCTTCATCTAAATCATTGATAAAGATGTTGAACAATACAGGGCCCAAAACAGAGCCTTGTGGTACCCCACTTGAGACATTCTTCCAACTGGATGTGCAGCCATTTACAACCACTCTTTGGGTCCGATCACTAAGCCAGTTATGAATCCACCTAACAGTTGCCTTGTCCATTCCATACTTAGTCATTTTTTCAATAAGGATTGTGTGAGATACTTTGTCAAATGCTTTGCTGAAGTCAAGATATACTATATCTACAGCATTTCCCTGATCCACCCAGTCAGTGATTCTGTCATAGAAGGAAATTAAGTTAGTCTGACATGACTTATTAGTTACAAACCCATGCTGACTCTGTTTAATCACTTCATTCTTATCCAGGTACTTGCATACATGTTCTTTAATAATTTGTTCAAAGATCTTTCCTGGTATAGAAGTCAGACTCACCGGCCTGTAGTTCCCTGGGTCCACCTTCTTCCCCTTTTTGAAGATAGGAACAACATTTGCTCTTCTCCAGTCTTCTGGGACTTCTCCTGTTCTCCAAGAATTTTCAAAGATTATGGACAGTGGTTCAAGAATTTCTTCTGCTATCTCCTTCAGTACCCTGGGGTGTAATTCATCTGGACCTGGAGACTTGAATTCATTTATGTTAGCTAAGTGTTTCCTCACTGTCTTTCTGTTTATAGATATCCTGGATTATTCTATTCCTTTAATAGGACAGTGAAGATCAGTTGATGTTACATTTCCTCACAAATAGGTGAGAGCATATAAAGTACCAAAGTATTGTTAAAGTCATATATCCTGAATAACAGGTCTCTGCCATAATAAAAGAACGCAGTACTGTGCCCACGATCTCAGGCCAATGTGTCCATACATAGCCTCACTAACCATACATGGTCATATACTATGGCAAGATCAGGAACAAAAAACCTCACCTAAATGCAGGATGTCACACAAATATGCCCCAACGTACGTTTCGCTTCTTGTATGTCTCGCTTTCTCAAGGGGAAGACACACTTCCCCTTGAGAAAGCGAGACATACAAGAAGCGAAACGTACGTTGGGGCATATTTGTGTGACATCCTGCATTTAGGTGAGGTTTTTTGTTCCTGATCTTGCCATAGTATATGACCATGTATGGTTAGTGAGGCTATGTATGGACACATTGGCCTGAGATGTGGGCACAGTACTGCGGTCTTTTATTATGGCAGAGACCTGTTATTCAGGATATATGACTTTAACAATACTTTGGTACTTTATATGCTCTCACCTATTTGTGATCTATTAACATTACAATGTGTATACCATGCTAAGGTGATGTGGGTGTCCACAACTTTTTGGTGTCTTTTTTAAACACACATCTAGTTATACGTTTTTATGCTATGTTTTTGTCAGCAATATTTGTTCAATAAAACCTTTTGATAATTTGTTTATAAAACTCCAGTCTTTTTCTCCTGTTCTTTGTCATATTTGCACTT
This sequence comes from Oophaga sylvatica, assembly GCA_033576555.1. NCBI lineage: Eukaryota > Metazoa > Chordata > Amphibia > Anura > Dendrobatidae > Oophaga > Oophaga sylvatica. The sequence continues at coordinate 572,359,954 of JARQOD010000003.1, read as the reverse complement.
GGAGGTATGTGCAGTAATCAGGTGATTGTTTTCACCACTGCGTAACATGGATCTGGATTTTAGGTTGTTTACGTATCAGCTCTGTGGTACTCCTGGGACTTGTAGTCCTCCAGGAACTCCGGTGTTCTCCTAATGGGTCGTGGAGATCCCTATAGGCTCGGACCCCGTTGTCCGGTATTTCTTGCTGAGATGAGCTATTAAGGCTCCTCTGTCTCATTAACTTCCACTCGCCTTCGGCTACCTGGATCTCACACGATCACACACACTGGCAGTTGGTGGGCTGCCTCTTCGCCGCTCTTTAAGCGTCGGCATGCTTTCCTCAGAGCCCACTTCTAAATTCAGCTCTGACTAGGCTGGAGTGACTTCCCTGTGTCACTCTTACTAGACTCCACTTAAACACACTCTGCACAGAGCTGAGCTCTGAACGGAACTGAGCTGCAGCAGGCTGCTCTGCTCTCCTCTTTTCTTTCTTTCTGAGGCAAACTGAAACTAAACTTGTTTTTATATGCCTATCACAGCTCCCTCTGCTGGTTTTTTAGGATGAGCTGCGTGTGTGTATGTGTATAATGACCTCTAGTGGGATCTTCCTTCAGTGCACCCCTCTGGAAGATGTGGATTCAGTCACAGCTGGGCTCCACATTCCCCCCTAGTAGAACTCAGCACTCCGGGGCTGAAATACAAAAACAGATAACAATAAAACATTGTATAATTAACTCTTCCTTTGCAGGAGGTAAGACACTCTTGAACGGTTACATAACGGTAAACAAATAACTATATACATTAGCATAATGATGGGTTGAGGAATTGAGCAACCATAAAAGTACCAGTCTCTTTTGGAAAAGGATGCTCAAAAGGGGGTAGAGAACAAGTAAAAATAATGTCCATTCACTTGTTCCAATATCAAAAGGGAAAACAGGTTAATAAATAACAATATAATAAAGCATAGTATAAACAAAAATATATACATTTATGTACAGTGGTTCTTGATAATTATGTACATGTGTTAGGTCCTACTCTCTGTACCTAACAGGTAATTGCCCTCTTGTTATGCGTACTGACCTATGTGGTGTGGTGGTAGGTGAGGTGTCAGTTACCCTGTTATTCCCCGTGCAGGTAAGTTGTAGTACTGCCTTAGCCTCTCTAGAGATCTGGCATGTATACTGGGAGTTGGATGAACTGGCTCAACTTCTGCAGGGGATCCCTCTTCCTGAGGTTCGACTTCTTGGGATTCCGCTTCTTGGGGTTCCACTTGTTGAGGTTCTGCTGGGGCAGGTTCCTCTGGTACTGACTCTACTGCAACAACTGGTTGTAGAGGCTCTTCTTGAGGTTGATAGAATTGAAGCACGGGAATGATCACAGCTTCTCCAATTCTGGGCCAATCCGCGGGGAAATCTCCTAAGTCTGTATGTATGACTGATTCATCACGCTTTTCCTGATTGACAACAGGTTCTTCTTCCTGAAGCTTTAATGGGTTTGGACACAACTTTAGGTGATCTCGGGATACTGTTGCAGTCGTTCTTCCTCCATCCTTGCTAATTATGCATGTTTTCTTGTTGTCAAACCTTGATTTCTGGATGATGTAGGGCTCTCTTTCCCATTGATCGTCGAGTTTGTGTAACCTCCTCTTTCTTTTCAGTACGACTTCACCAGGTGCGAAAGGTTCAGCTGGCGCACTTTTGTTGTACCGATCTTCTTGTTTATCCCTTACTCGATTGAGACTTTCTTCAACGCAGGCTTGTACTTTTCTGTACTGTTCCTGTCTGTTTGTGTCCCAGTCTTCCGTAGTCACATCTGCTTCTGGTTCTACAACACCAAGCTCCAGATCCATGGGCAGCTTTCCTGGTCTGGCCCGCATGAGGTAGGCTGGGGTGCAATTGGTGGAACTCACAGGTATGTGATTGTACAGATCTACCAGGTCAGGTAGTAAGTCTGGCCACCGATTTCTCTCCTCGAGTGGTATTGTCTTCAACAGGTCAATGACGATGTGATTCATCTTCTCACAGAGACCATTGATTTGGTGGTGGTACGGTGTGGGTCTGATCTTCTTACACCCGTACAAGTGACACAACTCTTTGAACAACTCGGCTTCAAAGGCTGGGCCTTGGTCAGTTAGCATCTGCTCAGGATATCCGTGTGGTCTGCAGAAATACGCTTGGAACGTCTTTGCTGCTGTCTCTGCTGTCAGATCTTTGACAGGGGCGACCACCAGGAACCTGGAGTAGTGATCCACCATAGTCTGGGCATAGGAGTATCCTGACCGGCTGGGTGACAACTTGACATGGTCCAGGGCCACGATCTCCAAGGGACGAGTCGTCTTGATGGGTTGCAGGGTGCCTTCTGACTGCTGTAATCCTTTCTTCTGAGGCCACAGGGTCCACAGTTCTGGCACCACCTCTCGATGGAGGTGCGCATTCCCACCCAGTAGAAACGACACTTCAACAGGGTCTCCAGCTTCTTCCAGCCAAAGTGTCCCGCTTGATCGTGGTAGGCTTCTAACACCATCTGGATGTCTGCTCTGGGGACTACTATCTGCCATACCATCTCATGGGTCCTTGGGTTGACGTACCTCCGGCACAGCCTCTCACGGTAGATGAACAACCGGCTTCTCTCATTCCACAGCTGCCTTGCTTGTAGAGATGCATCCTTCTCCAAGGAGGAACCTTCTCGTCTTATCAGCTCCTTGATTCGGCTGACAAATGGATCGCTGTCCTGAGTCTCCTTCCAGCTGTGGTGAGGTAGAGGATTTAACGTCTTACCACACGATCTCCTGCTGGCTTGTTGCTCATGGATCATCCCATTCCTGTGAAAGGCAGGTAGTTCAATCTCTTCCAGATCATCCACTTCTTCTTCTGTGTCCGATTCATGAGGCATCCTGGATAGGGCATCAGCGTTGGCATTCTTGCGGCCTGCTCGGTACTTGATTGTGAATTGGTAGTTTGACAGTCGAGCCATCCATCGTTGTTCCATGGCTCCCAGCTTAGCTGTTTCAAGATGCGTCAAGGGGTTGTTATCGGTGTAGGCAGTGAACTTGCTGGAGGCTAGATAGTGCTTAAACCTCTCCGTGATGGCCCAGACCAGTGCCAGGAACTCCAACTTGAAGCTGCTATAGTTCTCTGGGTTTCTCTCGGTCGGGCGGAGCTTCCTGCTAGCATAGGCGATGACTTTCTCCAGGCCATTTTGCTTCTGACTGAGGACTGCTCCCAATCCTTCATTGCTGGCATCAGTATACAGCAGGAACGGCTGGCTGTAGTCAGGGTAAGCTAGGATCTCATCGCCTGTCAGGATCTCCTTCATTTCCTTGAATGCTTCTGCCTGTTCTTTACCCCAATGGAATGGAGAATTTCTGCTCTTGAGGGACTGTCCCACCAGGAGGTCTTGCAGAGGCGCTGCTTTCTTGGTGTAATCCTTCACAAACCTCCGGTAGTACCCTGTCAGTCCCAGGAACTGTCGCACCTCCTTGAGATTTTTCGGCTCCGGCCATTTCTGGATGGCGGTGTCACGCGGTCTTATGATATGTGTACGATGTCAGTAAACTATTCTTAAAAGAACAACACTCTATACAACATATAGATTAGCAACATCAGCATGTAAATATAGAATAGATTTACCTGACACGATATCCGTTGAACTCAGGGTTAATCTTGAGGACTTGATACACTGTCACAGGAAAGAGGAGGACCGGGGTCTAACCTGACCCTAAACTGGGGTCCTAACTAATCCCTCACCTTGGAGGTACTGATAATGGTTCAGAGGTCCAAGTCTCCAGCCTAACCCTGTCTCCTATCAGTCCCTGAACCCTGTAATCAGTCCTAAGAAGGATTCTGATTACCACCAAAGGGATATGGGCTGATCTCTGCTAAATACACAGATTAGACATATAAGACAGACTGGAGAAAACACAGACTTGCATACACACTCAAACACAGAAGGAACATAAATGATCTGGGATATTAAACTCTAAGCAAGGTGAGCTTAAAACAACTAAGGAGCTCTTTAACTTAAGTCTATACAGATACAATCCTATCTGTGGTCTGCATGAAGAATTTCACTGGCAACTCCCAACACAGACAACCAGAGATTTAAAGGAAACCAATCAACAATTAATTAATTGCAGCCGGAAGAAACTGCACCCAGTCCCAGAACTGAGCACAGACAGAATTAACTCCCTAACTGCCAAACACAAAGAAACAGCAACTCAGCTGTGAGAAGTCAGAATGTGCAACCGCGACGATCTTCGTGGCGATGCACACATGACAGGCGGTGATCTTTTCAGGGTCTGGCGCTACTCCTTCTGAGCTGACAATATGTCCCAGATACTGTACCTTCTGTTTGAGCAGATGGCATTTTGAAGGCTTCAGTTTCATCCCATATTTGGACAGTGACTCGAACACCTCCGCCAGGTGCTTCAAGTGATCTTCATACGTTTTGGAGTACACGATGACGTCGTCCAAGTACAGCAACACAGTTTCAAAGTTGAGATGTCCCAGGCAGCTCTCCATCACTCTCTGGAACGTTCCAGGGGCACTGCTGAGTCCAAACGGCATCCTGTCGAACTCACAGAGTCCCATCGGGGTGGTGAAAGCCGTCTTCTCCCGATCCTCCTCAGTCACAGCTACTTGCCAGTACCCACTAGTGAGGTCAAGGGTGGAAAAGTAGTTAGCAGTTTTTAAGGCAGCTAAGGATTCATCAATGCGTGGTAAAGGGTATGCATCCTTATGTGTAATGCGATTTACCTGTCTGTAATCTACACACATTCTCATGCTCCCATCCTTTTTCCTAACTAGGACTAGAGGTGCAGCCCAGGGACTACAACTATCCCTTATCACCCCTGCTTCCTTCATGTCACGCAACATTTCCTTGGCTTTCTGGTAGTGTGCTGGAGGTATAGGCCTGTACCGTTCTTTAATGGGAGGATGATTGCCTGTGGGGATGTGATGTTGAACCCCTTTAATTTTCCCAAAGTCGAGTGGGTGTTTGCTGAATACCTGTGCATACTCCTGAACTACTCGGTATACCCCTTGTTTCTGGTGGGCTGGAGTGGTGTCTGTCCCGACATGGAGCTGCTGACACCAATCCTCCACCTGGGTGGTCGGACCGTTATCCTCCACTGGTTGTGGGGAGGTTAAGGGCTCCGTTGGGTGAATGGAGTTATTATCCACAGCATGTAACTTAGCAACAGTGGCATAATGTGGTAATTTGACTTCATCCTCTCCCCAGTTGAGAAGACGCACGGGCACCCTCCCATTATGTACCTCCACTACCCCTCTGGCAGTCAAGAGTGTAGGTCTGTGCTCTGAACAATGGGGCTCTACTACTGCTTGGTAGTTCCGTCCTCTCAGACCTATTGCTGCTCTACACCAAATAAGCATTTCACTCATTGGGAGTATCACAATGGGATTCGGGTCTGTTACCGTACATTACCAATCTCACCACCGGTCAGTTTCACTTGCTGCTGGCACATCAGGGTCCGAATCGCCTTCCGGATCACTCCCTTTTGCTTTGGTCTGGCAATTTCGGCGAGCTGTTGGAGTAAAAACACAACCTCCTCCAAACAGTTACTAATAATGTTAGTGCCTAAAACCACATTCAACCCATTTTCCTCATTAACAGTCTTTACTACAAGAAGTCCCTGGTTCTTTAGCTCCACTCTCCCCACCTTTACGTCTACGTTTTTAGCCCCCAATAAGTCAAGAGGGAGGCCATTAGAGGCATATACGGCAAAGTCAGGGTTTGGGGGTTGGAGACCGTCACTGGACCAGTATTTATTGTAGAGAACATCAGGTATGATGGTTACCTGAGATCCAGTGTCCAGCAGGGCAGGGATGGCGATCCCGTCCAATATGATGGACAGGTAAGGTCTTCCTCCCACAAACCTGCGGTTCCAGTCTGAGGGGCCTGAAGAGTCTATTCCTGGGTGTTGGCCCTCGGACCCAGGATTTGCTCGTTTAAAGGACACCGACGTGCTGGGTGACCATCTCTGTGGCAGCGGTAACAGATGATCTCTCGGCAGGGATGATGCTGGTCGCGGGTCCTTCCTGAGGGTGGCGTTGTCCTCCTCCTGTGGGGCGACGTCCTCCCTCTTCTCCGGCGCATCCAAGGGACATCCTCTGGGCAGTCAGCTAGCAGGATCTTTCCTTCTTCCTCCGTCGACAGTTGCAGGGCACTCATTACAGTGGCCAGGTGTTTGGTCAGCTGGCGCACTTCTGAGCGCAGACAGTCCAGCTCAGTAGGGGGCGCCACCTGCATTTTGGCTTCCGCAACCAATGGGGAAAAGGTGGATCCTGCTGGCTGTAGGGTGGCTTCACTCGAGTGACACTGGGTTGCCATCCCGGGTGTTTCCAGGGGACGCAGTCCTTTTATAGCCATGTCCTTAAGAGCATCAAAGGTAGCATCAGGATGATCCAAGGACCACCAGTGCACAGTTCTGCTTTCAGCTTGGGACCTCAGTCCCCGTACAAATTGTTCCTTTAACATTTTATTTTCATTGGAGACACTCATGGGGTTAACCTGTTTGAGAGCTTGCAGGACCCCTTGTAGTCGTAGGCATAGTCCCTAATGCTGTCATCTGGTTTCTGGGAGCATTGGTAAAACCTCATCCGGAGATCTGTTTCAGTGCGGTCCTCAAAGATAGTCTGTAGCTTTAAGAAAATTGCAAGCACTGATTCCTGGTCTGCAGCTGACCATGTCTCTACTTCTCTCTCTGCAGCACCAGTCAATTGTCCCACTACCACTGCAGCTCTCTGCTTTTCTGTCATAGGGTACATGTCCATTATGCTGCATATTTTTCGCTTGAACCCTGACAGGGTGTCTGGCTTGCCGCTGTACTGAGGGAGCCACTTCGCTCCAGGCATGTATGGCAGCGTTAGCGGTACTATTGGGGCCACAGGACCAGGTGAGGGACCAGCATTTCCAGCCTGTGCGGCAGCGCCGAGGGGTAAGTCATTAAGGCCGTCGACCTGGGCCGCGTTGTCGGCTGGCTGCTGCGACATGTTTGCGCCCCCCTAGTTAATCGTAGCCTACTTGCTCTGAAGGCTGCAGCTCCGCAGGGCACAGTGATGTGTAGAAGGACCTGCGTCGCTGGCGCTCTGACGTCAGAGCGTTCACTGTAGCTCTTCACAGGACCTGCCGCCGCGTCAGCGTTGGGGGCGTGTCCAGGACTCAGCGCACTTTTGCAGGTATGCCCACTACTTTTCGCGCTGTGGCGCTGTAAATGGCGGGCAATGGCGGGCAAATGGCGGGAAATCTTCACCACATACAAAACACAGTCTGTAGGCACACAGTACCCGGTGGCAACGGGCACAAGTTACTCCATTGCTGCAGGGCACAAAATCCTGTTCGTGACGCCAAGTAAAAATGAGTCGCACAACACCAGGGTTATGGGGTACTTGGCACCGAGCCCGTTGAAGTCTATGGGAATGTCACGGGTAGCACAGCTCGGTCCGTTGCCCTGGGCGCTCACCGTAATGGGGGATATTTACAGGTGACTTGAATGATGAAAAAGGGGATTCGTGACGCCACTTGTGGTATCTGGTCAGGAGGACCAGCGCTGCTATGCAGATCCACTGGAGGGTTAATATGGTGCAGCTAGGTGTTAAGCCTTCCACAAGTAAGGCTGAGTGATCCTCCAGGGCAGACAGTTATGCAGAGGTGCCGGACTGATGGGGACCCGGCAGTCAGGGACAATAAGGGAGACACACACATAAGTCACTTTGGTACCTTTACTGCAGATGTTCAGGCACCTCCCCGGAGCACTGTAGGGTGAAGGGTACACATCCAGATTCCTCCACTCGGTAGGTGTGTGGCCTCCTGTCCTCTGCCTTTATGTAATGAAGTCTTGGCCTGCATGTAGCTGGGCCTAGCTTAGTCTCCGTCTTGTACCTGGCTGATCTTGTGGTTGGACCTTCTCTCTGAAAGGACAGGGTCCTTGATGGCTGGCCGAGCCGGACTCCGTCCTCCTGATCCTGCTACGTATCAGCTCTGTGGTACTCCTGGGACTTGTAGTCATCCAGGAACTCCGGTGTTCTCCTAATGGGTCGTGGAGATCCCTATAGGCTCGGACCCCGTTGTCCGGTATTTCTTGCTGAGATGAGCTATTAAGGCTCCTCTGTCTCATTAACTTCCACTCGCCTTCGGCTACCTGGATCTCACACGATCACACACACTGGCAGTTGGTGGGCTGCCTCTTCGCCGCTCTTTAAGCGTCGGCATGCTTTCCTCAGAGCCCACTTCTAAATTCAGCTCTGACTAGGCTGGAGTGACTTCCCTGTGTCACTCTTACTAGACTCCACTTAAACACACTCTGCACAGAGCTGAGCTCTGAACGGAACTGAGCTGCAGCAGGCTGCTCTGCTCTCCTTCTCTTTTCTTTCTTTCTGAGGCAAACTGAAACTAAACTTGTTTTTATATGCCTATCACAGCTCCCTCTGCTGGTCTTTTAGGATGAGCTGCGTGTGTGTATGTGTATAATGACCTCTAGAGGGATCTTCCTTCAGTGCACCCCTCTGGAAGATGTGGATTCAGTCACAGCTGGGCTCCACAATACGAAACATTATAATATTCTGTTATAATTCTAAAAACTCATATATGAACTTTTCTGAAACATTATATTCTGAATTTTCCACTGAAATAACATAAATCGCTGATCTACACATATGCAAGCACTTATTATGCGAATTCCGTGCAGGCACAGTGAATCATTCGGCTGACTGTGTACGGAGCATACCACATCTCCTGGGCAGGGGAGGAATCAAAAGACAATACTGACATTACAGCAGGGGATCACTGAGAATTAATTTTGCGAGGTAAAGTATTTCACTGACTGTTTTTAAACAATATTTTACCTCACAAAATGTATCCTCTGCGATCTCAAGAGAGCACAGATGTGAGAAGTCAGTCAGCACATGGGGAAAGAGAGAGTGGATAGGTGGGTGAGCACATGGTGGGGAGAGATTCTCAATGCTGCAAAGCCTGCCCCAATCGTGACATTACCGCCCTCCCGATGCGATAGCATCGGGCCTCCATCTAGTTACTATCATGCACTACAGACCAAAAGTTTGGACACACCTTCTCATTCAAAGATTTTTCTGTATTTTCAGGACTATGAAAATTGTAGAATCACACTGAAGGCATCAAAACTATGAATTAACACATGTGGAATTATACATTACACTTTACAAAAAAGTGTGAAACAACTGAAAATATGTCTAATATTCTAGGTTCTTCAAAGTAGCCACCTTTTGCTTTGATTACTGCTTTGCACGCAGAAAAGGTGAACGGATGGACTCTACATGCCTGGTTCCCACCGGGAAGCATGGAGGAGGTGGTGTGATGGTGTGGGGGTGCTTTGCTGCTGACACTGTTGGGGATTTATTCAAAATTGAAGCGGTGAGCGGTCCAGCTCACCCCCAAACCATCTCGATTGGGTTCAGGTCTGGTGACTGTGGAGGCCAGGTCATCTGGTGTAGCACCCCAACACTCTCCTTCTTGGTCAAATAGCCCTAACACAGCCTGGAGGTGTGTTTGGGGTCATTGTCCTGTTGAAAAATAAATGATGGTCCAACTAAACGCAAACCGGATGGAATAACATGCTGCTGCAAGATGCTGTAGTAGCCATGCTGGTTCAGTATGCCTTCAATTTTGAATAAATCCCCAACAGTGTCACCAGTAAAGCACCCCCACATCATCACACCACCTCCTCCATGCTTCACGGTGGGAACCAGGCATGTAGAGTCCATCCGTTCACCTTTTCTGTGTGTTAAGCAGTAATCAAAGCAAAAGGTGGCTACTTTGAAGAACCTACAATATAAGACATATTTTCAGATGTTTCACACTTTTTTTGTAAAGTGTAATGTATAATTCCACATGTGTTAATTCATAGTTTTGATGCCTTCAGTGTGATTCTACAATTTTCATAGTCATGAAAATACAGAAAAATCATTGAATGAGAATGTGTGTCCAAACTTTTGGTCTGTACTGTATATGCGATTCGCCTGAATACTTTTCATTGTAAAAACTGAAGATTTATTTTGAAATGTCGCGTCAGTGTCTCAACAGCAGTGATAATTTCTGCTACATATGTGGAGAATATACAATGAAAGCACAAAAGAAGGAAATGACTCCACTTGTTAAGAGAGCATATGAATAAGGCTATGGTTCCACGGTCCGGAACCATAGCGCTTTGGACGGAGCGGAAATTCCGCTCCGTCTAAGCCCCGCCCCCTTTCTGACGCGCGATCTTTCCGGAGGTGTTCAGGACACCTCCGGAACACCTCCGGAAAGAACGCAGGGCTACATAGCCCTGTGTAATATTCTGTTGCGGCGACGCACCGTCGCCGCAATACGCGAGGACATGCTGCGGTCTAAAAAGACGCGCCGCATGTCCGTTTACGCAGGTTTGCCACCTGCGTATTGTTACGCATAGTGGAGACGGGATTTCTTGAAATCCCCTCCACTATGCTGTAACATCTGGACGCTGCGTGTTTGGCGCTGCGCCAGCGCACAGCGCCAAACACGCAGCGTTTCCTGACCGTGGAAACTCACCCTTATACTCTGAATGTTCAATTGGAGATCAGGACAACCAGTGGGCACCTCATATATGCTGTGCATCTTGTTCTAGAAGCCTTAGAGCATGGCTGAATGGATCACAACCTCAATGCCGTTCGCTGTCCCAATGATATGGAGAGAGCAACGAGATCATGTAACAGATTGCTACTTCTGCCTTATAAATGTAACAGGATATTCAGCAAAGAACAAGAAATCAATAGAATATCCTAATCTTCTTCAGTCATAAGACCAGTGCCACATGATGAAAGTCTTCATGTTCCAAAGCCGCCCAAAGTATGGACAATGGAGGACGACGAAGATGAACTAACAATGTCAGTGGAAAATGAAACTGCTGCAGACCCAAACTTTGAGCCTTCTACATCTAATCCCACATCTTTCCCGACACATGTCAGCTGTTTTGAACAGCTGACATGCACCTGGAACAGCCGCGGGTGGAATCATGATCCACCCGTGGCTATTAACCCGTTAAATGCCGCTGTCAAACACTGACAGAGACATTTAACATACGCTTCCTGCAATCGAGCCGGAAATCCGCCCATCAGTGACCTCCGTCACGTGATCGCGGGTCACCGATGGGTTGGCATGACAACCAGAGGTCTCCTGGAGACCTCTATTGTTGTCACTGCCGGTTTGCTGTGAGCGCCACCCAGTGGTCGGCGCTCATAGCAAGTGAGTAATTCTGCTACATACCGGCGAACTGATCAGCGCCTGTATGTAGCAGAGCCGGTTGGGTTATGGCAGCTTCTAATCTCCCATGTAGACTATTGAAGCATGATAAAAGTGAAAAAAAGTTTTTAAAAATATAAAAAAATATAAAAGTTCAAATCACCCCCTTTTGCCCCATTCTAAATAAAACAATAAAAAAATCAATCATACACATATTTGGTATCGCCACGTTCAGAATCGCCCGATCTATCAATAAAAAAAGGATTAACCTAATTGCTAAACAGCGTAGCGAGAAAAAGTCAAAACGCCAGAATTAAGTTTTTTTGGTCACCGTGACATTGCATTAAAATGCAATAACGGGCGATCAAAAGATCGTATCTGCACCAAAATGGTACCATTAAAAATGTCAGCTCGCCACGCAAAAAGTAAGCCCTCACCAAACCCGAGATCTCGAAAAATGGCAACGCTACAGGTCTCGGAAAATGGAGCAATTTTTTTTTAACAAAGTTTGCAATTTTTTTCACCACTTAAATAAAAAACCTAGACATGTTTGGTGTCTATGAACTCGTCATGACCTGGAGAATCATAGTTGGCTGGTCAGATTTAGCATTTAGTGAACCTAGTAAATAAGCCAAACAAAAAACAAGTGTGGGATTGCACCTTTTTTGCAATTTCATTGAACTTGGAATTTTTTTCTCATTTTCCAGTACACAATATGTTAAAACCAATGGTGTCATTCTAAAGTACAACTCGTCCTGCAAAAAACAAGCCTTCACATGGCCATATTGACGGAAAAATAAAAAAGTTATGGCTCTGGGAAGAAGGGTAGCAAGAAACGAAAACGCAAAACTGAAAATAGCTCTGGTCACGAAGGGGTTAAAAACCTTTACCGTTTGTCAAGTGACGTGCATGTGGATAAGGGCTGAGAAGGACTGAGCGCAATTAGTGGACACACAGCCATGGGAGACCACATCAATATAATGTCCAGCTCAAAGGAAGGCAGGCCACACGTTTATATGCAAACAGACAGAAAAAAACCCAAAGGTATGAACTGGGATGTAAACTAGTTAGAGCGAGGTATTTACATTATACATTTATAACATACCTCTATTGATTCACATCAGTGAAAGTGGAAAGTTTGGTACAATAACACTGCAATACCACTGCTCACCAAAAGATGGCACCCCTGCAGCTCGCTATGCAACGCGGTAACTGCATTTCATGAATTTGCTGGGGACACAATATTTCTTTTTTTCAGAATGACTTTTTCCCTATTATACGTAACAATCACTTTAAGATGAATATTGGATATTTATCGACAAATCTTCAAATGTATCTTACACCGGAGTTCCACAGGTTTGTCAATATTAAAATAGGATTTATATATTCTAACATAGACATATAAAGTATTTATAGTGCATCTGCGCCTAAATGACAGCACTCACATGCTCAGTACTTCTACTTTTTCACTTGTCTGAGGAGCAGGTTGTTCTCCAGATGTCTTCTTCCTTCTGAGTTTGGGCTAAAGTTGCTTCCATGTTTAGAGGTTATGCTTGCTCAACTACTTACATTCCTTCATAAAAAAGTACAGACTCTTACCTTCTCTTTTACCCCATTTATTTCAATCAGTTTTGAAGGTTTTTTTTTTTACCTTTCTTTAGGTTTCAGTTAGAATGGCATATTATACCGTTAAAACTTGTCTTGTCATCTCCTGCAATATGATTTACACCTTAGTATTGTAGTTAAAAAGCCTCTAAAAGCTATATTCTATTAAGTTTACTTTTCTCCTCCCTGAAGTATTGCCTGCAATCACTGCGTTCCCACGAGTTTATGGTGAGGTTTTTTTATGCTGCGTATTTAAAAAAAAAAAAAAAAGCGACCTAATTTACTGTAAAGCGCTGCAGAATATGTTAGAGCTATATAAAAATAAAGATTATTATTATTATTATTATTATAATTTACTTAATGGGGCAGAACAGAAATAGTGTGGAAAATCTGCAACATCAAAAATTCACCACAAGCTCAAGGTGGAAAATGTAGTCTTATTCTCCTTGGCTGAACCCCTCCCCTTCCTGTTCCTGTGTGGAATGTGTTTCACATGCTGGGCAGCAGTGCCAATTTGGCAAATAGAAGAAATTGTATTGTCTGTGAGGTCAAGAAATAATTATAGCACTACCATACTTGTATTACTTCTAATAGAGGTTTGACGCTTGTCACTACTCATGGACTAGCCATGAGGTGGTTAAGTCAAGGAGTCCGAGACCTAGAGCCAGGAGGGTACTGTCACGCACAGTGTAGGACAGACTAAGTGCAACACAAAGGGATAAGGGGAAGGGGGGCCCAACACTAGGTAAGCGGGGAGTGGAGACTCCTAACGTCACCCTGTCTGCCCTAAGAGACCCTAAATAGGTTCTGCACCTATCGCCGAGCAGGATACCTAGCCCTGTTAGTCCCTAGCGGTAAGCCCTGCTTAGGGAAGGAAGGGGTAACACTGGTCGAACCCCACTAACACTACAGACAGCTAGGATACACAAAACAAGGGAAAACTTAGTTTGAGTGGAATCAGAGAGAAACACAGTTGTCCTTCAAACTCCAAAGAGGACGCTAGCCGACTGCTGCAGCTCCAACCCTCAACAGGGAAGTGCAAATAGAAAATAACACCAACTCCCAACAGGAAGTTGGGTGTTCTAAACACCCAGATACACGTGACACCATTAAGGCCGGGGGAAGTAGCCACTAGAGTCCAGGGTCAGAATTCCAAGAGGATGGTGGATAAGACAAAGGGTCTAGGCAAACAGATAGTCAAAGGCAAATCCAAGGTCAGGCAACAAAGATCAGAATGCTAGAACTCAAAGCACAGAGTATCACACACCACTTGAGCAGAAGTGCAACTGTCAGAGATCAGAGGAAGGCCCTGACCAGGCAATCTGCCTTTACAGCTCGAGCTGGAACCCTGGATCTCATCTGGTCCAGCTCCCTTCCATTGGGTGAGATACTGGAAGGAATTACGGATCTTCCAAGAATCCACATTATTTTGTACCTCGTTCTCTACACTGTCTTTGACAGAAATCAGAGGAGGTGGGGATGATGGAGACAAAATCGAAGAGACAAACTCCTTTAACAGGGATTTAGGGACGACGTTAGGGATACAGAGGGATGGAGGAAGCTTCAACCTAAAAGTCACAGGATTGATCATTTCCAGAATCTCATAAGGACCAATGATCTTTGGACCCAACTTCGGCAATGGTACATTAAGGATAGGTTCACACTAGGCGTTTTTTCACCGTTTTTTTCTGCAGCAAATCCTGATCTCTTGGCAGTAAAGAAGCTGCAGAAAAAAGCATGTTTTTCTTGAATTTTCTTGGGGTTTTTTGCGACTTTTTTATGCAGTTTTTTTGCGGCGGTTTTGGCATGCTAGATTTGTTTCTTCTGCATGCTGATAAAGTTTAGTGTTGAAAAAAAAAGTCCTATTACATAGAATCAGGTTTTGGTACAAAAAAGGCAGCAAAACCTGATACCTGCATTTTTGGTGCGTTTTTTCACCTCTCATTCATATCAATAGGGAAAAAACGCTAAAAAGATGCTGAAAGAAGTGACATACTCCACTGTGCAAACAACAATGCAAATCACAAAATACTGATGAGGAAAAAAAAAACAACGTGTGCATGAAATTTATGAAATCTCATAGGCTTTGCTGGTACTGTAAAAAACAGCTGAAAATTAACATCAAATTCGCAGCAAAAACACAGCAAAAACACCCAATGTGAACTCAGACCTTGTTTAATATTTTTGGCTGACAACCAAACCTTATCACCTACTTTAAAGACAGGACCAGTCGAGCGTTTTCTATCAGGCTATGTGCACACGTTGCGGAATTGCCATGGAAATTTCCGCGGCAATTCCGCACCTCCCTGCCGCGGGAAATACGCATATTATAGGTATGCGTAGTCCCGCTGACAGGTTGGTCACACGAGTCAAACAAGTGTTTGACTCGTGTGACCAACTTTTTACTATTGATGCCGCCTATGTCGCATCAATAGTAAAAAGATCTAATGTTAAAATAATAAAAAAAATAATAAATAATGATATTCTCACCTTCCGGCGGCCCCCGCAGCTTTCCCACCTCTCAACGACGCTCCCGGCAAGTTTCGTTCCCAGGAGTCCTTTGCGGCAATCATCCCGATGACGTAGCATCACGCGAGACCGCTACGTCATCTGGGTGATCTCGCAATGCACTCCTGGGAACGCGATTGGCGGGAGCATCGCTGAGAGGCGGGAAAGCTGCGTGGGACGCCGGAAGGTGAGAATATCATTATTTTTTATTTTAATTATTGTTTTTACATGGATATGGTACCCAGGGCTTGGAGGAGAATCTCCTGTCCTCCAGACCCCGGGTACCATCCGCACATGAACCGCTTACTTTGCGCATGGTGGGCACAGCCACATGCGGAAAGTAATTGGTTCAATGCATTCCTATGGCGGCGGAATCGCTGCGGTTCCGCAAAAAGAATGAGCATGCTGCAGATTCTCCCGCGATGCGATTCCGCCGCGGAAAAACCTGCAGCATGTGCACAGCATTGCGGAATCTCATAGGCCTTAATGAGTTGTATTGTGTAAGCGGTTTTGCCGCGGTTTCGCGGCGTTTCCGCCGCGAAAAACCGCGGCAAAACCGCTAAAAAACCGCAACGTGTGCACATAGCCTCAGGCTTCCTTTGCAATACTATACGTATGTGTTCCTGGTGAGGATTTAAATCAGGAGAAAAAATTAAAATATGATCAGGGTAAATCACATCAAATCTCCTAATGCAATCAGAAAAAAATATAATTAATAAAGTTTTGAAAAACTGCTGGTGCATTGGTTAACCCAAATGGCATGACAAGATTTTCAAATAAACAATAGGACATTAAAAACGCTGTTTTCCACTCATCACCCTTCTTGATGCATATCAAATTGCAAGCCCTTCTAAGGTCAAGTTTAGAAAATCATTTATCTCCATCAGGTGATTATAAACAGATGAGTGGAAATGGGTATGTATTCTTAACCGTGATTTTCTTCAGTTCTCAGAAATCGAGGCAAGGATGGAGGCCACCATCTTTCTTTTTTACAAAGAAAAATCCAGCAGCTACAGGGGAGGAGGAAGGCCGGACATGACCCTTCTGTAAACTTTTGTTTACATAAATTTTCATGCCGGTACATTCAGGCCCAGACAAATTGTGAAGGTGAACTTCAGGTAATTTGGCCCCAGGGGCAAGATCAACAGCACAATCGTAAGGACAATGGGGAGGTCATGTCTCCGCCTCTCCTTCCAAAAACACTTCTAAACCTTTCAGGTACACAGTCAGACTCTCCAGACTAGAGGAGCATATTTTCACAGAACTGAGACATTTCTTATGATGTTTGAGGCTCCACTTAACAATCTCCTTCTGACACCAATCAAAAGGATTGGGAATAAGCAGCCATGGAAACCCCAACATTAACCCAGCAGGTAAATTATCCAAGACAAAATAGGAAATGGATTCAGAGTGAAGTGCTCCCAATAGAAATGTGAATTTCATCCTTACCCGCTTAACAAAGTTCTGAAGTAGAGGTGTTTTGTCAATAGTAGTGTTGAGCGATACGATACTGCAAATATCGGGTATCGGCCGATATTAGCTGTATCGGGCTTTCGATTCCGAGTACCGATATTTTCGTCATATCGGATACCGGAATCGGGATTGTCACTGTCACTGTCAGTGTCCGTCGGTCGGGTCTGTCAGGAGTCAGCGGCACTTACCTGGCAGAAGATCTCCGGTGGTCACGGGCTGGACTGCTTCATGGCCGCCATCATCTTTCCCCGGCGGTCACATGCAGTTTCTCGCGATAACTGCAGTGACTGCTGGGTAATCCCGGCCGTAAAGCAGTCAGTCCGATGACGTCACCGCGGGGAAGCAGGTAATCAGCTGTGCTACGTTGCGATGACAGGCTCTGCCTGTCATTGCGATGTAGCAGAGTTGGATCGTCGTGGGACTGTCGTTATGGACTGCGTCGGACAGGTGGTATACTGTTGGTTTGTTTTTTTTCTTTTTTTACAGGAGATCGATGGCGTCACAGGAATGAGAGTATAATAAAATTAATGAAAACTGTGTTGTCTCTTTTATTTCATTAAAAGACTTTTTTCTTGCTTTGTCTTTTTTTTTATACATTTAATAACTTTGGGATTAATAATGGATCTGTGTCTTATTGACACCTCTCCATTATTAACCGGGCTTATTGTCACCGTGCAATCAACGGTGACATTAACCCCTTATTACCCCACTTGCCACCGCTACAGGGCAGTGGGAAGAGCCGGGTAAAGTGCCACAATTGGCACATCTTTTGATGCGCCAAATGTGGGGCTGCTGTAGCCTGGTATTATCAGGCTGTTGAGGGCCAAAATCCATGGGCCTTGACAGTCTTTTAATACCAGGCCGCAGCAGTCTGCATTTTACTTGGCTGGTTAACAAAAATAGGGGGACCCCTACGCCGTTTTTTTTTCGAGGGGATCCCCTATTTTTGTTAACCAGCCAAGCTAAGCAGACTGCTGTGGCCTGGTATTATCAGGCTTGCAAGGTCCATGGATATTGGATCCTTACCAGCCTGAAAAACCAGGCCTCAGCGGTCTGCTTCATCTGGCTGGTTAACAAAAATAGGGGGGACCCCACGCCAATTTTTTTCGAGGGGATCCCCTATTTTTGTTAATCAGCCAAGATATGCAGACTGCTGTGGCCTGGTATTATCAGGCTGGCAAGGTCCATGGATCTTGGCTCCTTAACAGCCTGAAAATCCAGGCCTCAGCGGTCTGCTTCATCTGGTTGGTTAACAAAAATAGGGGGGAACCCACGCCATTTTTTTCGAGGGGATCCCCTATTTTTGTTAATCAGCCAAGATATGCAGACTGCTGTGGCCTGGTATTATCAGGCTGGCAAGGTCCATGGATCTTGGCTCCTTAACAGCCTGAAAATCCAGGCCTCAGCGGTCTGCTTCATCTGGCTGGTTAACAAAAATAGGGGGGACCCGACGCCATTTTTTATTCGAAGGGAACCCCTATTTTTATTAATCAGTTCCCTCTGACGTCACTGATTGTGTCCCTGGCTGACCTGAAGTGAAAGTGGAAAGCAATCAATTAAGCTTTCCACTTCCTCTCCTGTCAGCCAGGAGAGGAACTCATTCATTTGGGGGTTTACTGTGAGGCTGCAGCATTACCTGCGGTCCCTGCAGTAAACATTAACCCTTTCTGAAGGATTACACCGTGGGACCTGACTGTGCATGGGATAGGTAAGAATAATTTTGCTTTTTTATTTTATTTTTATTACAGGAAATGGTTTTTGCAGTCAAATAAAAGATGGTCAAAAACATGTGTCTTTATTTCATTAAAATGATTTTTAATTAAAGTGTGTGTGTTTTATTTTTATTTCATGCAATAGGATTAATAATTGATAGTTGTCTAATTGACAGCTCTCAATTATTAACCTGGCTTAAGGTCACCTTTCAATTGCAATGTGGCTTTAACCCCATATTAACCCATTCGCCACCGCTACAGGGCAATGGGAATAGACGGGCAAAGTGCCAGAAAGGGCGAATCTAATTATAGATTTGTCTTTTTTGGGGTGTCTGGGGGCAGATGTTAGTAGCCAGGGGGGGCCAAAAATAATGGTCCCTCTCTGGGCTATTATTATCTGCCCCCATTCGCTGGCTTTGTCTGTCTGGTTGCGAAAATAGGGCGGGAGACCACGCATTTTTTTTAAACAATTATACACCTCATATATATATGTATATACATGTCATTGAATTTGTGACACATATATATATATTTATATTTATAGTTCATACACTTCTACATAGTATAATAGCCGCTAATTCAATTGACGGCTTTTGTGAAAATGCAGAACCCGACATGAAATGACACTTGGTGTACATAGGGTTAACCATGTCTTTTCATGTCCTTTGCTATCTGATTTGCACAAACAATTACATCAGTCTATGTGTGCAAAATTT
Organism: Oophaga sylvatica; assembly: GCA_033576555.1. NCBI lineage: Eukaryota > Metazoa > Chordata > Amphibia > Anura > Dendrobatidae > Oophaga > Oophaga sylvatica. The sequence continues at coordinate 572,340,711 of JARQOD010000003.1, read as the reverse complement.
CACACCTGTAGGGGTTAATTTAAGGTGTAAATTCGTAGCAAAAAAGTCCGTTTTTTTTACAACGAATTTACACCTTTAATTAACCCCTACAGGTGTGAAATTTTGCACACATAGACTGATGTAATTGTTTGTGCAAATCAGATTGCAAACGACATGAAAAGACATGGTTAACCCTATGTACACCAAGTGTCATTTCATGTCGGGTGCTTCTGTCTTTTCACAGAAGCCGGCTTTACCCGGCAATTGAATCAGAGGATATTTTACTATGTAGAAGTGTATAAACCATACATATATGTATATATATATGTCACAATGACATGTATATATATATATATATATATATATATGTATTCTATGTGTGTATATTTAGTGTTTACAAGGAAATAAAGGTTTTTTTAGTTGCGATATTTTGTTCCCATAGACTTACATGGGACTTCCGGTATCGGAATCGGATATCGGCGATATTTAGTGATATCGGCGATACCATTCCGATCCGATATTTTTAGATATCGAGCAGTATCGCTCAACACTAGTCAATAGTAAAAATTTGAATGGGTTGTTCCAGACCAACTGACCCTAATCCTAATTTCAGATCCAATCAATAAAGTTAGCAACCCACCCAGAGTAAATGAAAGCCAATGCTGGCAATACCTTGTTCTTGAAGGACAAAACTGTATTAAGATGAAATTTATTTTTTAGTTTCAGCATGTTGCATGATCTATCCCCTTTACTTGGACCAGCACTCCTCTCATCTGGCACAGGTATTTTTAATTAGCAGGAAACTGCAAAAGGGGTTCTGCCTATTTTTGCTCTCTCTTCAATCTTAGAACTTGTGGAAGGTGAGTTTCAAGGCTCTTTTCACTTGGTGTTTGTGCTGTGTGGTGGCCATTGTTGCTGTGGTTTTGTGCTTGTGGGGCGGTGTGGCTTGCAGTCATGGAGACTCAGTCTTGCAGCATGGGTGCTGTGAGGCACAGGGCCATCCGCCCTGCTGGTGCATTGTCGCTCCTTTAAAGCTATAAAATGTTAGTGTCCACTGAGAGGTTCAACGTGATATGGCAGTGGGCTTCATACAGTCTGATGAGGATGTTAAACTAAGAACCTCATGTTCAGTTATGTGTATTTTTGCCTAGCGGCATTGGATCAATGTATGATTTTTGGATGTATGGTCCATGTCATTTTTTCAGCAGGGTAAAAAATAACCTGAACTCCCTAAACTTGTTTTACTCTCCCGAAAAATTATGAGGGAGGGCTATTACAGGTTTGGGAGAGACCAACTGTACATCAGAAGGTACCGACATCACAGCCACTGCCGGAAGTGGAGGGCTATAGGAAGTTTTCAGCAAACTAATTATCTGACCCTGCAACTAATATTGCAATGATTCAAGACTGTGGCATTCCTTAGCCAGATCTTGAATCATTTACCATTTTGTCACAGAGCATGTGAATAGGATTCAAACTGGTAAAAAAGGCAAATGCATTGGCCAGTTGTTATGTGACACTAGTTACTACTCACGGACTAGCCGTGAGGTGGGGAAGTCAAGGAGATTGAGGTCAAAAGACAGGAAGGTACATCATAAATAGAGTGGTGAGGCAAAGGCATTGTCAGGTCTCAGTCCGGGGTCAGAATTCCAAAAGGGAAGCGGATAAGACAAAGGGACTAGGCAAACGGATAGTCAAAAGCAAATCCAAGGTTGGTCAACAAAGATAAGAATGCTAGAACTCAAAGCACAGAGTAGCAAACACCACTTGAGTAGAGCTATAACTGGCAGAGATCAGAGGCAGACAGCCTGCTACATAGCCTGAGAATCATTCTGAACAGGAGACATCTTAAGGAAACCCAGCATGCCCCGGCCCTGATTGGGCAACTGGATTGTCACTGACAATTAAATACTCAACAGACATCATGCCCCAACATATACTATAGATTACATACAGCTACCAAGAGCAGAGCCATGTGGTCGCCATAAACATGAATAGGTCTGTCCTTAAGAATAAGTACTCATCAGGGCCGTACTGAAAGGGACACCTCAGATCACCTGTATACCAGTAAAGTTTAAGGATTGTAAAGTGGCTTATTATATTACCTTATGTACAAAGCTGTTAGTCAGTGGACAAGGGTGTATGTAGAAGTCATGGTTCCCCATTGCAGAAGTCCTAATTGCCCAACTCCTACCCCCCAAAAAAAAACAAAAAATAATTTCTGCAGGATCACAGAAGAGCATATTTAACCACTTTGCAGCCCTTACACGGCCCCATAAAGTATGATGCTAACAAAACTAACCACAACACAGTGTGATGCACACACAGTGACCCCAACACAGTAGGATGGCCTCCACAATCAACCACACATGGTAAGATGTCCTATACACATGGTAGGATGGCACCCACAGTCCCCACACACAGTAGGATTCCCCCACACATGGTAGGATGACCCCAACAGTACCTCACACATGATAGTATGGCCCCCACAGTCCCCAACACATGTCTGATGATCAACAGAGAAGCCATATCCTGTTCGGACCACTAGGCCGGCTGTCGGAAATTTAACAATGAGCATATGGCATATACACCTCTGGATTCCAAAACATGGAATATGTGTACACACCCCAGTGCGATCACAGCTAACTCTCCCAAACCCCAGACTACTCGCCGCCACCACTAATCTGTTTCAGTCAATTAGACACCGTATGGTAGCATAGCAGTTTACAGAACAGAAGGAACAGAACTATTAAATGTTATATTTAATCCAAAGTAAGGCAGTGTTTATGAAAAATATACAAAAGATTTTACAAGGCGGACAAAACAATACAGCATAAAAAGTTACATAAAATAAAAGGGATTAACAGGAGAACTTACTACACGATTCAGTTTAGCCGAAGGAGAGCGCTTCGATTTGGCCATAGATAAACGGGGCCCCTGCATACACGATATGTAGCTCTCTGCACGAACGCTGATGATAATTGGAATTGATCTTTTATCAGACCCTGAGTCCCACCCACACACCCCCCTGTGATGACCTCACCAGGTCCCGGTTGTGGGCTGGTCTCAGTTCTTCATGATTTTAGGAAATCTCAATTTATGTAATAACTCCTCATAGTGCGATCACGGAAAGTCGAGACTGATGTCATCTTTTGTATCGGGATTTTATCTACGCTTTGAGACCAAACATGGCCTAGCTGCTGGCGGTTATATGGCCCCTATGGATTTGGAGCCCTTTGGTGGGGGTTATAATTATGAGAAAATATGTGTATTTTTGCCTAGTTATCCCAGTGCCAACAATGTACGTCTCATTAATATTGGATGGATAGAAATTCCAATATTCTATATTTTCTCCCGGAGACACACTGCTGATTTATTGTAACCTCAGTGACCATGGCTATTTGTAAAGGGTGTCAGATCTCCCTTTGATCCATCCAGATCCTAATAAGATTTTTCCTGTCTCTCTCTGTGGACAATACACATCCTCTTCAGTCACCTGGACATAAAGAGGAATCCTCACATTTTAATTAATCTGCTTTCCATCTTTTTGTACATTGCCATTTTACATAAAGACAGGTTTGAGTGCTAGCTGGTTCCTCTTCAGGACAAATGGTAGAGAAAAGAAAAAAGAGAGGGGGAATATGAGGGACCTCAAGGATTTTTAATATTTTCTATGACAGATACATTGCCATTATTAACATTATTGTTTTTGGTCTTGTAAATGTTAGTTATTGCTGATGTATAAAAATGGTTGCCATAAGGGATGCATACACAGTATATGGCATATGAATGACAATGCAGATGAAAAATCTGTTTTTTCTGGGACATGAGAAGTTGAACTTAGCCTTAGGGTTCATTTACATGACTGTATTTCTGGTCCGAGTGTTGTTCATTAAAAAAACGGACATCACTCAGATCAATTATTGAAGTTATTTGATTTATTATTAAATAGGACTGTGCAAACAAGGATTTGACCGTGTGAAAGAAATCACAGCATGCACTAGTTTCTTCTGTGTGTTGGATGAAAATGGCCCATTCAAGTCTATGGGTGCGGAAACAAAATTGGATGCCGTATGGGGCCACGGAACAGGATACGATTTTTACAGATACATTGCAATTTTGTAACATATGACTGTAAATGAGTAAAATGAGTAAAAGCTGCTGCTGTAAAAAAAATACGGATGACGATTAATAATACAAATCGTCCGAGTTTTCCGCATGATTTTTTATACAGTTGTCTGAACCTGGCCTTACTTCAAAAACATCCATTAAGCAGGAGCAACACCATGACACCCATTATGGAGCCTACGAGCCAGACATGAAAACACTTCTGCATGGTGATGCACTTCTGGAGGATTCAGTCCTTATTTTTGGGCTAAAAGGTATAAATTTAAATGACTAATTGTTCGGAGCTCAATTTTCTTCACGCGTTTGCCATGAAGCCGACAAGCAGAGAACAGCAACTTGGGGAATTTGGTTTTGCCAGGTATTTGGACACAGAGCTAGGGCAGACTACTGAACAGTTACCCCTGGGCGAAACAAGGGCTAGCTACAGCTTTGCGTAAAAGAGAGACAGTGGAAAACAATCTTATGCAATGAACTATATTTTGCTTCAAATTCTTTTTCCTGATTTCACAAGGATACAAGACGTCACCAACATGAAGCGAGAGCAGGACGGCGTATACCGTGGTGTGACATTATTATATAGAACTGACAACAGCCCATTAATATACATGTATCATAAACTCTCTGTAAAAGAGATTTATCCCTGACTTGGAGGATGATAAGTGGGTAATAAATACTGGCACACATCAGTTTTATAATTTCAGCTATTACTGACTGACAGTTCCCACTTTAATCTCTTTCAAGTGGACATTTCAGTCTTATGAGCAGAGGAAATTCAGCCGCGATGGTCAGTGGTCTTCACCGTGCCAATTGTCTATGAGAAGCATCAAATATTATCAGGGAAAATATCTATAAATGAATATCAATCTGTAAATAAGCAATTACCTCTGAAGACTTGCTCCGCACATAGTATTTAGTATTATTTATCTTAATCCAGGAAATCGTAAAGTATGGGGGTCCACCAAATGTCCACTCGTTAGCCAAAGCCAAAGCTGACCCGAGATGAAATATTTATAGGGAAGTTGCTGGATATAGTAATAGTCAAAGAGATACATGTCGGCTATCCTACTTATTAGCTACAATATGGGGGCTAGGTTATTGTTGGAGCCAACCTGCTTATTAACTGTTTCCTAATCAGAATTTTGAGTTCAGCAATCTTAAAGTCATTGAATATTGTGCTGTGGATGTCATATGGCGACAGTATATGACATAATGACTTTGGATTACATAACACCATGAGCCTACAAGTGGACGTAGGTTTTTTTTTCATGGAAATTAACGAGTGTATTTGTTTCTGAAAAATTGCAAGATAATGGATGTAATTTATTATTTGTAAAAGAGTAGATCTCCTTCTACCCATTGTCGTGCAGCGGTGTCCGCACTGTACAGTGATGAGGCAGTGACCCATGAAAGTTCAAAGTAAATGTAGTTTAATGTCCAAACTTCACAACATAAACAGCATACGGTATCTTCCAGATTATAGCCGTGAAACAAGAAAGTCTGTAACCCGGGCCGGTTGCCGTGGGCGACTACACCACCGTGAACGCTGAGGGGTACCAAGCCTGTTGGATCTGCTGACTCTGTGTTGCTTCACACGGTGAGCTCTGCAGAGCCTTCTGCTCTGCACGCTTGCAAAACCAAAACTGACACACCCAACCCTTTGCTGCAGGGGTCTTTACAAGGAAACTGTGGCCGTAGGCCACATGGAAAACATGGCCAGGAAGGAAACAGACTGCCCCACTACCATCCTGTAGTCCATTTCTGTTGGCAGCGGATTACTCACGATGCTCTCCAAGCGTGTGACAACAGAACTTGTTTATTCAGGAACAAACAGGAACAATATATGATAAGCTTAATAGATCAGGAATAAATCATTTGTGTGTCTCTATCTGTGCAGCATCTACAGCAGGCTGCTTCTCTCATACACAGACACAGGAAAACAGGAAATACAGTCACATGCTCTTCCTGTGTGAGCCTCTGGGAGTTTTTTTTTAACTTTATAAACAGCATACAAATCTAGCAACTAAACACTCAGACAAGAATGGAGTTGTTGCACGAAACATATTCCAACACCCCCACTCAACAACGGCCTGTTAGTTCCATTGCGGTTCTGAAGTTCACAAACTTGGCTCTTGATAATGGCTTTTTCATACTATTAGCTATCATCTTGTCAGACTCGCAATAAACAAACTCGAGTATACCACGTTCCACAAAGATATGTAAGTGGTGATGTTTTACATCAATGTGCTTAGTCCTTGCACTAATCTTCTCACTGCTGGCAAGTTTAATGCATCCTTGTTGTCCTCATAGATAACTGTTGGTTGAGCTTATGGCTTGCCGAAATCTTCCAAAAGTTGTTTCAACCAAATTTCTTCTTGACTTGCATAAGCAGCAGACATATATTCTGCTTCTGTAGAAGATAATGCGACTGACACTTGTTTTCTTCTGGACAAAGAAATTGAATTTTCTCCTGACTTGAACAAGTAACCACTTGTTGATTTCCGATCACTTGAATCTCCAGGCCAATCTGCATCCACATAACCTCTGAGAGTGAGATCTCCTGATGCAGATATCTTAAGATTTGAGTTTATTTAAGATATCGAAGAATTCTCTTAATTGCTTTCCAGTCTCTTTGGCGTGGCTTGCTTACACGTCGGCAGAGAATTCAGACTGTGGCTGTGATATCCGGACGAGTTGTGGTTGCTATGTACAGAAGCGCCCCCACTGCTTGTCTGTAACTCTTATTGCTGGGTAGTAGATCTTCTTCTCCTTCCAACTTTAAGTAGGAAGGATCCATTGGTGTTGACGCACCTTTGGCTTCTGACATTCCAAACTAGTTTACTATTGCGGAAATTTTAGAACTTTCATTGAGAAGAAAACTTCCATCTTCCTCACTCTGGATTTGGATTTCCAAATAATATGTCACATTTCCATGGTCCTTAGTCTCAAAGTGCTGGTTGAGAATTTCACCTAGCTTTGCAATTTATTTTTCATCTTGATGAGACATGATTACATCGTCTACATATTGGAGATTATACATCCACTCCTTCGCTACATTTTTCGTATACAAACATGGATCTCTTACATCCTTCATCCATCAAAACTTTGTTCATTTTCGAGTTCCAAGCTCTTGCCGACTACTTAAGTGCATAAACAGATTTCTGCATTTTACAAACAAGGTGCTCTTCACCCTTTCTAAAATATCCCTTGGGTTGGCTTATGTACAACTCTTCTTCAGTGTCACCATGTAGGAAGGCTGTTTTGATGGCAAAATGTCTCACTGTCACCTGTTGAACTGCAGCTATGGACATTAACGTTCTGAATGTGGTTTGCTTCACAACTGGAGAAAATGTGGCATCATAATCTTCACCATACTTTTGCAAGTACCTTTTTGCGACCAGGGACGGTTTTAGGCAAAGTGGGGCCCTAGGCAAAAGTTTAAAATGGGGCCCCAAATGCTAACATATTGCACATCACGCAGAAGCAATTTGGTTGTATTTACGTGCACTGTGTTCAGGCCGCTAAACGAGTGTGATTGACAATATTGAAGTCGTTCGACGCTTGTTTCCCGGCCTTTTTACACCAACTGAGAAAGATTGATGGGAACCGAACAATCACTGCTAGATCACTCTGTCCCCATACAGTATCATGTTATCAGCAGCACATCTACAGTTTACACTGGCAATGTGCTGCTGAGAACAATGATTTTTGTTCTGGCATAAACAATCCAATCACTCGATGAATATGCAGCATTTTGATTGTTTAGTATAATACATCCCATAGTCCTCCATATATTATAATGTGTACCACAGTCCTCCATATAGTATAATAAACTCCCCATAGTCCTCCATATAGTATAATACACTCCCCATAGTCCTCCATATAGTATAATACACTCTCTATAGTCCTCCATATATTAAAATACACTCCTCAGTCCTCCATATTGTATAATACACTCCTCATAGTGCTCCATATAGTATAATGCACCGCCATAGTCATCCATGTAGTACAATTCACTTCCCATAGTATAATGCACCCCATAGTGCTCCATATAGTATAATGCACCGCCATAGTCATCCATGTAGTACAATTCACTTCCCATAGTATAATGCACCCCATAGTTCTACATATAGTATAATGTATTCCCCATAGTCCTCGATACAGTATAATGCATCCCACATATAGTATAATGCAGCCACCCCATAGAGCATAATTCAGCCACCTCAGAGTATAATGCAGCCCCGCCTTACAACATAATGTAACCCCCATATAATATAATGCAGCTCCCCTCATAGTATAATGCAGCCCCTCCATAGAATATATGGTAGCCCCCCACAGAATATAATGCAGCCCCTCCATAGAATATAATACAGCCGACTTATATAGTATAATGTAGCCCTCCTCATATAGTATAATGCAGCCCATAAAATATAATGTAGCCCCCTCATAGAGTATAATGAAGCCCCACATACCATATAATCTAGCCCCCATAGAACACAATGAAGCCCACCATAGAATAAAATGTAGGCCCCTCATAGAGTATGATGCAATCACCCCCATAGAATATAATATAATACAGCCTCCATAGAATATAATGTAGCCCCCATAGAATATAATACAGCCCACCTCCCCATAGAATATAATGTACCCCCATAGAATATAACACAGCCCACCTCCCCATAGAATATAATGTACCCCCCATAGAATATAATACAGCCCACCTCCCCATGGAATATAATGTACCCCATAGAATATAATTTACTCAACACAGAATATAATACAGTCCACCACCCCATAGAATATAATGCACCTCCATAGAATATAATGTATCCCCATAGAATATAATACAGCCCACCTCCCCATAGAATATAATGTACCCTCATAGAATATAATGTACCCCCATAGAATATAATAAAGCCCACCTCCCATAGAATATAATGTACTCCCATAGAATATAATACCCTCTAGGGGCAAGGAGACAGGCACAAGAGGACACAAGGGACTCCGAGGGCAGAGTAGATAGGGACGCACGGGGAGACGGGGCTTCAGGGGGACAGGGGAAGATGGAGGTTCGGGGGAGACTTGGGAGCAGGGAAGAAGGGAGCACAGGATTACGAGGACAGGGTAGATGGGGACACACGGTGATAAAGGGTCGCAAGGGACAAGAGAGATGGGGGTAACAAGAGGATGCAGGGGAGACTTGAGAGCAGGGCAGATGGGTCACACGGGGAAAAGGGGCAGGGAATGCATGGGAGGTGCAGGAGGACTCAGGGCATAGGAGCATTGGGGGACCAGGGGAGGAGAGACAAGGCGCATACAGGGTCCGGAGGAGCACAATGACCTGAACCTGGGGACATATGAGGACATGGGGCACGGGAGAGCAAGGAGCAAGGGCAGAGCATGGAGGAAACTGTGCTGGTGTCACAGGGGCCGGGGATGCTGGGGGCCGAGGACGGCGACACACAAGCAGCAGACATACCTCACTGCCGCCGCCAGTCCCGTATACCTCCATGTTCATCCCGGATGCTCCAGATGGCTGAGCTGCTGCGGCATCCCCCTCCCGGCAGCTCGGTCCACGCGCCCTCCCCCAGTTCCTAAAGGGGGAGCAGAGAGGTGAGAATATCCCCCTCCGGAGCCATCTGTTCCTGGTCCCTGCTGCCGCCACAGGCTCCACCAATATGCCGGCCACCGTCACCTGTGCAGATGCTGCACTGCCCGGGCCCGGCACACAGTGGGTGCGCGATGAAGTGACGTCATCACGCATCTACAGTGTCAGAGGCAAAGGGGAATGATGGGAGAGGGAGCGTCATCTGATGCTCTCTTCTCCATCATTGCTTTGAACTGTACCAGCGCCCTCATAATGACGCCGGTATAGTTCAATGCGGCGGTGGGGGGAGTCGGCGCTGGCGGCAGGCAGGCCTCCCTGACTCATGGGTCCCATAGCGGCTGCGTTATGTGCCGCTTTTAGCGGCACACCACTGGCTGGGGGCCCCTGGGGGAGCGGGGGCCCTAGGCAGTTGCCTGGTTTGCCTGCCCCTAACGCCGGCCCTGTTTGCGACCAATCTTGCCTTAAACCAGTGAACTTTACCTTCTGAGTCATATTTGTTTTTGAAGACCCACTGACATCTAATTGCTCTTTTTCCTTATGGTAGCTCAGTAAGCTCGCATGTCTAGAGTTGGTGAAGGACTCCATCTCTTAATTAGCGGCATTTATCCACTTCTGCTTCTCGTGGACAGGTATTTTTTTCATCTCTTGACATGACTGTGGCTCTGGTTCACGAAGTGTTCTGACCATATAAGGAAGGTGTCTAGCTGGGATACCTTTGTTTGGCCTTTCTGATCTCCTGACTGGAGGGTGACTTGGTTCTTCTGTGTCTTCCTTGGTGGCTTCAGAGCTTATTCACACTTCAGTGTTTTCCTTTTCAGTGTCTGGGTTTGGTGATTGAGATTCTTGTTCTTGCTTCTTAGGCTCATACTCATATGCGAGGAAAGCGTCCGATGCTCGCATGTGAAATCCTAGCTCTGGCACCGGCACTCGGGAGTGGAGCGAGCGGCTGCATCGAAATACATGCAGCCGCGCACTCCACTCCAAGTGCCTGCGCCAGAGCTGGGATTTCACATGCGAGCGTTGGACGTTTTCCTCGCATGTGAGTATGAGCCCTTAGGTTGAATAACTGGTGTAACTTCATGGAATTTGAGCATACAGAATTTTCATCAATCACTACATCTCTGCTGATTGTTACTGTGTTGGTCTCTGAGTGCAGGATTCTGTATCCCTTTGGAGTTTCGCTATAGCCCACCAGAACTCCTTGCTTTGCGTGTGATTCCCACTTGGAACGTTTTTTCTTTGGGAACATACATAATTGTTTTGCTTCCAAATATCATGAGATGCTTCAGGTAAGGCTTCTCGCAGTTCCATAGCTCATATGGAGTTTTATTTGTGGCTTTTTTTTGCAGTCTGTTTTGAAGAAAGCAAGCTGTCATGATGGCTTCTCCCCAATACGTGGTAGGTAGATTCACATTAAACAACATACTTCTTTCACTTTCAGGCCGGGGTCACACACAACGTCTAAAAAATAGGACCGTTTTAGTCGGACGAATATCGCACAAAAGTTTCATGAACATTGATCCGTCTGTCATCCGATTGTACTGCGATGATGCGATTTAGTCGCATCTGAGTGTACGTTTCACATCCGACTTGCGAGATTTTGTCGGTGGCTAGCAAAACCGACATATAATGGATCCAAATGAATAGTTTTTAAATCACAATAGAAAGAATAGATATATACACATAGAATACATATATATATATATATATATATATATATATATATGTCATTGATTTTACATACAGTTAACCATGTCATTTCATGTAGTTTGATATATGGTTTTCACTAACAATGACATGAGTGTATGTGTGCAAAATTTCATACATGTAGGGGTTAATTAAAGGTGTAAATTCGTTGAAAAAAAATGCGTGGGCTCCCGCGCTTTTTTCTCCACCAGACAGGCAAAGCCAGCGAGTGGGGGCAGATAATAATTGCCTAGGGAGGGTGCATTTATTTTGTGACCCCCCTGGCTACTAACATTTGCCCCAGCCACCTCAGAAAAGGCAAATCTATAATTAGATGCGCCCTTTCTGGCACTTAGCCCGTCTATTCCCATTGCCCTGTAGGGTTGGCCAATGGGTTAATAATGGGTTAAAGCTATCTTGCTATTGGAAGGTGACTTTAAGCCAGGTTAATAATTGAGAGTTGTCAATTAGACAACTCTCAATTATTAATCCTATTGTATGAAATTAAAAAAAAAACCACACACACTTTAATTAAAAATCATTTTCATGAAATAAACACACAGTTTTTGACCATCTTTTATTTTACTGGTATTCCTTCGATTCCCTTTTTCTCCTGTAATATAAAAAAAATAATAAAACAACATTATTCTTACCTATCCGGTGCTCAGTCAGGTCCAACGCTGTAATCCTTCACAAAGGGTTAACTGGTTTACAGCAAGCAGCGCAGCTAATGCTGGCAGCTCAGCTGTAAGCCCCCGAACGAATGAGTTCCTCTCCCGGCTGACAGGAGAGGAAGTGATTAGTGTGGGAAGCTTAATTGATTGCTTCCTAGGCTAATCAGTTCAGTTCAGGCCAGCCGGGGACTCCCTCTGAAGTCACTGATGATGTGCGGTGTGTGTGTCAAATGAAAGTAACTACGTTCCCCTTTTGTGTGAGCTTCTTTACTGACAGAAGATTGCTTTCAAGGCTGGGAACATAGAGAACATCCTTTATTGGGAGCCTTCTGCTTTGTGCTGAGGAAACTGGACAGTTGAGGTAGCCGTCTCCTACTCCTTCTAAAGTCATATAGTGACCATTAGCTAAGATGACCTTTTCTGACTTGAAGGTCAGTGAAGAAATCCTTGTTATTTGTCATATGGCTGCTTGCACCAGAATCTATACACCATATATGCTTTGCAGATGGGCCTGTACTAGCATTAAATGCAGCTTCAACACATGCAGAATCTTCCTTTATAGCTGTTTTAACCCTTTGATGACTGTTCTGCTTTTAAGGCTATGTGCACACATTCAGGAATCTTTGCAGAAATTTCCTGAGAAAAACCGGACTTTTTCCCAGGAAATCCGCATGCGTTTTTATCGCGTTTTTTTACACGTTTTACTGTGTTTTTTGTGCGTTTTTACCGCGAATTTTTTCCTGAACATTCTAGGTCAATAATATAGCGGGAAATACGCAAATTTAGTGCAAAAATAATGAACATGCTGCGTTTTTTACCGCGATGTGTTTTTTGCGCGGAAAAAAATGCACCATGTGCCCAAAAATTGCAGAATGCATTCTGAATAATATGATGCTTACTGCATGCATTTTTTAAGCATTTTTGCCGCAGATAAAAAAAACGTGAAAAATCCTGAACGTGTGCACAAAGCCTTAAGCTGACTCATTCAGCATTTTCAAGTGCTGATTCAAAGCTTTTCTGTACTATTAAAAAACACATTAAAATCCCTACTTCAAATGTTTACCAAAAATTCATCACGGACTTAGCACTTTTTTTCTGGATGTAATGGAAAAAATATCAGTGCAGCCATTTTTTTCTACCATTTACTGATCATGTAAATAATCTAATCATTGTGTATGTGAGGGTTGTTACAATTGCACTGACACCAAATATGTGTGTTATTTGCTGATTTATAATGTTTATTTTTTTTTAATGTGCAATAAAAATTTCATTATTGTAGTTGTTTATTATCGTGTTTTTTTCGTAATTTCATAGGTAGAAAAAAAATCTCTGACTATTTTACCTCTCATATACATACATTTACGTAGAACTGCACTGATATGTAGAGGTGTATCTCTATATAAAGCTCTATGTACCAGTACAAGTAGCCTGTAAGGAAGCAAAATACAATGCAGCACAGCCTGTGGTGTGTAGTTTCTGCTGCTGTCTTCAGTGCTACAGGTTGTGGGTTTGAATCCTGGGGAGATCAGACTTAGCTATTTTTTAGAGGTCTCATTATATATGAGAGTATGAGTGTATGCACCCGTACCTCTCCATTGACATCGTGTCAAAATGATGCTCAGTAGTGTGTGTGGCCTTCATGTGCCTGTATGACCTCCCTACTGTACAACGCCTGGGCATGCTCCTGATGAGGCGGCAGATGGTCTCCTGAGGGATCTCCTCCCAGACCTGGACTAAAGCATCCGCCAACTCCTGGACAGTCTGTGGTGCAACGTGACGTTGGTGGATGGAGCGAGACATGATATCCCTGATGTGCTCAATCGGATTCAGGTCTGGGGAATGGGCGGACCAGTCCATAGCTTCAATGCCTTCATCTTGCAGGAACTGCTGACACACTCCAGCCACATGAGGTCTGGCATTGTCCTGCATTAGGAGGAACCCAGGGCCAACCTCACCAGCATATGGCCTCACAAGGGGTCTGAGGATCTCATCTCAGTACCTAATGGCAGTCAGGCTACCTCTGGTGAGCACATGGAGGGCTGTGCGGCCCTCCAAAGAAATGCCACCCCACACCATTACTGACCCACTGCCAAACCGGTCATGCTGAAGGATGTTGCAGGCAGCAGATCACTCTCCACAGCGTCTCCAGACTTTGTCATGTCTGTCACATGTGCTCAGTGTGAACCTGCTTTAATCTGTGAAGAGCACAGGGTGCCAGTGGCAAATTTGCCAATCCTGGTGTTCTGTGGCAAGTGCCAAGCGTCCTGCACGGTGTTGAGCTCTGAGCACAACCCCCATCTGTGGACGTCGGGCACTCAGACCATCCTCATGGAGTCGGTTTCTAACCGTTTGTTCAGACACATGCACATTTGTGGCATGCTGGAGGTCATTTTGCAGGGCTCTGGCAGTGCTCCTCCTGTTCCTCCTTGCACAAAGGCGGAGGTAGCTGTTAGGGGTCGAGTTCCCGCTTCTGCACAGTGGGAGTCTCGAACCATTCCCGCTGTTGTCCCCCATCCGTCTCCGGCCGCAGTGGAGCCTCCTCAGCAGAGACATCGGTCCCACGTCTTGCATAGCCTAGTACTGTGCAGAGGTTTACTGCTGCCTCTCCAGGTTCTGCTATTGTAGCCAGTACTGGACAGCAGCAAGCATACATCTTTGGGACAAAGTCCTGCGTTTCCCCTTCTGAGCATGCCCAGGGTAAGATCTCTCATTGGAGATCAGGGGTCACATGCTCAGGTACTGCAGCAGCTCTTATTGGTCTGCCAGGGAGGTCCTAAGACTGCTTGTGTTTTGAAACAGTTTCTCATTGGTCTTTTTCTGGATGGTCCTGTAGCTGCTGCTATAAAAGGTGTGCATGGCCGCTCGGCCGTGCGCTAGTATCAATTGCGTTATGTGCTTTGCGCCAGTGTGATCATGCACGCATGTGGTTAGGGCTCGGCTGAAATAAGCACCTAGAATACCGGCACCTCCGGTGAGGAGATTTGTATGCATGTGTTTAGGGCTTGGCTGAAATAAGCCCCTAGAATACCGGCTTCTCCGGTGAGGAGTTGCTTGTTTGCGTTGCTGACTGCATGACCACGGACTGCTATCCGCACAGCAGTTATCTGTGTATCCCTGTGGTGTTAACAGGACACAGTCTCTATCTCTGCGTCTCTACCCCAGCGATTCTGTGGTGTAACAGAGTTCGCTTATACCGCCATATAGTGCCACAGCATCTATATTTGCGACTCTGTGAAGTAACAGAGTTCGCCTATACTGCCATCTTACTAGCAGCAGGCTCTGCCTGCACGGTGGACCCCGGGCTGCGAACGCACCCACTATTTATATTTATTTGGTGCATTCCGCAGACCCTAACAGTAGCGGTCCTGCTGCTGGGTTGTTGCCCTCCTACGGCCCTCTCCATGTCTCCTGGTGTACTGGCCTGTCTCCTGGTAGCGCCTCCAGCCTCTGGAAACTACACTGACAGACACAGCAAACCTTCTTTCCATAGCTCGCATTGATGTGCCATCCTGGATGAGCTGCACTACCTGAGCCACTTGTGTGGTTTGTAGAGTCCGTCTCATGCAACCACGAGTGTGAAAGCACAACCAACATTCAAAAATGACCAAAACATCAGCCAGAAAGCATTGGTACTGAGATGTGGTCTGTGGTCCCCACCTGCAGAACCACTCCTTTATTGAGTGTGTCTTGATAATTGCATAATAATTTCCATCTGTTGTCTATTCCATTTGCACAACAGCATGTGAAATTGATTGTCAATCAGTGTCGCTTCCTAAGTGGACAGTTTGATTTCACAGAAGTTTGATTTACTTGGAGTTATATTCTATTATTTAAGTGTTCCCTTTATTTTTTTGAGCAGTGTATAATTATCCAATCACAAGCGCTCCTTCCCTGCAGGTCTGTCTACAGAATACATTTGCACTTTCCAGCATATTCACACTCTGTTGATTTTGTTGCAGACATTTTGAAAACTGAAAATCAATTCCATACTAATACTATCATACTTTCTCACATTGCAATTGTATTCTAAAAACGGTAAAATACATTTCCTATCTTTTGCTGCATGATGACTTGAGTTGATTCTTTTCGTTTACATACTCAGTCTTTCCTTCAATGATTTCCTCCAACCCATTTCCTTATCCAGTTGTCACTTTGCCAACTTCCTTGTCCTTCCCAAATATCGGATAATTTTCTATGAGGCCGGGAGAGTCTTGGATCTGACTCCTCTGTGTTTTTTTTTTCTTATCTACAAGCCTTGGACAATTCAGGAAGCACTGCCAGCTCTCAGGAGTATCACTTTACCCCAAGATGCTGCTAGGAGCTAAAGAAGATTAAGCAAAGGATTATCCAGAATTCTGTCACACAAAGGGCAGTTTGAGACTTTAATCCATCCTCTTATTACAGCATACACATGCATATACGGCGGCCAATAAAATGCCACAGGGCACCATAGTGAAAGGCAACAGGCTAATAAGTGACAATTCAGAATCGGGGATTGACTTGAAAATTGCAAGTGCTGGAGATGAGTTCTCGAGATCCTCCGAACAAGTGACACACGTCATGTGGCCGTTGACAGGGCACTTACATATATCCACTGGGAAATCTTGTGTAACAACACGAGATGAGTCAGGGAAGGCTTAAATGACATATGGAAGTGACTGTTATTGTAGATTAAGATTTAATTCTAAAAAGAAGGAATCCCTAAAGGAAAGACACAAAGAAACAAAAGGATAAGACTTAATATTGTGTAAATAAAACTTAATCACTATGTTATTAAAAATTCTACATTTTTGTAATATACTTTCTGCTTCAGTTTCCAACCATAGTCAAGAACTCTGCTTCTTGTCAATGAAGACAACAGTCTTGTTCATATCCACAGGCTAAAAATGTAACGTCTTGCAGATATGTGCTGCCTACATTGCTGCTTGAAAGTGTTTCCCTACAAATAAAACTGCAAACACAATAATCATTCAGTGTAAATGCAGCGATAGGCATCTCCATCTCCTCTGCTGCCAGCGTTGGCAGGAATCGCACTGCACTTGGGTGATATCCGAGTGCAGTGCGATGTTTCACTCGCACCCATAAACTTATATGGGTGCCGCGATCCAAATTTGACAGCATGCTGTTTTTTCTTTCCTGTCCGATGCATTGAGAACAGAAGCATAGGATTAAATTAGTACAAATACAATCTGATTTTTTAATCGTATTGCATTCGTCTGACTTAATCGCAAGTGGGAGTCAGCCCTTATTGTGGAACATACCCGAAGGGTCTTTGGTCTGTGTTTCTGCCTAGTTTTCAAGAAGACGCTATCTAAAGAATCTTTTTTGAGACTTTTGTGTCATTTTTTGCACTGGCCTTGCTGCAGTTTTTTTTATTTTTATTTTTTTTACATTTTGGCCCCATTTTATTATTTGTATTTTTTAAGTCACTTTACTTTTTTATCTTATGTTACTTTTTTTGCCATTTTTGGCCAAAATTCATCAAAAGGGTGCATGCAATTCATGAATTTGGTGCAGAGAAAAAGTGGGATTTCTTCCTGTCTTGAACTATTTTGTGACTTTTGATGTCAAAATTTATATTGCACCAAAATACTGTACTCAAAAATACAACAGGGGGAGACGGGACTAGTGTGGTTGCGTCAATTTTGCACTTTTTCTAAAGTTGCAATTGATGAATCAGGTGGGACATCTGAAAAACACTCTGCTCACAAATTTAGATAGCAAATGTATAGTAGGGTAGTTGTATATCCAAAAAGCAATATAAAGTTGTAAATATCACATACATCAAAAAAGTATTCAATATCTTATTTATTAAATCATAGACAACACCCAAATAAAATAGTTTAAGGGAAACAGAAAATGATTACAAAGTCATGATATAGGGGTGTACCATGATTGCCCAACATTTCTGCACAGCGGTCCGTACCCATTTTATACGTTGAGTGTTCTTAGATTTTATTGTTTACTTGCACTTGTGACTCCATTATTTTACACATACAGATGCAGTTTATGCACAAGTCACTTTTTCTTAATTGTTTACATATCTGGAGTCTACGTAATTTACTCTATACATAATATAATTTTCTTATTATCAAATACAGACTATTTATTGATATTTTGATATTATTACTGACATATTTATAATCATGGTACCTCTATATCAGGGTGGGCAATTAATTTTGCCAGGGGGCCGCATGAGAAATTGGGATGGTTTTAGAGGGCCGGACTAATATAATTAACTCCGTTCTACCCAATACTGTATATATACATATATATATATATATATACTGTATACTGTATATATACATACCTGCCCATTATCATCATCTTCTCCCCATCATCATCAATGCCTCCCCATTATCAGCAATGCCTGCCCATCATCAATGCCTGCCCATTATCATCAATGCCTGCCCATTATCATCATCTTCTCCCCATCATCATCAATGCCTCCCCATTATCAGCAATGCCTGCCCATCATCATCTTCTCCCCATCATCAATGCCTGCCCATTATCATCAATACCTGCCCATTATCATCATCTTCTCCCCATCATCATCAATGCCTGCCCATCATCATCATCATCTTCTCCCCATCATCAATGCCTGCCCATTATCATCAATACCTGCCCATTATCATCATCTTCTCCCCATCATCATCAATGCCTGCCCATCATCATCATCATCTTCTCCCCATCATCAATGCCTGCCCATTATCATCAATACCTGCCCATTATCATCATCTTCTCCCCATCATCATCAATGCCTCCCCATTATCAGCAATGCCTGCCCATCATCACACACAGACAGCACATAAGCACTCTCTCACATACACACACACACACACACACACACACACAAAGCACCGCACTACATAGACACAGAAACACACAGAGACACGTCTTACCTGTCCAGCGTCCCCGCTCTCTGACACAGCCGGCCGCTGAATGATGACGTCATTCAGCGGCCGGCTGTGAGAGGAAGCGCCGGTGGAGCCCGGAGCTGCAGCAGCGGAGGCACGGGAGAGGTAAGTATTGTGCCAGCTGATGCCGGGGCCCTGAGACTGCCGGAGCGCCTCCGCGGGCCGGTCACTGACAGCCGGCGGGCCGGATGCGGCCCGCGGGCCGCCCCTTGCCTGGGTCTGCTCTATATCATGCCTTTTTAATATTTTTTGCATAATCTCTTTCCCTTAAACTATTTTATTTGCTTGTTGTCTAAGAATTAATAAATAATATAGTCAATACTTTTTGTTGTATGTCATATTTATAGGTTTATACTCTGCTTACAAAGCGTAAGACAAAAACAAACAGGTGAACACATATAATATATAAAATAGCCTTAAAAAGGTGCAAATAAAATATTGAGTTGGATGCAAAAAAAAAAAAAATCACAAAACACACTAAACTATGCAAAAAACAGGCGCAAAGGCAATGATGAATCGGGGCCTACGTATACATTAGTGAATCAGGTCACTACTTTTAACTGCTTTGCAATTTTCAATGCTCAAAGCGGTTACAAGAAGCTAACAAACTCCTCAGCATATGCACAGCAAGTGGATATGTTCATACTTTTTAGCTATTTTTAAGCACTTTTACAGGTGGGTTTTGCAGTGGACCCACCTGAACAAGATATTATATGCACATACTCTAAGGCCACTGTGACGCTAGTCACAACCCACGGCTAGGCCGTGAATCAGCGCAGTCAGACGCTCCGGGGTCAATACCAAAAGATCACGTAGTAAACCAAGGGAAAATACGAAGTCGTAAGTCAGGTCACATGCCAGGGTCAGAATGCCAGAGAAATAGTGGATAAGCAAAGGGGCAATAACAAACGGGTAGTCTGAACACGGTCCAAAGGTCAGCAGCTGAATATCAGATGCAAAGGGGCAATAACAAACGGGTAGTCTGAACACGGTCTAAAGGTCAGCAGCAGAATATCAGATGCAAAGGGGCAATAACAAACGGGCAGTCTGAACACGGTCCAAAGGTCAGCAACGAAATATCAGATGCAAAGGGGCATTAACAAACTGGTAGTCTGAACACAGTCCAAGGGTCAGCAGCGGAATATCAGATGCAAAGGGGCAATTACAAACGGGTAGTCTGAACACAGTCCAAGGGTCAGCAGCAGAATATCAGATGCAAAGGGACATTAACAAATGGGTAGTCTGAACACGGTCCAAGGGTCAGCAGCGGAATATCAGATGCAAAGGGGCAATAACAAACGGGTAGTCTGAACACAGTCCAAGGGTCAGCAGCGGAATATCAGATGCAAAGGGGCAATAACAAACGGGTAGTCTGAACACGGTCCAAGGGTCAGCAGCAGAATATCAGATGCAAAGGGGCATTAACAAACGGGTCTTCTGAACACAGTCCAAGGGTCAGCAGTGGAATATCAGAACCTACAGCACAGGGTACAGGCGAACATACCAGTGAGCACAAGCTTAGAACAAGCTTTTGACTAGCAGTGATCTGGGCCAGACAGCTCACCTAAATAGCAGGGCAATTACCAAGAACAGGGAGCACCAGTGAAAATCTCTGCATCTTCCAGTCAGATAGGTCAACTGAGCTGTCAATCAAAGCACCAAGAGCTCAGCATGCCCCAGCACAGGTTAGGATGACAGAGCTGTCCATCACCGAGTCCCAGACACTCTGAGCAGATGAATCGTGACAACCAAATTCCCATGTTGAGTATTTGGTGAGATTTTGATGTTGCAGATTTTCTGCAGATGTTGGGTAAATTAGGTTTCTTGCGTTTTTTTTCCTTGAAATTTTGAGAATTTTTAGTGCGTTCTTTACATTTGTTTTTATGACAGTTTTTTTCTCTTTTTGGTATGTAATTTCCAAACAAAGCTGCTTTGTTTCTGGATTACATGTGAAAATGCACTAAAAACGCATTTTCTACCTACAGATTTATCAGCACCCAATGAAATTCTTTGGGGAAAACCCGCACATAATACTCAGAGTCCTCGCAAGAGAAATTGACATCTTACAGATTTCAGATACTCACCACAGGTCAGATTGTGCAGTGTAATAAAAAGTCACAGAAGACATGAGATTTCTATAAATCCCATCCACTTTGCTGGAATTGTAAGATGCTGCAGTTTTTTGAGCAGCCAAAATACACAGCGTCCAAAACTCACTAAAAAACTCATCGTGGGATCTTAAAAGGGAACCTGTCACCAGAAAAAAACGCTATTAACCTGAAGATATGGGGCTAATCTGGAGATTAATAGCAGTATTACCCTGCTTGGTGCCCGCACTTAGCCGACGGTTGCGGGGAGAAAATATACTTTCAGTCACAGGGGTGGCGACGCCTCTCGTTCAGTCACTGCTGGTACGTTGTATATTACGCCACATCCACGTGTAATTTAATTTATGTGGGACTCACATCCTGAGAGTTCCGCATTAGGGCAAGGGAACACGTGAGGGACATCAGGGCTGCTAAGGACTCCACTGACATCTCGGACCTGAAGATGATCCCCAGGCATTTCAATCTGTGCCATGCCTGCAACCCAGCTGCACTCAAAATACGTGATATTGACAAGGTGCATTGCGTCACCAGAATTGGGAATCTCAAACGCGTGCTGGCGCAGCTTGAATGCCGGTGGATCGTCTCCCTGGGAACCATGTCCCCTTATGGCCTTAATGAGAAACTATCCTTTTTCTGTAATAGGGACTCTTGGTCCTATTCCTCTGTTTCCTCTTTTTTATTGTTATTTGGTTTGTCGTCGTTGATTTTAACTGTTTTCATTTCTATTTAGTACTCTTCCCCTGGATAATTGTGACGGAGACTTCTCTATTTACTGATGGAACATTCGGTCTTTCCCCTGTGTCCTCCATCCCCTTTCGTCTTTCCCTGTTCCATCAGTATTCCTACAGCTGGGCATCTGAAGGACTATCTTGGGACACCAGCAATTTTATGCAATGAACATGGACTAAATACTATTATGTGTTATTAAGTTGCTATGCCATGTTTATAACGTGCTATTGTAACTCCAGTTACATAAGGACATTTATGCCTGTTATTCCCTTACACTAGTCCTTCATATTCACCTATATGTCTGTCAGTGTTTGCCCACACTCCATCAAGCAAGATGTCAGCTGCATTGTGTGCATGCGTCGCGGATTCTCACTCCACCCGTGTCTCCAAAGGCATCCATCTGGTCCAGTGCGTGTCACTGACGTCACGGGAATTTTTTCTTTTGACCCGCACTGGTTTCCTGGATTGCCGGAAGTGACGCATTAGCGGCCGCGGACCTGCCTCCCATGTGCCCAATTGTTGCGGTGTTGACCTGATACACCAGGTAATGTGACATGTATTACACCAACATACTGAGGAGCCCACACAGCCTCCCGAGGAAGCCCACCACACTAAACGCGCGTCAGGACTACGGCAAGCACGCTCATCGTAGGTAAGCACCTTTGGATAGCAGTGTTTATGGCACTTTATGCATACCATTAGTTCTCAGTTTTATACAATATGCTAGGTTGTGCAGGAGAATTCATGTCGCATGGACCTTCCTCTTAAAGCTGTAGTGGGACATCACATTTTGACATAGCACTACATAACAAGAGTCCCCACACAACCCTTTGTTACATGACCATTAAGCCTGTGTCTGATTTACCTTGTACAGTCATGGCCAAAAGTTTTGAGAATGACACAAATATTATATTTTCACATGATCTGCTAACCTCTGGTTTTTATGTGTGTGTTTGACAGATGTTTTTATCACAGACAGAAATATAATTGCAAACATATGAGTAACAAAAGCTTATATCGACAGTTAGAATGAGTTAATGTGTCATGGAAATATATATGTATTCCATATATTCAAAGTATATTCACATATATGTATTCACAGTTCACAGTTAGATAGATCTCACTTGCTAAAAATCCTGTGCTCATGCCAGCTATAATCAGTCATTTTAAACGAATCTGGCCTTCATAAGGCCTTCATAAGGAACAAGTACATGGAGTCTTATTAGATATCTGTTGTTTACCTTATAGTCATGCAAGACAACTAGGTCAAAAGAATATAAAACAATAATTCTGCAACTTCAGCTCTTTTACCATGATTATCATAATTATCATATTTACACTAGAACAGCCAATAATCTAGCAGCTTTTAATTGTATGTTAATTGACTAACCAGCCCCTTTTTGTAAACGTATAAAACCTTGAATGAATAATAAATGTATGTCTTTGACGAACTGCTATACTGACACTTTCGTGTGGACAGTCTCATTTCGTTCTGAGCGCTCAAAAAGACATTAAATAGAGATTTGGACATGGCAAGCAGCAAACACGGAAGGATAAATTCATCCTAATTAAATTTCCATAACAGTTGGCGCCTGCACGCGGGGCATTGGACGAAACGCACGAGGACCCGGCCGACCGGAGAGACGGGGGTGTTGGCCCTGGCCTTGGCACACGGGACGGAGACTGCAGCTCCATAAGTAAGGTAAGAAAACTCTGTCATCTTACCTGAATGTTCCCTGTGCCTAGTCCTAGTCTACACTTCCAGCCGGTCGGACGTGGTCATCACCGCATTCCCAGGTTGTGTAAAAAGTCCATACCCTTATCCAAAAGCCCTGGGATATAAGCCGAGTTGTTTGCTGCTGTGCTGTATATGTTTCATGTTTTATGTGAACCGGGAGAAAGTTGGAACGGTGACTGTGTTTTTGCTTGCTGATTTCTGGGGGCTGTATAGCAAAAGACAAATTGCTGGAAAAGTTCTCACAATAATCGTCCACGCACCGGGAGGCCATCCCAGTCAAATCAGACGTGGATTCGTCCACGCACCGGGAGGCCATCCCAGTCAAATCAGACGTGGATAGTGAGAATTTTGATTAAGGCTATTGCAGATTACTGTGACCGGTGCACGGCCAGGGCGTATGGTACAGAGAGCGATAGACCTCGAGCCTCACGGCGCTCAGTGCAATTGGTGAGTTATCAGTTACCAGAGCAGCTTGAATGTGTCATCTGGGGGCTGTATAGCAAAAGACAAATTGCTGGAAAAGTTCTCACAAAAATCGTCCACACACCGGGGGGCCATCCCAGTCAAATCAGACGTGGATTCGTCCACGCACCGGGAGGCCATCCCAGTCAAATCAGACGTGGATAGTGAGAATTTTGATTAAGGCTATTGCAGATTACTGTGACCGGCGCACCGGCCAGGGCGTACGGTACAGAGAGCGATAGACCTCGAGCCTCACCGCGCTCAGTGCAATTGGTGAGTTATCAGTTACCAGAGCAGCTTGTATGGGTCACAGATCATCAAAAGAGGGATTCGTATTCTCCCGGGTGTCTGTCTCATTGTACTTGTCAACTGTCTGTATCAGGTACTGTCGCTTTAAATCACATCTCCGTGCGCTCTGTCAGTATCTCATTCACTGCTGGCTGTAGCAGCGAGAAAACCCCTTTGACCCCTCCTCCTCTGCTAATCACTTGGTTACATCTGTTTCCTGTTTTTGATCTTTTTTAAGCGAGATTTTTTTTTTTTTTTGGCTACAGGTTTTAACGTGAAAATTCTCAGGCATTCAGACTGAACTATATTCATTTTTTGCTATTCTGAGGAATAATATATATATATATTTTTTTCTTTTTACGTGATTTCAGTGTCTGGAGAGACAGCAAGCAGAGATATAAGGGAGGGGGGAAGTGCTGGCAGCAGCCAGCTGACATTCCAGAGGGCGGTAGGAAAAAAGCCTACGCTACCAGACAAAACCTTTGTTTTTTATCATTTTACAATCAGTTTTTTTCCACCTCTTTTCTGTTTTTTTTTTTTTTTTAATTAGCTGTTTTAGTAAGAAGGGTTGTTTTTCAGAGTTTTATGATTAATAGGTTTTTTCTTTTCTCTCCTTTTTGGTGAATTTATTTTTTTTTTTTCTAGAGTTTTTTACTAAATCTAACTTTTGTTTTTAAAGTTTTCTTTTAAGTACATTTTTAAATAATTTTGGAGAGTTAATCAATTTATTTTAGAGTTTTATTCTCCAACCATTTTTTTTTCTCTCTTTTACCAGCCTGCTTTAGACCAAGGTCACTCCATAGATAAGGAGAATTACAGGCTGAGGGAGAGAGCACACACAAACTACACAGCGGTTTGACTAGCCCCTCCCGTCGGGCATTCGTGAGGACGCACAGGAACCAGAGTGCAGCAGTTTTCAGATTTTTAAATCACCTTTGTTGAATAGGTTTTTGGAATAGACACAGTACGTAAGAATCGAAGAGCTAGGCATGTGAATAGAAGGTCAGAGTACGTGAGGAGCAAATAGACAGGCAGCTTTTACGCTGCATAATGAAATGTTTTTTTCTTGTTTTTGGTTATTTGAAAGGTAACGGGAAAGTTTGTTAATAGATTACCATCTGCTATAAAAGAGCAGTGGTGCATCGTGTAGAAGGTACAGCAAGTTAATTTGAACAGACCAGGAAGTGATTTTTTATGTGAATAAGTTTAAAAAGGTGTTAAATCGTCTGTGAGAAAAAGATCACTGACATGTCACAAGAGCAGAATTCAGAGTCACACACATCACATGTCCATCATGTGGAGACACGGGACAGGTGTAGGCTGCTCTCATTGAGTAAGGAGCCTTGCACAGGGAAAAATGCTCCCCGCCTCTCTCCACAGGGAGAAGGCATTTTTGTTTCAACCATCCCCTCTCAAGAGTCACAGGGGGGACACCCTCTCCTTTTTCTTCTCTCAGTCCCTTTCTCCTTCTTCAGACTTTTCTCCTCTTTCCTCGCTGCCATCCCTCTCATTCCTTCTTTCCCCTCCCTCACATCTCTGACACATCCATTTTCTTCATCTTCCTCTTCTTCTATCTCTTCCTCTCCAACTCTCAAATCTTCTTCTTCATCTTCTTCTACTTCTCCCCCTCCATCTTTCTCCTCTCTCTCTCCTCCATCTTTCTCTCTTTTCCCCCTTTCACTCTTCTCTCCCTCCCCTCTTTCCTTTTCCTCCCTTTCTCCTCCCACACCACACCCACCTGCTCATGCTTACTCTTCTCCTTCCTCCTCCTCTCAGGCACACTCCACCTCTTCTTCTCTCTCCCCTCCTCTTTCTCTCGCTCCTCCCTCACACCTCCCTTCTCTTCCTCTTTTTTCTACTTCGTTATCAACTGGATCAACGCCCAATCCAAGCACTGTGGTGTCCCTGTATTCAGTGTCTCCAGCACAGGGCACCCTGTCTATCCCAAGCACAGTACAAACATTGCCAGTCATTATATCAGGAGAAGAAAGTGCAGATCTCCCTACACAAAACGCTACATGTAGCCCCCAGACACAACAGCCCACAGCTAGGGCTTCACAGGGGGGTGGTATAGCTACAGGGCTGCTAGCATGGAACCATGACACTGATTCACCGCAGCCTCAGCAAGGAAGTGGGAAATCCCCATGCAGCAAGACAACTTTAAAGCCCAAATCTCACCCAGTGTCTGCACCAAGTACACCATGTCACTTCTTATCTGATGAAGATGCAACGTCACACATGCTGCCCAATACTAGGGAAGGAAATACACAAGCACCAATAGAGCAGGGACAGGTAGAGGCACCATCCTATGAGCCCTTCATCCCAAGCCAGGTGATCAGTATGCTGCCAGACCCAGGGATACACCCCATGCCATTTTGCCAAAAAATGCAGCAGATCCAGCGAACGTATGCAGCAGCCTGGATTGATCTCTGGACCGTAATGGAAATAAAAGCAGGTGATGCATTCTGGCCAATTATGAGAGAACACTTCAAGCTTCCAACAGAGTTAGATGCGTATGCCTGGGAGACAGGACCAAAGCTAATTGAACAACTCAGAGAATGGGCCAAAAGCAGACTGACAGGACAAACTCTTAGCCTACATGTCACGAGTCAAGACAAGACAGAGTCTGTGGAGAAGTTCCATGACAGAGTAATGCAAGTGTTTCAAGATTTGGGCCTCATTACCCATGATCAGACACACAGACGGATGTTGGCACAGGCTTTTGTGCATGGACTGAGAGAACCAATCAGGAAACCACTGGTAGCAGCCAGGCCTGAGTACACGTCAATAGCAATGGATACCCTGCTCACAGTAGCAAAAAGGATTGAGTCCGCCGGGACAGAAGGAATGTCAAGTGTTACAACTGTGGCGAGTTTGGTCATTTCCGGAACCGGTGCAGAACACTGACTTCACCCAGAAAAAGAAGAAACACAGAAAGCAGTGAAGAACCCCGTCCATAGGACAAGAGCACACCAAGTCCACAGGGAACCCCACCAGTGGGACCAATATCCTGAGAGTGGATGGCGTAGTCAGATCTTTTCTTGTGGAACTCCGCAACCTCACCTATCTATCAGAATCTTCTGCTTCCTGCATGGGAATTTATGGTCAAATCAGATATTTCCAGATTATGAAGCCCCTGAGCGTGTGGACTCAGCCAGAACACTCCATCATGTCCCGGTTTGTTGTGTCAAAGACCTGCACCCTCAACCTATTGGGCGTGGACTTACTGCAGAAGCTGAAAGCGACCAGAGTGTTCCAGGAAGATGGGACCATGACACTTTCTTCACCCTGACCCAAGAAGAAACAGGAACCTCAAACAACCACACTGCAGACCTATCACAGGAGGTGCTGGACATAGTACCAGAAAAGCCACTCCATCACCCAGAGTCAAGATGTCTCTGACCAACTGAAGGTCTAAGTGAACTCGCCTAAGAAGACGGCCTGAGAACTTTGACATTGGCCAGGATATTCAACTCAAGAAGGACCCTACTCGCTTCATGGAATGGCAACACCTCATCCAGCTCTAACGCCAGAGGTTCATCTTTTGCAAGCACCAGGAGGTGCCCCCTGCAATCAACCAGTTCACCCAGGCCCTAGACCGGAAAAAGGCCACTCAGCTCTTCAAACTTATGCACAAATACTGACCTGAGACCGAGCTGGAGAAAAAGAAACTACTGATGGCCCGTGCTGAGAGAAAAGCAGCCGTTTAAGGAGACGTCCCAACAAGAAGACCCCCTGTGACCAGAGCAGGTGCTAACACAGTGACTGTCTTGGTGGAGAACAAGAAAGCCAGCTGGTCGTCATCTCTCATGATGTGGATCCTAGTAGGCGGCTTGTTTTCTCGCCAGCTCTGTGCCGGGAGATGGGAGTCCCCTGCCGCAAACTGAAGGACAAGGCCAAACTGGACTGCCTCGCCCATCGGAATCAATCCCAGCTTTCCACAGTGAAGAAAAAGACTGTAAACCTCACTGAGTTCAGAATGGTGCAAGGCCTGGAGGCCGCGAAAGAGGCTACGGTATTTGAAACCCCAACAGTGCTGAACCATCACACTCTGCTCTCAAGAGTCCCAGTCACCGCAACGGTATTCACGGTGATCAACCTGGCCAGTATCTTCTTCAGTGTTTCCCCTCCACCTGGAGGCCTGCTTTCACGCACCAGTGCAGTGCATATGGACAATGTTGCCTCAAGGTGCTCAAAACAAGCCCTTCAAGTTTCACCAAGACAATGTCCTCCATCCTCGTCAACTGGATTGCAGAATATGCAAGAGTCACTCTTCTACAACACGTGGATGACCTTCTCTTTTGTGTGGTTGACATCGACACCTGCACAGTCTATTCCTTGTCTCTCCCACTCTACCTGGAAGAACAGCAACGTAAGGTCTGGAAGAACAAAGTCCAATGATGCCAGAAGCAAGTTACATCCCTGGGACACTGTATTGCCCACCAGACGAAACACATGTCAAAAGACTGGAAGACCACTGTGGAGAAGATGGCTCCCCCAACAACTCCAAGAATGCTTCAGGCCTTCCCTGGTCTAGTGTCGTATTGCAGAACCTGGATCCCTGATGCCTCAGTCCTAATGCAGCCTCTGTATGCTTGCATCAACGCAACCTCGCTCCTTCTATCAGACGCAGCCTTCAACCCATTCAGGAGATTGGAAGAACTCCACAGTCTCAGTGCCAATACCAGGCCTACCTGACTATGAAAAGTCTTTCCGTCTACCTGATGGAAGAAAGAAGGTCATGCTACTGGAGTCCTGGCACGGATTCACAGGGGAAAACAAAGACTTTTAGGCTGCCTCTCAGCTCGCTTGGATCCAGTTGCAAGAAGAGCACCCTCCTGCCTGATGGCAGTATCTGCAGCACACACCCTTCTGGACAAGGTTGCTGACATCACTCTTGGACAGCCACTGGAAACTCTCACTCCACATGACATCTTGGCAATCTTCAATCAAGCTCAACCAACAGTAATCTCCCCACCGCCAGGCATCTTTGTGGTGCCTCTATTGCCTTTGTCTCATAATGTCACCGTCTCCAGACCTACAGTCCTCAGCCCGGCCACTCTACTCCCACTCCCAAGGGGGGATACTTGGATGGCTCCAGATTTGCAGATGATGAAGAAGTTTCAACACAGGAAGTGCAGTGACCAGCAATCAAGAAATCCTGTGGTCCAGAAGTCTGTCACCTAGCCTGTCAGCCCAGGAAGCAGAACTGATAGTGCTGACGAAGGCCTGCCAGATGGCAGAAGGCAAGACTGCAAACATCTACACGGACTACAGGTACTCGCATGGCATAGCACACGACTTTAGACCCATCTGGGCTACAAGGGACTTCATCACAGGAAACGGGACAACCGTGAAGCATCATGGAGCCTTCAGGGACCTACTGGGTATACTCCAACTTCCAAAATGGTGGCAATTTGAAAAATCAAAGTGCATGGAAAACTGAGAACAGAAGAGGTGTGAGGCAATAACATGGCGGACATGGCAGCCAAAGAAGCAGCCAAAGGAAGACAACATGGAGAAGTGGGAGAGGTCGTAGAGCCGGACGGCTACTACATGACGACTGAAGACAAGAAACCTGACAAAGAGACGTTCTGGAATCTGCTCAAGAAGTTACAAGACCAAGCTCCAAAACGTGAAGAAGGAAGGCTATCAATAATAGACTTCAAACTCTGCCTACCACAAAGTATGCACCCTATGGTGGTCCAATGGATACATGGACCCACATCCACATATCAAAGACACAGATGAATGATCTGATTGGTGCTTACTTGTTCGCTTCAGGGATCTCCACCCTAACAGCCAAATTCACCAGCAGCTGTCTGACCTGCGGCAAATGCAAGCCTGGACGTATGGAAGAAAGTCCCCCTCACCTCATCTGGAAAGACCACTCTACCAGCTTCAAAGGATCCAGATAGACCACATCCAGATATCGCCAAGTGAAGGATTCAAATACGCCATTGTGGTCAAAAGAAGTATTTTCAAGATGAACAGAAGCCTTCCAAGTCAGCAAAGACTACTGCAATGAAGCTACTTTCGGAAAATAGTGTGCAGATACGGGGCTCCAGAAGTGATAGAAAGTGATCAGGGACCCCCATTCACAGAAAATCTGACACACGAGACCCGATTAGCAGTAGGGTCAGACCTAGGCCTACACACTCCTTACCACCCCCAGAGCAGCAGGAAGGTAGAAAAACTGAACGAAACACTTAAGAATAGAATGCTGAAAAATTGCCAAAAGACACGCAAACCATGGCATGACACACTCCTAATTGCACTGTTTAGCGTAAGGCACACTCCCAGAGACCCAGAAAAGCTGTTTCGTGCCTGCATCTTCTGCTAACAGATAAGACATTTTCTTCTTTTAGTTTTTTTGATGCTTGCAGTTTAGTTCAGCCACTGTTGTTTGTTCATTTGCCTTTTCCAGTTTTTTCAGTGGTTGCTGTTTAGTTTTTGTTACACCAGAGAACTAATTTAGGTGGTAGAGGTCGTGTGATCTCAGGTGTTTTTGTAATTAGTAGAGTTGGTACTTTTCAGGGTTTTTTGGGGTTGCAGTAAGTGCCTTTCCTATCCTTTTCTATTTAGGAAGTTTGGGCCCCAACGTTTGCTCATACTATTTTCTGTCTGTGTCTGTATTTCCTCTTGTCTAACCGACATTACATGTTTGGGGCTTTCTATGTTCTTTGGGGATCTTCTCCGGGGCAGATAGCTTTCCTTTTTCTATCTTTAGGTGTAGTTAGCTTCTCAGGCTGTGACGAGGCGTCTAGGACCAACGTAGGAAAGCTCCACGGCTGCCTTTAGTTGTGGTGGTTAGTCAGGGTATTGCAATCCCATAGATTCCAACCTCTCTGGTGTATTGCCTTTTTTGCCTGCTCTCCTCAGCTACCAAATCATAACACTTATGTAATTGAATTGGTCAAAAACTAATGTCCCTTCTCGAGTTTTTCTCTTCACTGCCAGATTTGATGATCCTGTCCAAGAGCCCCAGATGACACCAACCTCTGTGTAACTAGAGGGAAAGCCTGTTTGGATCCACGTATCGCATTGCAAGGAAGCTCCCGTACCAGGAGAGACACCTAAGCCATGAAGGATGTCGTGGATGCTCTGACTGACCAGACAGATGACCTACTTGATGAGTTCAAGGCCAGAGACCAAGTTAAAGCAGGATTTGAGTCACTATTGCCACTAGTAACTATAAACAAAAATGTTGATTGGATAAATTACATCTATTATAACCAGCAGAGATTTGTTAACTTCACCATAGATGCTGTAAAAGGTTTGGCAGCACAGTTAGGCCCCACTTCCATTATGGCATTCCAGAATAGAATGGCTTTGGATATGATTCTAGCTGAGAAAGGAGGTGTTTGCAAAATGATCAAAGACACCTGTTGCACCTACATCCCAGAAAACACTGGCCCAAATGGTAAAGTCACAATGGCAATACAGAAACTTACTGAGTTATCAGAGGAACTGAAACAGAACTCAGGTATCACTGACCCATGGGATCGATACTTTGGGTGGATGATGGGTGGCAGAAAATGTTGGCACAGGTTGGGACAGCCATTATGGGGGTTCTCATTTTTGCATTAATTACTGGTTGCTGTGTAATTCCTTGTATCCACAGGAAAATGGAAAAAACTGTTCAAGAGACAACCAATTTGATGCCACTAACCATCTTGGACCTCGCACCAGTCCGGATGGAACTGCCTGGCTTGACCAGATCTCCGAACTACCTCCAGACTGAGAATACACATCCTTGATGAAACATCCTATCAACTATGAGATTATGATTGCAAACACATAAACCCCCGACAGGGACAGTCCTCCTGACCGCCCATTTGCGAAAAGTCTGTATTCGGTGGGGAGGCATGTACTAGGGGTGTCTCAACTCGCCGGCAGCACAAAAAGTTGCAGCGCTTTGGGCCAGGAGCAGGTTTTTAGGGCAAGTGGTATCTAAGGGGGGACTGTCATGGAAATATATATGTATTCCATATATTCAAAGTATATTCACATATATGTATTCACAGTTCACAGTTAGATAGATCTCACTTGCTAAAAATCCTGTGCTCATGCCAGCTATAATCAGTCATTTTAAACTAATCTGGCCTTCATAAGGCCTTCATAAGAACAAGTACATGGAGTCTTATTAGATATCTGTTGTTTACCTTATAGTCATGCAAGACAACTAGGTCAAAAGAATATAAAACAATAATTCTGCAACTTCAGCTCTTTTACCATGATTATCATAATTATCATATTTACACTAGAACAGCCAATAATCTAGCAGCTTTTAATTGTATGTTAATTGACTAACCAGCCCCTTTTTGTAAACGTATAAAACCTTGAATGAATAATAAATGTATGTCTTTGACGAACTGCTATACTGACACTTTCGTGTGGACAGTCTCATTTCGTTCTGAGCGCTCAAAAAGACATTAAATAGAGATTTGGACATGGCAAGCAGCAAACACGGAAGGATAAATTCATCCTAATTAAATTTCCATAACAAATGCAGCAAGTCAATATTTGCAGTGTTGACCCTTCTTCTTCAGGACCTCTGCAATTCTCCCTGGCATGCTCTCAATCAACTTCTGGACCAAATCCTGACTGATAGCAGTCCATTCTTGCACAATCAATGCTTTCATTTTGTCAGAATTTTTAGGTTTTTGTTTGTCCACCCGTCTCTTGATGATTGACCACAAGTTCTCAATGGGATTAAGATCTGGGGAGTTTCCAGGCCATGGACCCAAAATCTCTATGTTTTGTTCCCTGAGCCATTTAGTTATCACATTTGCTTTATGGCAAGGTGCTCCATCATGCTGGAAAAGGCATTGTTGATCGCCAAACTGCTCTTGGAGGGCATTCTGGTACCATTCTTTATTCATGGCTGTGTTTTTAGGCAAGACTGTGAGAGAGCCGATTCCCTTGGCTGAGAAGCAACCCCACACATGAATGGTTTCAGGATGCTTAACAGTTGGCATGAGACAAGACTGGTGGTAGCGCTCACCTTGTCTTCTCCGAATGAGGCGTTTTCCTGATGTCCCAAACAATCGAAAAGGGGATTCATCAGAGAAAATAACTTTACCCCAGTCCTCAGCAGTCCACTGCCTGTACCTTTTGCAGAATATCAGTCTGTCCATGATGTTTTTTCTGGAGAGAAGTGGCTTCTTTGCTGCCCTCCTTGAGACCAGGCCTTGCTCCAAGAGTCTCCGCCTCACAGAGCGTGCAGATGCACTCACACCTGCCTGCTGCCATTCCTGAGCAAGCTCTGCACTGCTGGTAGCCCGATCCCGCAGCTGAAACACTTTTAAGAGACGGTCCTGGCGCTTGCTGGTCTTTCTTGGGCGCCCTGGAGCCTTTTTGGCAACAATGGAACCTCTCTCCTTGAAGTTCTTGATGATGCGATAGATTGTTGACTGAGGTGCAATCTTTCTAGCTGCGATACTCTTCCCTGTTAGGCCATTTTTGTGCATTGCAATCATTACTCCACTACTAAAGAAACCCGCTCTCGACCCTTCCTGCACAAACAACTACAGACCGGTCTCCAATCTCCCCTTCATCTCTAAACTTTTGGAGCGCCTAGTCTACTCCCGCCTTACCCGTTACCTCTCCAATCACTCCCTCCTAGACCCTTCACAGTCCGGCTTCCGCCCCCTACATTCGACCGAAACTGCACTCATTAAAGTGACCAATGACCTTCTTACAGCAAAACGTAACGGTGACCACTCTCTGCTCATTCTTCTCGACCTTTCTGCAGCTTTCGACACGGTTGACCACCGTCTCCTACTGTCTAGGCTACAGTCACTAGGACACTGTTCTCTCCTGGTTCTCCTCCTATCTTTCTGACCGCTCCTTCAGTGTTTCGTTCTCTGGCTCCACATCATCTCCTCTTCCTCTCACTGTCGGTGTACCCCAGGGCTCAGTCCTTGGCCCCCTTCTCTTCTCTCTCTACACGGCCCCAATTGGACAGACCATCAGCAGATTTGGCTTTCAGTACCATCTTTATGCTGATGACACACAACTATACACGTCATCCCCCGACCTTACCCCTGCTGTACTACAGAACGCCACTGACTGTCCGCAGTCTCCAACATCATGTCCGCTCTCTATCTGAAACTCAACCTCTCCAAAACTGAACTTCTTCTGCTCCCGCCGTCTACTAACCTCCCTAAATTTGACATATCCCTCTCCGTGGGCGGCACCATAATAACACCCCGGCAGCAGGCTCGCTGTCTGGGTGTTATGTTTGACACCAATCTCTCCTTCACCTCCCATATACAATCTCTTGCCCGCTCTTGCCGCCTACACCTAAAGAACATCTCTAGAATCCGCCCTTTTCTCACCTTGGAAACAACAAAAACCCTCACTGTAGCATTGATCCACTCCCATCTGGACTACTGCAACGCTCTATTACTTGGCCTCCCCATTACTCGACTATCCCCTCTCCAGTCCATCCTTAATGCAGCAGCCAGGGTAATCCATCTGGCTAATCGGTACTCGGACGCGTCCGCTCTTCGCCAGTCCTTACGCTGGCTGCCCATTCATTATAGGATACAATTCAAAGTACTGGTTCTCACCCACAAAGCTTTCCACAGTGCAGCACCCCCCTACATCTCCTCCCTCATTTCTATCTATCGGCCTAACCGACTGCTGCGCTCTGCAAACGACTTTCGACTAACCTCTGCACTAATCCGTACCTCCACTCCGACTCCAAGACTTCTCCCGTGCTGCGCCAATCCTCTGGAATGCTCTACCCCAAGAAATTAGGACTATCCACAATTTGCATGGTTTCAGGCGCTCCCTCAAAACACATTTGTTCAGAGCGGCCTATCACATTCACTAATCAAAGTCATTCTATGTGTATGTGTGTGTGTGTGTGTAGCCCATTCACTATCTCCATCCATCCCTCACTCCCTCAAGATGGCTGGACCATCATTGTAAATGCACCATTGTATATATGCACCTGTACTTTGTATCTCCCCCACCTCATTGTAGATTGTAAGCTCTCACGAGCAGGGGCGGTTTATTTTGCTTTAATTATTGTATTAACGTTGTTACTTATGACTTGTGTTCTGAAACTGTTAAACTGTAAAGCGCTGCGGAATATGATGGCGCTATATAAATAAAGATTATTATTATTATGACTGCACGTGTTTCTTTAGAGATAACCATGGTTAACAGAAGAGAAACAATGATGCCAAGCACCAGCCTCCTTTTAAAGTGTCCAGTGGTCTCATTCTTACTTAATCACGACAGATTGATCTCCAGCCATGTCCTCATCAACACCCACACCTGTGTTAATGGAGCAATCACTGAAAAGAGGTTAGCTGGTCCTTTTAAGGCAGGGCTGCAATGATGTTGAAATGTGTTTTGGGGGATAAAGTTCATTTTCTAGCCAAATATTGACTTTGCAAGTAATTGCTGTTAAGCTGATCACTCTTTATAACATTCTGGAGTATATGCAAATTGCCATTAGAAAAAGTGAAGCAGTAGACTTTATAAAAATTAATATTTGTGTCATTCTCAAAACTTTTGGCCAGGTTGATTTTGATCATGACATGAGCTGTCTGTGATGTAGTGTTTTTGCCCTGTCTTCACCATTTAAACCCATCTTTTATTATTCCTATTGTTATTTGTTACATGAGTGAGAACCTAATAAACTTTCCCATATTGATATGAATACATGATGTTTCTCATCTCAGTGGATTTCTGGGGCATTTAGCTCCAGTTCTTCTGTAGGACCATAGCTATTCCAATGCAGCATAATATTAATAAATAAAACGTTCCCTAGTAGACAAGAACATGCAAATAAAATGTCATAAAATAAACAGTAAACAAAAATAGTATAACAACCATGAACTTTTCAAGCAGAAATCGCTGCAGGAAACTCTCCTTTCTGTAGGGAGTTTTGGAGTTTTTCATTTCCTGAAACAATTTTTGAAGAGGTTTGGAATAGTTTTTTTTTTCCCTGAAACAATCTTTGCAGCCTTTTAATTGGACAATGCCTTGTTTGGAGAGATACCCTTCAGGATTCTCTTGAAAGAAATGGTATGAATTTTCTTTTTTTTCCAAGAGTTTTTCAAAACTTATTCAGGAAAAAAATAAAAGAAGAAGCTCTAACTACTCTTCATATGAACATCAAAGTGGATGTCCCATTGCTCCAAAACCTCTTCAAAATATGTTGTGTGAAAATATCCTAAGTGGTATGTGCACAAATTTAAGACGTAAAAAACAACTTTCATACCTTAAGGACAGTGGAAAATTTTAACAAGCAGTAAATTGCAAAATTGCTTGCATTTACGAGTATTATCCAATAATACCCTTTATAGAGATAGAATATTCCCTTTAATTTTCTTGCCAAAAGCTGGTGATGTAAAGAATTTGGACACCTACCCCAAACTATTTGCATTTTTTATATATGTTATACAACTTTTGAGATTGACACAAATTTTGGTTTTCATGAAGCTTGCTGCTTCAATTTTTATAATGGCTTTTGTATTAACTGTAACACCAGTGCAGAGCTTGCTCAGGAATGGCAGCAGGCAGGTGTCAGTGCATCTACATGCACAGTGAGGAGAAGGTTTTTGTAGACTGGCTTCTGTCAAGAAGTGCAGCAAAAAAGTCACTTCTCTACAAGAAGAACCCACCAAGGACAGATCTGACACCCTGCAGAGGACTGGGGTAATGTTATTTTCTTTGATGAAGCCCCATTCAGACTGTTTGGGACATCTGAAAGAATAATTGTCCAGAGAAGAAAAGGAGAGCACTACCATGAGTTACGTGTACGCCGCTAGGTTCAGATAGGGGTGGGACAGGTCTTATGAATTCTTTGGAACTCTGGTGGAACCGTTACTCAGGACGACAATGTACTGCAGCTTCCTCAGGCACAAGATGGATCCACTTGCTCACACAGATACAATTGATAGAGTTCTCATGAACATGATCAGTGTAGTTTAATGTCACAGAACATTCAGTACAATTCAGGTCTCTAAAGTACAGGCTTCATAAACAGTACAGCTGCTTCTTAGAGGCACAGCAACTCAA
The DNA here is from genome assembly GCA_033576555.1 of Oophaga sylvatica. Lineage (NCBI taxonomy): Eukaryota > Metazoa > Chordata > Amphibia > Anura > Dendrobatidae > Oophaga > Oophaga sylvatica. The sequence continues at coordinate 572,303,353 of JARQOD010000003.1, read as the reverse complement.
GCTATGGGCACACGTTGCGCTTTTTAAGCGTTTTTGCCGAGTTTTTACGCAGCATAATCACTTAAAAAACAGTTACAAAATGCATCCCATGCAATCCTATGGGATTACGCATTGCTGTGCACATGCTGCGTATTTTTGCGGAACGTAATCGCTTTGCGTAAAAATAAGCAGCATGTCCATTCTTTTGGCGTAATCGTGGCGATTACGCCGCCATAGGATTGCATTAAAACGCTCACTTTACGCATATGGCTATGCCCACCATGCGTGAAGTGAGCGCTTCATGTGCGGATGGTACCCAGGGTCTGGAAGAAAGGAGACTCTCCTCCAGGCCCTGGGTATCATATTCCTGTCAAAAATAGAATTAAAATAAAAAATATGGATATACTCACCCTCTGGCGGCCCCGGAGTCTTCCTGCTCCTCAGCGAAGTTGTCATCAAGTTCCGTTCCCAGGGATGCATTGCGAGAATCAAGCCAGATGACGTTGCGGTTGAGTGACCGCGACGTCGCAAAGGTTATTCTCGCAATGCATCCCTGGGAATGGAACCTGCCGTCAGTGTCGCTGAGGAGCGGGAAGACTCCGGGGGCCTCCAGAGGGTGAGTATATCAATATTTTTTATTATTTTTTACATTACTCATTAGTAAACAGTTGGTCACACTTGTCAGCACTATGTGTGACAAGTGTGACCAACCTGTCAACTACTTTTCCAAGCGATGCTTCAAATCGCTTGGAAAAGCGCGAGCATTCTGCAAGCTAAAAACGCTTGCGTTTTGCGAGAAAACGCATACTAATTATGTATGTGTTTTACCCATGGCGGGGAGTTGCACAAATGCTGCGCAAAATTTCGGAGCATTTGCGCAACATGTGCACATAGCCTAACAGTCTCTTTTGATAGCACAGTTCAGCACAGATCAAGACTCTTTACAAAAGGCACAGTAGTACACAGCTTTCTTTCTAGCACAGTGAGATGGAGGAGGGGGAGGGTTCGCTGAGGGAGATTATCCCTGTGACACAATTTCTTAGAGTACTTATCTTCCTGCTCCTGATAGACTTTCTTAGCTAGCAGTACAGGGGTTAGCCCAGCTCCACTCTGTAATGGAATCCTGTGTCCCTATCGTTCACTTGCCTGAACATTTGTGAGACAGATCACAGACACACACCACTAATCCCTTCTGCTGCTGCCAGAAACAGTAGACAAGTTTCCCACAATCCCCCTGGGGCTCTGCTAACTACTCCCTGTCCCTGTGACTGTGTTAACCCCTCTAGTTGCTGGATGGTTTTGAAACAACAGCAGTTAGCACTACTTCTGCATGTCACATCTTTTATCATGCCAACAGTAAATCATCCTGAGACCATTCATGTGGGGTTGCTTTTCATCCATGGAGGGGGCTTGTAAGCAGGTTGCCGCATGCAGTGACGCAAGAAAGGCAGAGCAAGGGTTAACAATTTAATTTCGCAGTAAAGACACTCCTCACAGGGAAATTGATTAGGAAATATATAACCACAATGCGACAACAGTCCACGCAATTAGCTTATCGTGTCAAGGGCTTTCTTGGTCACGGAAGATCCGATGGGGGCAGTAGTCCCAGCAACGGCCTGTGCAGTGTCCCCAGGGGAGATTCCACAGCTCACGGTATGTCTTCTGGCAGCAACGGGCAGTCTCTGGTTTTTACCTGCTGAACCAATTATTCCACAAACTTGTGCAGCTAAAATCAAGGGAGCTGCATACAGTCTATCAACAAGGGGGGTCTGCAGTGCGCTGTCCGTCAGAGAGGGCCACAACGAACAGTCCTGAACATGGCCCCGTTCCCAGGCCCGCGCGCGGCACTAAACTTAGTGGAGTCCACGGCTCTTCCTCTGCTGCTGGGCTCAGTGCCGCACCCGTGTACAGCCGTCCGTGGTACTTTGTGGGGCTGCTGCACGTCCAGAGGAGCATGCTGTGCATAGCACACACCTCGCTTTTCTCCGCCGGCGGGAATCTGTCGCTTTGAGCGCTTTTCCCTTAGCCACGCCCCCCACTTCCGGGTGAAGAGGTCTGTTCAGTCCCCTATTCTTTCCCTCGGACAACTTGGGACGCAGCCTCAACAGTTCCGGACCCGGCGCAGTACAGGTGCCCGCAGCCCGATCTTCCTCTTTACAGGCTCACTCACAATTTTGCTTACGACCATTGCCATGAATAAAGAATGGGATCTAAACATTTTCCAAGAGCAACTTCTCCCAACCATAAAGGAGCAATTTGATGATGAGCAATACTTTTTCCAGCATCACATCACGGGTCAAAAATGATAACTAAGTGGTTCGGTGAACAAAACATTGAAATTTGGAGTTCATGGCCAGGAAATTCTACAGATCTCAATCCCATTGAGAATCATAGAATGTTAGAGCTGGAAGGGACCTCCAGTGTCAAGATTCCGTCTGGGTTGGAGCCGATGTTACTGCAAACACTAGGGAAAGCAGAGGCAGGTAGCGTAGTCAGGTGGCACCCAGAGGTCGGTACACAGGAAAGGCAGTGTTTGTAACAGAGGAGCAGGCAGATAACGTAGTCAGGTGGCAGGCCGAGGTCAGTTCACAGGAGAGCAGTGTTTGTAGCAGAGGAGCAGGCAGATAACGTAGTCAGGTGGCAGCCGGAGGTCGGTACACAGGAAAGGCAGTTCGGTAGCAGAGGAGCAGGCAGATAACGTAGTCAGGTGGCAGGCCGAGGTCAGTTCACAGGAGAGCAGTGTTTGTAGCAGCAGGAACAGCAGGAGAAAGAGTTTGACTACAGGCTGGAAGCACAATAATCTCGCAATGACACACCCACAGGGCCAGGTTTATATAGGGCGTGTAATTGGCAATCAGAGGCCAAACGAGAGAGCACTGGGTGAAGCCGATCAGGAAGAACAGTCAATGGTATCCGGGTTCAGCAAGGAACTTTGTAGCCAGCAGAATAGCTCAGATGGTAGAGCTGCTGGCCGGTGGACAAGAGACACTGGGTTCGATTCCTGACATCCAGGGTCATCGTGTCCAACCCCCTGCTCAATGCAGGAGTCACTAAACCATCTCAGACAGATGTCCGTCCAGCCTCTGTTTGAAGAGGTCCATTAAAGGAGAACTCACCACCTCTCGTGGCAGCCTGTTCCACTCATTGATCACCCTCACTGTCAAAAAGTTTTTTCTAATATCTAATCTGTATCTTCTCCCTTTCAGTTTCATTCCATTGCTTCTAGTGTTTTCATGTGCGAATGAGAATCATGATGATCCATCTACACTGTGACATCCCTTCAGATATTTGTATATAGCTATTAAGTCTCCTCTTAGCCTTCTTTTTTGCAAGCTAAACATTCCCAGATCCTTTAACCGTTCCTTGTAGGACATACTCTGCAGCCCGCCCACCATCCTGGTTGGTCTTCTCTGAACTTGTTCAGAGCGGATGGACATGTAAGGAGGTGAAGGGTATTAACCCTTTAAATGTCTCATCCCCTTTAATGGTGTTAATATGTGTAAAAATGTGTTTTGTATGAACTGTATGATGTTAGGTATTGTTGCCATGTCTAATAATGTGGGGGTTTAGTGTTAGGCAGATAGGGCATCCTAGGGGTCACTAGAGGAGGGCACTAGAAGGGTAATGTATATATTTATGGGTTAAGTGTAGCTTGCGAGGGATCACTAATGGGGGCACGTTAGAGATCCAGTTAGATTGTTATAAAAATATGTCAAAACAGTTATTGGGTTTGGTCACTAGAGGGGGGCATTTAGCACATCCAGTCCAATAGGGACAATAGTTAGGGACTTGTTGCTAGGGAAAGATTGCTTCCAAGCGGGAATCTGTCAGGAAGGTTTCCTCTTAGCGGAGATCAGTCGGGGGTGGACCTTGTTAGTGTGAGGACGTCCACGTTCCTGGGTCCTGAGCATAGGGTAGGAAGAAGAGGGACCAGCAACCCCTGAAGAAGCCGGTGAAGGATTCACAGTGGGAAATGTAAGCCAAAAGAGAGTGGGTTTACGTAGCAGTAGTCCAGTGGAAGAACCACTGTGGGAACGCTCAGCAAAAGAGGTCGTGCATGAGCGTAGAAGCGAGTGGGCCATCAGAAGTATCCGGGCAGGATAACCAGAGAGGGGTGGACGACCTAGTAGATGTGTCTTTCTTATGCTGGATTGAAGTGTCTCCAGAGGAAGAGATTGAAGTGCCGTTTTCACCGGGCTCCTCGTCCCGTCAATACTTAGTGGTCCATTCTGGTGTGGCAGAGGAGAAGAAGCAGACTTGTGAAGAATGTATTGCTGGTATCAGTTAAGATATGCTTATGGTGTCTTGGATGTGCTGTGTCCAGAGGAAAATAAAGCAGAACTGTTTGACGTGATTTGGGACTCTGACTCTAATTGCTCTGTACGCTCCCTCAAGGGAGGGGAACACCCTAGAAGAATAGAGACTACAGAGGTAAAATACAATACAGCTTCCAGTGCATCGGCCCCGCGGCCGTCCCTTTACAGACAAACCAAAACACAGAAATTGTGATGAACTCCAAGCATTGATTAGGCAAGAATGGCAGCCATCAGTCAGAATTAGGCCAAGAAGCTGATATCCATCTGCCAGGGCGAAGTGTAGAAGTCTTGAAAAATAAGAGTTAGCTGTTATGAATGTGCTAGAGATGGTTTCTGAGCCGAGGCTCCCTCTGGTGGTTGCAGACAGTACTGAACCTTTCAGCGAGGAGTGGCAATCTGGGTTCACGGACTGGTCTGATATAAGGGAGGTTCCCTCCCATGATGGTTGCCGGTGATCAATTGTTCTTGTCTCAATTGTGGTTCGGGTTCATTTGGAAGTTAGCTGGAGTCTTGCCTGCATCTCCTGCTTTCAGATAAGATATTTTTTGCTTTTCTTTTTGTGCTTGCTTTTTGCATTGTTTTCTGCACTTCTGTGGAGGTCAGCCAGGTCCCCTTCTGGGGCTGAGCTCCTCACAGTTTATCTGCAGCCACTGTTATTTGCTCATTTGCTTTTTCCTGTTTTTTCAGCGGCTGCGGCTTGGTTTTTGTTCACACTGAGATCTGATTTAGTGGGTGGCGAGATCGTGTGATCTCAGTATTTTTGTAATCAGAATTGTTGGATTTTTGTAGGGTTTTCTGGGTTGCAGAAAGTAATCTCTCCTGTCCTATCCTATTTAGTCAGCTTGTGGCCCCAGTGTTTGCTCAGTCTATTTTCTGCTTATGTTTGTATTTTCATCTTGTCTAACCGCCATTATATGTTTGGGGGCTTCCTATTTTCTTTGGGGATCTGCTCCGGGGCAGATAGCTTTCATCTTTCTGCCTTTAGGTGTAGTTATCTCTCAGGCTGTGACGAGGAGTCTAGGATTAACGTAGGAACGCTCCACGGCTACCTCTAGTTGTGTCGTTAGTTTAGGAATCTGCAACCCATCAGTTACCAACATCTCAGGTGTTCGGCTGCCCTGCTGTTGTTCCTGTCCTCCTCAGCTACCGAAACATAACAGTTAGCACTGTAAAATTTATATAAAAACTTATTATTTTTATTAGGGAAATCCAAAGCATCTGGGGACTGAGCCACGCTATTGACTAGTCAGCTAGGTGGGTCCCCGAAGGCTGCTCCCCGCTCGCTGACACTGACTACCTCTGCTGATACGCACCGCACCATTTTAGAGTAAAAGATACATGGCTATGATTGCACAGCGAGCTGCTAATATATGCTTCCCACGGTTTGCACAGCATGCATCAACTTAACTTTGGTCTCAGGAATATATTTTATATAAGAGGTGCAGTTTAAGGTTATATGTAGGAATCTTGTCTGAGGTCTCAGTACATTTAGTTTGAGGTCTCCATTTAGTTACGGGTCTAATTAATTTATGTGCTTGGTCTGAGGTATGAATTTATTTAGGGTGCTAGGCCTGGTGGAGTCTGAGTTAACTTTGGTATCTGGTCTAGGATCTGATTTAATTTGGATTTTGCCGCTATTCCCTCTATTTCACCATTTGAAGTAAATCCAGAGCAAAGAACTATTACTAGTTTGTATACATTTTGGGGTCTGCTGGAGTCAGTTCATGGGTTTGATATGTCCTTGTTCCTCAGCCTACATTTTCTGCTCATGTTGCTGATAATTTGTGTGGTATTGTACAGTCTCAGGGAGGGCACATAAAACAGGCTATAGAGTAGGAGAAATGTATAGGTAATCATTGCAAGATAGAAGCTGTGCTGATTAGTGATGAGTGAGTATACTCGTTGCTCGGGTTTTCCCGAGCATGCTCGGGTGATCTCCGAGTATTTGGTGTGCTTGGAGATTTAGTGTTTGTCGACGCAGCTGCATGATTTGCGGCTGCTAGACAGTCTGAATACATGTGGGATTGCCTGTTTGCTAGGAATTCCACACATGTATTCAGAATGTCTAGTAGCCGCAAATCATGCAGCTGTGTCGACAAACACTAAATCTCCGAGCACGCCAAAATACTTTAAGGGGGTAGGGATGTTGAACAGTTTCTGTACCCTATTACATTCCCCCTCCCTTTAACAATGGTCGTCCCTGACCATTTACCTAGAAACTTTAATATGTACATTGAATACTCCACGCAGGGAGGTCAAAGAGGTAGATCAAAAACAACGCACGAGAGTCGCATCTCTCTTTAGAGGTGCCAGGCTCACAGTCCTCCAAGTTACACCTCCAGTCCATGGTGGGAAACAAAAGTTTGTTTTTCCACGGTACCTTTAACGTGTGCCCGGAGATAGTCCTTCCGCTTGCACCACCAATTTACACTTAAAGCAGTTCGGACCAGTTTAACAGAATCCAACGTATTTACAGGGGTATGACCTTTCTGTAAGGTCAACAGTTCTTTAGTGGAGGCATCCCCCTCCCTTTGTGTATGGCACGGTCCCATGGACCACATGCGTGCTTCCTGGTCCTAGAACATAGTCTGTTGCTGCAGCCGCACCTGGTACCTTAGTCCAGGGACCCGTTACTTTCACAAGGGCAAAGTCCTGCTATCCAGCAGAAAAGGCGCAATGGGCGCAACAAAACATAATTTACAAACTTAACGTTCATCCTGGCCATACCGGCCGCATTACTCCCGACTCTGGGAGCGTTCCAGGGCTCCTTTGCCCGAGTTCGGGCAGATGACGATCCTGTAGCCGCAGGCATTGTGGGTTGCCATGGCAGGACAGGGGCAATTTTTGACTGAGCGGTGGCTGGGGGATGAGGGACCGACTGTTCTCATTCTGGGCCCACATACAGTTTTGGGCCCTCATCCTCCGAACACAATGTCACTGCCACTGGAAAATAGCCCCTGGGGCAGTCCTCTTTAAAGAAGGAGACCTAGTCCCCTTCTACTAGACTAAGGGGTCTCCTAAACTTCACAGAGGCGGCGTTCACGTATACTTTGCCATTCATGCCCGCATCTCGTATGAAGCAGTACCCTTGGTCTACTTTGGTGTGGACCAACTGTCCACGAGTGCGGCACCCGGCCATAGCGCCCTCTCTGTGTCGGCGCAGTTCCACCCAGATTTCCTTTTCCCACTGTTTCTTTCTCTCTATCAGGCCCGCAATCCAGGCAGACTGCCCGGTGGATGTAAATGGGCCCTCCTCCAGTGGGTGAAAATGCGATGCGCCCAATGTTGTTACAGCGCTGACTGTGGATCTGACCTCCTGGGCACGGTGGCCATACGACAGGTCGAGGGGCCCCTGGTTGCCATACTGTGGCTCGCTCCCAGGATTACAGGACTGGGGACAGACTGACCTTCTGTGGTGAGGGGACATGGTGTCCCGCGCCCGTTGGATTCCTCCACGGTTTGCAGCTGCGCAGTCCATCTCCTGAGGCTGAAATCCCGGCCAGAACTTTACTTCCGGCGTTGGTTCCTACGGGGAGGTCGCTGTTTCTGGTCCGCTGGCCTCCATCTCCCGATGCATTGGTTCGGTCCCCAGCGAGGAGGTTTCCTGATCCGGAAGACGTCGAAGCTCCGGGCGGTGATGTCCCAGCTCCCAATGGCGGTGTTCCGGTTCAGGCAGCCGCCGACAACTCTAAGGTAACGGAGACATTCCAACGGCGTCTCCCCTCGATTGTTGTGGTCAGGCCTTCTCCTCCTGCTGCCACCTCCACTCCATGCGGCCTATGCCCTGCCGTGACAGGTACAGGAGTGGTGCATCACTGCCGGCGCCGTGTCTCGTAATGGTGCCGCGCGTTGCACCGGGGTTTTCTTCTGGGCCCCATCTGTTCCAGGGTGGGGTCACTTCCAGCCGCTCCACCCATTTCTTAGCAATCTGTTGTAGAGGGCAAGTTCTTCTTCTCCAGCGCACCCACCGGGGCAGACACTATAATTAGGCCACCGGCTCTGCCAGACAGCTTCTCACGCCATTTCCAGTCAGGACACCCACGAAGGGTGGATCAAAGTTGTCGTCCTCCATTTGTGCGCCACCTTAAGCTATCTTTAGAGCCGCCATCTTTGCCATCACAGTTTCAGTCACATTCAAGGTTATAGTCATGTCCATAGTATCAGCCACATCCAGCATTTCGGTCACATTCACATTATCTTCATCTTTACTCTTTTTGTCACTCAATAACATCCTCCACGGCATCTCCGCTTTGAAAGCCTGCGGTATCCTGCGACTATGTCAAGCCTGGATCTGAGGGCATCGGTCCATGCAATGATCTGCCACATGATGAGCGACCTGTGTCCCTGTACTACTTAGGACCACTTCTCAAGCTTCTGCTCCACACTGCAGTCGCACTGCTGCTTCAGCTGCACTTCTGTCCATCCAGACTCTAGATGGCTGGGTGCCTTGCTTAATGTTACGAAGCTGACCACCCTACATGGGCACTAGGCCCTACTGACTACAAACAGGAAGACACTTTCCTCTTAACACGGTTAGCTGCTCCTAAGTAACTATTTACACTAATGTGCCCCCATTCTATTGTCCGATTAGGGGTATACGCTTACCCTATCTCTACTTAACATACACATAGCAGAATTGAAATGCAACAATATACATACATACATGAGTATATACAAATGAAAGTACTTTAAGGGGGTAGGGATGTTGAACAGTTTCTGAACCCCTTACACATGCTCGGGGAAAACCCGAGCAACGAGTATACTGATGTATTAAGCTAATGATGAAGACAGCAACATTTCAGATATGACCAGAATTCTCATCCTGCCTATATTTACCAAAAAGGACACTCCCATAAGAGAAAAGCTGAAACTTGAATAATTTTCTGCTCGTGTGTACTGTACTGTACAGTCACAGACAGAGTAGAAAAAACAGGCTATAGAAAAGGAGGAAAGTACATGAAATCAATGCAGTATAGAAGCTGCGCTGATGTCGGCGCTAATGAGATGGCAGCACTTTAGATATATACAGAATTTTCATCCTGCTATATTACCAAGAAGGACACTCCCACCAGAAAAAAACCTGAAAACTTGGATCTGCTTATGTGAGTGTCTGGAAATGAAGAATGAATAAATTAATTAATTTATTAATTAATGAAGATTACAGCCTGAAAGTTAGTGCAATTTTATTATTAAGAATAGTTAATAATATGTAAAAAAAATATTTACCAGATTTTATTCATGAATTGGACCCTATTAGCTGCACATCACAGAAGAAAGGGAGCAAGTCAGCAGTGCCTGAGGTGGAGAATAACAAAACGGTGCAGACCATGGCATATTACAGTGACATATTCTGTAATACAAGTCACCCACACACCACAACCATGTATGAAAATCCATCCAAAAAAGCAATTACCAATACTGTCGATGTTGCCCATGGCACCCAATCAAAAATCACCCATTTTTTACCAGAGCAATTTAGGAAATGAGAGTTGATCACTGACCCTGGTTGCTATGGTCAACAAGACAGTTTATAAAGTCCTAATAAGTGAATAAGAAACTGTAAATATTGGCCGATCTGCACCATCATCTTTGTCGGTGACAGTAATGAGACTCTCACCCCCATTACATTTATTACAGACCAGTACATATAAATCCCCTGCAAAACAAACACATCCCAGCTAATCACATCAGCTAATAGGACCAGCGGCATATTATGGGCTTCATGATCACATTTCATACATTAGTGTGCAAAGGGGTAATTGACCCATATTACAGCATCAGCAGCCATGTCCAGGCCAGAAAGCACTGCGTTATGTTATTATTGCACATGATCGGTAACCTATGACTACACATCTGACATGCAGAAATAAATTTATACATATATTTTAATAGGAAACCGCAGAGAGTTCTTAAAGGGTTCTTAAAGAATTTTAAACATAATAAATAAATCATAGAATCATAGAAATGGTAGAGTTGGAAGGGACCTCTGGGGCATCTGGTCCAACCCCTGCTCAAAGCAGGATTCACTAAATCATCCCAGACAGATGTCTGTCCAGCCTCTGTTTGAAGACCTTCCATTGAAGGGAGAACTCACCACCTCTCGTGGCAGCCTGTTCCACTCATTTGATCACTCTAACTGTCAAAAAGTTTTTCTAATATTAATCTGTGTCTCCTCCCATTCAGTTTCATCCCATTGCTTCTAGTCTTTCCTTGTGCAAATGAGGTTTAAAGATGATCCTTTACAATGTGACCCGCCCTTGAGATATTTGTAGACAGCTATTAAGTCTCTCTCAGTCTTCTTTTTTGCAAGCTAAAGACTAACTAAACTAAAGCTAAGCCAGTTTTAAAGGAAAACACCCTATTTCTGGGGTACAAAAGTTAAAAATAAAAAAATAACATAACATGACCCTGTTACATATATGGAGGATAGGGAGAGAGTGACAGATCCCCATCTACACATAGATGATAGGGAGAGAGTGATAGATCCTAAAGTACACATGGAGGACAGATAGAAAGTGACAGATCCCACACTATACATGGAGGATAGGGGAGAGAGTTAAGGCACTGTCACACCAGCGATCACGACAACGACATGACCTGGCGAGATCGCTATGTGGTCGCTTGTTGCTTCCAAACACAAAAAATCTCATCAGAGATCAGCGATCTGTATAACGACCTCTGCGATCGTTGGGAAAAACTAGTCCCGCCTGCGGGCGCTGGTAAAGTTGTTCATAAAGGGTGTCACACTCAGCGATTCAGCTCACCAGCGGGACACCAACGACCAAAAAAAGGCTCAGAACGTTCATTAAGTGATCAGCGACATCTCAGCAGGGGCCACATCGCTGCTACATGTCACACACAGCTAAGTCGCTAACGAGATCGCTACTGCGTCATAAAATCGCTGACGCTTTAGCGATTTCGTTAGCGATCTCGCTTAGGGTACCGTCACATCAGTGATGCAGCAGCGATCTCGACAACGATACGACCTGGCAGGGATCGTTGCTGCGTCACTTTGTGAAACGCTGGTGAGATGCCAAACAGTAAGATCTTCCCCGTGACGCAGCAACGATCGGCGACCCGTAGCGACCTGTGTAATGATGTGTCTCCTATGTGTCTCAGTGCTGAGTTGCTAGGGAGATCGTTGGTAAAAGGTGTCAAACTCACCGATGCATGCTACCCAGTGGGATCTCAACGACCAAAGAAAGGTCCAGGCATTTCTGACACGACCAGCGATTCACAGAGGGGCCTGATCGCTGGTAAAGGCCCCATCTCACATAGCAGATCGCTAGCGAGATCGCTGCTAAACAGCGATCTCAGCAGCGATCTGCTATGTCTGACACGTACCAGCGATCAGGCCCCTGCTGTGAATCGCTGGTCGTGTCAGAAATGCTTGGACTTTTTTTTGATCGCTGGTCTCCCGCTGGCCAGCACGCATCGCTGCGTGTGGCAGGCAGGAGACCAGCGATCAGCTGGTAACCGAGGTACACATCGGGTTTCCAGGCGTGGGACTGTGCCTGGAAACCCGACGTGTACCTTGGTTATCAGCTCCCTGCACCAGCGGGCTGGTATCCAACATACACTGCGGGTAACTAGGCGACGTTACCGCAGTGTCGCTGTCCTGATCGCTGCCTGTTTGGCAGCTCAGCAGCGATCATGTAGTGACATACCAGCGATCCTGATAGTTGTCGGTGTGTAGCCCAGCTGCGCTTGAGGCCACATGTTACCCTGGAGGATGCACAGAAGGTAAACCCACAAATATACCCGATATTCATTCACACCTTCACATTTCCTGGAGCCACCAGAGGGAGCCCTTGGAGAGTATGCATATATATAAGGGTTGTGGAGAGACAGCAGTCAGTCAGAGGAAGGCAGTCTAGCTGAGAGTTAGTAGTTGTTGGTGTTACCTCAGATGAGAGAGGAAAGTTACCTTAGAACGTGACAAGCTGATAGTTCCTAGAAAAGTGGAAAGTAGCTCTCGAAGTGAGCGTAGATCAGTCTGACGGAAGATCCTGATAGCTACTTCAGACAGAGCCTCAGAAGGAAGCGAAGGAAAGGGAACTGCAGTGTTTGTAAGACTGAAGTTTACCGCTTTGACTTAGTTTAATTTTGTGTGGAGTCCAGTAATGGTGGGAAAGATTGCCACTTAGCCTGGTCAAATCTGAGTCAACTGAGGTATTGTTAGTGAGCAAGCGTGCCGACGCTTTGAGAGCGGTGAAGAGAACGAGAAACTGCCATCTACTGCTAGAGTGTGCTTATGTTAAAGGTGAGAGTAGGACGAAAGGCGAGTGGAAGGAAGAAGAGAGTGACAGAGGTTGAAACAGCATTGATCGCTTACCTCTACTCTGCACAACCGGACCCCGGGTCCGAGCTTGCTAGCATCTACACGACTAGTAGGAGAAACCGGAGACCCTGTGGGAGTTCAAGTCGATTGGGCCAGCAGTGCTGATACGTAACCGAGGTCAGGAAGACGGGGGTCTAGCAGGACGCTGCATACAGAGACACTGTTCTGTCCACAAGAAGGCTTCACCACAAAGTCAGCCGGGCGTATACGAAGAAGACAGAGTTAGACTTTGTTTCATACAGGTCAGAAACTCACACACATACAGGAGTACGGAGGCCCTACACCTACTCAGTGGGATTACTGGACGTGCCTGCAACTACCATCAGTAAAGGTACAGAAAGAGACTTTCGTGTGTGTGTCTGCCTTATTGATCCTGCACCCCTACACCGCCATATACCCTGAGGGATCAGTCTTGCCTGTGGAAGACTTAACACCTTGCTGCCCAGTAACAACGCCTCAGAGGATCTACCCTGCAGCGCTGGTCACCCTGACCAGGAACCACAGGTGGCGTCATGAACATTTCTACAAACCTATAATCCCCTGTAAATATTCCCCTTTTCAGTGAGTGCCAGGGCCACGGACCGAGCTGCGCTACCCGGGCCGTGACATCCCCCATTGAAGTGAACGGGCTCGGTGCCGAGTACCCCACAGGCCCTGGCTATGCGACTCATCGGGATCGCTGGTGTGTCGCTATGTGAGACGGGGCCCTGTGTCAAACAAAGCAAGATCGCTGCTGAGATCGCTGTTGCGTCACAAAACTTGTGACTCAGCAGCGATCTCGCTAGCGATCTCGCTTAGTGTGACGGGGGCTTTAGTGTGACAGTACCATTACAGACCCCACACTACACATGGAGGACAGATAGAGAATGACAGACCCTGCACTTCTCATGGAGGACAGGTAGAGAGTGACAGACCCCACACTACACATGGAGGACAGGTAGAGAATGACAGACCCTGCACTTCTCATGGAGGACAGGTAGAGAGTGACAGACCCCACACTACACATGGAGGACAGATAGAGAATGACAGACCCTGCACTTCTCATGGAGGACAGGTAGAGAGTGACAGACCCCACACTACACATGGAGGACAGGTAGAGAGTGACAGACCCTGCACTACACATAGAGGACAGGTGCAGAATAACAGACCCTTCACTACACATGGAGGACAGGTAGAGAGTGACAGACTCCTAACTACACATGGACGGCAGGTTGAAATGGACAAATACCACACTACACATGGATGGTAGGAAGAGATTGACAGACCCCACACTCCAGTTGGGAGGCACAGAGAGAGTGACATTTTCCACACTACACATGGAGGGCAGGAATAGAGTGACAGACCGCTCACTACTCATGCTCATGGAGGATGAGTAGAGAGTGACAGAGAAAGTAGAGTGTTGTACTCACCTATTTCCGACAAACCCATTCAGAATAAATGGAATGGAGGCCAAGCATTTGCTCCTTTTCCCCTGTCAAAACAGGACTTTAGAGGGTTTTAAGGGTTCTAGAGTCACCATCTTGAGATCCTGGCAATTGGACCCCCCGCGAGCAGAAAGTTATTCCCTATATAATCGATAAGGAATAATGAGTTAATTTTTGGAATAACCTTTAAGCCCCTGGGTGTAAGCAAGAATGAAAAAAGCAAGCAGAGGTCTAGATAAAGGTAATGTATTAAGGCACAAAGTAATAGGGGTGAGAGTTTAGAATAAAATGATCATCCGTAATATAGTAATATTATTAAATTGCTCTAGATATTGCAGAAAGCAGGGGCTGGTGAGTGCCCTATCTGTTACCCATGTCATCACTGTCCTCCAGTATCTAATCGATCATTAAACCGTAATAACCATTCTCATTTCTAACCTTTCAATTTATTTCTAGCCTCAATCAATATCGGCACATTCACAGGTTCTAGCACGGATATTCTTCTTCCCCCGCACTGTGGACGGAATGTTCATTTCTTACAATGGAAAAACCCGAAAAATCAATTTTTTGAATTTCACTAACTTTAAAGCCTCATTGTCCTTCTCTTACTGCCTGTCACTTCTCCCCAATATAAATATATATATCTTCCAGGAACCTGCCGTTGCCAGCAGGGCAATGAAAGATAGATCTGTTTTTAAATGTAATGATAGGAGCGTTACATTCAGCAAATTGATATCTTCTACTGTATCTAAAGAGACTCCATAGATGTTCTTGTCTATATGCCCTGCCGGCGTCAAGGATCCATAAGTGATGTGAGAAGTAATGGACGACACTAGCAGTGATTGATTTCCATGTTGATCAAATAAAACTCGTCATAAATGATAGTTCCAGGAAGATGAGCTGGAAGCGCACGTGTCGCAGACAAGCCATAAAAGCAGTCCGGGGCCTCAATTTACCCTGCACATTGTATTCAACCGTAATGACTTATAGCAAATCAATAAGGTCATTCTGCCATCCGAAGTGGGGAAGAATGGGACAACAGGACAATATCATCCTACATTCATTTCTTCTTGTATTCAAGAGTAGGAAATGAGCAACCATGCCTAAAGCCATCAACGTACAATTAAAAACCTCCCACCACCCACTCACCAGGGCAGCCAGCGTACACACTAATGACCCCAATTTATTAGCGTCATTGCTCCTTGCTCAGCAAGTTCTTCATGTTTCCATTAAGTGTTGCTTTGGTTCAGATAATATAATTTTCTTGCATCATACATGAGCTTGGAGACTCAGCATGAACAGTATCCATCCAAATATTGAAGTGATTTATCTAGATATTATCCATCCATCCAAGGGCACATTCAGATGCCCATGCCAATCATTCCCAGATCGGACCACAATACATGGTCTGGCCATGGGTCTCCCAACCTGAGCGTGAAATCTTCTTAGAAATATGTGAAGCTGTCACGCTCAGGTCAGGGGACCCTCGTGTAGTCTGTGCATTGCGGTCCAACCTTGGACAAATTTGCATGGACGTTTGAATGCGCCCTAGATAACATACAAATGGAGGCAACACTCCAAAAAGAATAAAGTACACATTACTGAGCTTTGTTGACCTATTTGGTGATATTTCGGTTCATAGTGTGAACCTTTCACAAGCCATTTTACAAGAGGCTTGGACTGGCCCACAGGAGAACGGGAGAATCTTCCGGTGGGCCGCTGTGCAGTAGTGGCCCACCACCCTCTTATATGAGCAGTACTCGGCATAATATACATGAATCACTATGTACAGACAAAGGTGCCATCTTGTTCATTTAACAATCTACCGCGTTCATTGTTATATGAATTTGTGATTGAGGATAATGTCACATTTGCATGTAGCTGAAAAGTGGGGTCCTGGAGTCGGTTAATGGTAAGCCCTTGGCACCTCAGTCCGACACTGGGCATATATGATATATTAAAAGGTGCATCAATCAATCATAACGTAAAAAAAAATGTTACATAAATACGTGAGTGATCATATGATATAGTAAAACATGATACATTACATAGATAATTTCACAAACCATAATCAAGTGATCCCAAACATACGAAGTGCATACACTGATAAAAATGATACCCGTGTGCATATATAATTAAGATAGAAAACTCATTTACTCAATACTGCCACTAACAGCCGGGGGTGGAGCGGAGCACCGTCCGCAATTCTTAACCTGTTAAATGCCGCTGTAAATCTCTGACATTTAAACGCATTGTTTCATGTACCCTTCAGTGCGCCCATGACGTGATCACAGAGCGTCGATGCGTTGCCATTACAGCCGGGAGTCTGCCGAAGACCTCCCTGTTTGTGATGATGATTCTCCTGTGAAAGCAAACTTTTATCTAGTGTTCATAGAAGACAATGATTTTTGTTATACATGTATAGCACACGCAATCAGACTATCACAGGTTCAATTTCCCCAATTGGACTATTAAACAGAGTTAAAAAACAAACTTTTAAAAATATAAAAAAAAGCAATAAAAAAATAAAAAACAAACATATTTGGTATCACTGCGTTCATAAAAGTCCTATCTATCAAAATATAAAATAAATTAATCAGATCGGTAAATGGCGTAATGAGAAAAAAATCAAAACATCAGAATTACGTTTTTTTGGGTCACCTCCACATTACAATAAATTGCAATAAGAGAAGATCAAAGCAACAGAACTATCTACCCCAAAATGGTATCAATAGAAATGTCAGCTCAAGGCTCAAGAAATGAGCCTCCACACAGCCCCACAACCCGAAGATTAGCAACATTATGGGTCTCGGAATATGGCGATTTAAGCCAAATTTTTCATTTTTTTTTAGAATTTTTCATTTGCTTTTTTTCATCACTTAAATAAAAAAATATATATACATGTTTGGTATAGGTGTACCCATACTGACCTGGATAATCATATTGCCTGGTCAGTTTTACCTTATAGTGAACATGATAAATTTAAAAAAAACAACAATTGTGGAATTGCAATTTCTTTGCGCTTGGAATTTTTTTTCCTGCTTTCTAGTGCATTGTATGATAAAATGAATGGTGTCCTTCAAAAATACAACTCGTCTTGCAAAAAACAAGCCTTCATGTGGCTTTGTGGATGGAAAAATACAAAAGTTATGGCTCTTGGAAAAAAGGATGGAAAAAAAAAAAAAAAAAGAAAAATAGCCCAATCATGAAGGGGTTAATGTCAGTTTTGAGAATATAATATTACAATAATATAATAACAATAATAATTCAGTTAACTTTACTGACCTAAAGAAGGAAAAAAAATAAAAGAATTGGAGTTAATGTCCTGTTACCCAAAAGAAATACCAGAGTCCCCGGTGACATGATGACAACGCACTGGTCATTATTCTTTGTTTGTAGCCTTTTCCAGCTATAATAGAAAATTCCTTTCCACGTGGAGGACTATAACCCAGTTGTAAATATATGTATTTATGTATATACAGTTGTCAGGATGAGGAATGATCGTATTGATTTGCCGTGAATCATCGTTCATGCCTTATGTGCTTGAGTGCAAATGGGGAGATGTGAAAATAAAAAGGTATCATGACCTTCAAAGGGACAAGTCGTAACAAACAGAGTGACTCACGCACACACAGCAGATCAGGCAACCGCAAACCTAGTGTCGAATGTACAGTTTTGTGCTTCTGCACTAAAGAGAACAAGGCAAACAAGAGGCTTTCATTCATTTGGCTCCCGTAATACTCGGTTGAGTGAGCCGGGACAGATAGGTCTTTCATAGGCACAGCCCGCAGCTGAGGAACTGACTACTGGTACTAGTGTTCTGAACTTTTCATCAGCCCTATGTGTGAGCTGCCAGAGCAATACTTAACCACTCTCTGTTCCCTGCAGTTTCAAGGGGACCTGGTGGAACAAAGGCAAGGGGAACCGGATCCCTGAGCAGGTTGGAGGCTTTGTGTGTCCTCGCTGAGTAGAAGGATCTCCTGCCTCTAGTCGTGTCATGGAAAAGTGCTCTGCAATTTGTTTCTGTTAAACAGGACCTTTCTCTAGAGGAAGCATTTGGCTTTTCATCCCTACCTGTGTCTGGCTGCCAATCTGTCCCTGAGTCAGGGGATTTTGTAATACTAAGAGATTCATACAAATCATGGTAAAGTCTTTAGTATTGGCATGGCGGCAGTCACTTGGCACTGAGGATGGCTCTATGGATGTGGTGTCCCAACTTTACCCCAACTTCAAATGATGGGGGAGAGAAAGATGAGAATGCTGAATCTCATCATGCCCAATACATTTATTCTCCGGAGAGATAAACCACTATCTGAGCAGTTTGGCAGCTTCCTCCCCGCTTATTATTCCTCTCATCATGTAAATCGTCCAAACGTCTGATTTCAAAAGGAAGGGGTTGATCATCTACCAAATACTTGGGCCGTCAGTCTTTCTAAAGGTACCATACACATTAGACTAATATCAGCTGAACCCGCTGATATCCACTGATTTGAGTCGCACACGGTACCAGGGCTTATGGGGTACTCGGCACCGAGCCCGTTAACTTCAATGGGGAATAGGTCACGGGTAGCGCAGCTCGGTCCGTTGCCCTGGGCGCTCATTCAAAGGGGGATAATATTTACAGGGGATTGTAGTAATTGTTCGTGACGCCACCTGTGGTTTCTGATCAGGGTGACCAGCGCTGCAGGGTGAATCCTCTGAGGGGTTGTTATTGGGCAGCAAGATGTTAAGTCCCCCACAGGCGAGACTGGATCCCTCAGGGTAAATGGCGGTGCAGGGTGCAGGCAATAAGGCAGACACACACAAGTCAGTTTCTTTCCATACCTTTACTGGTGGTATTTGCAGGTATGTCCCGGGAAGCTGCTCAGGGTGGAGGATGCACATCCAGGTAATCACTGAGTAGGTTTAAGGCCTCCTTACTTCTTTATGTGTGAGTTTCCAACCTGCATAAAGCTAAGTTCAACTCTGTGTGTAACAGCTACGCCCGGCCGACATTGTGGTGGAGCCTTCTTTTGGCAAGAACTAAGTCTATGGCTGATCAGGCCCGACTCCTGTTCTCCCTGACCCCGGTTACGTATCAGCACAATAGGGCCCCTCTGCAACCTGAAGTCCAGCAGGGATTCCGAGATCTGATCTGTCTGAGGTACAACCAACAACTAAAATGGCTGTCTGGCTAGAATGCCTACTGCTCCGTTTCTCCACACCCTTATATACATGAATCTAAGGGGCTCCCTCTGGTGGAACTATAGGGAAGTGTGTGTGTGAATGAATATCAGGTTTTCGTAATTACCTTTCTGTGCATACTCCAGGGAACATGTGTACCAAGCGCAGCTGGGCCACACAGATTCAGCCGACTGACTAATGTATGTATATGGGGGGGCGCCGGCCGACTTCAGCCATGGGAAATGTTGATCGCGCATGTCTGATATGGGACTTCTTATTTTGTTATCTCCCATAATTAAGCCATCCACCAAGCAGCGTTCTTATAGAGAACACAGGGCCGCTCGGCCAAACTAGCGTCCTCTCTTGTGTATGAGAGCAATGACTGAGATGGCTGTCGGACAAATAGTAGGCCAAAGCATCGTTCGGCACACAGCCAACGAATATGTGTGGCCAGCTTATCCCCTCTTCTTCAAGGATCAGGCACTTGGATTTTAACCTGCCTGATCCTTTCTTTTCACGGAAGTGGTGTTTCTCAATTTTTACTGTTGAGTACGTATGCACTCTCGGCTGAGCCAAGTGTGCGTGTGTATGGGGATGGAGTAAGCAAAAACTGTCGCTGGCAAATTGAAGAGTGTTCTTCTATCGGATTCAATATTGTCACCTTCATCTATGATAAAACATCTATTGAAATAAAACACTCACATATTGTGAAGCCAAGTTAATCCTAGAGGTGTAATCCCCACTGAAAGAAGCTCCCCAGGCACTCAAGGCTTGTGACATCAGAAATGTTTTTATTAATATATAGCACTGTAACTTTGCTATTATTGATGGTGATGTGTGTACATGGTCGTGGTGGCACAGTATATCACAAGGGCACCAATGGACGGTATTACTGGATAGCATTACACCAACGGATGTGTCATCCACTTGTCCTGCACAACTACACAAACTTACTTTCATTATTTCAGAAGCAATGTAGGTTTTGGAGACCAGGAAAACTGATCTTGGTACTTGTATTCGTAAAAAAAAAAGAAACACATTTTTGGGTTTAGAGTTCAGACTTAGGTTGGCTGGCCTAAAGGGATTTGAGTAGTAGCAGTATGGAATACATTTCTATAGAGTCATTAGAGTCATATAATTATTTTAAAGTGGATCTTTCATCTGATTCACAATACAGGCTGCATAAATTATTATATAGTGTCTTTAAACTTGATGAAACTGGGGTACTTATTATAAAAAAGCCATATTGGAATGGCTGTATAATTCTTTTTTGAATGTTTAGGCTTCATTTCAGCCCTCCTAATGTAATTGACAGCTCCTCAGTGTCTATCCTCCCTGCTGCTGCTGCTGCTGCTGCTGAGATCTCACACTGTACAACATGCAGCTCTCAGTCAGGCTGGGGGTGTTGAATACACTTAAGGTACTGCCACACTAAACGCTCCCGCTAACGATCACGATAACGACGCATACTAATGCGATCGTTTTTGTGATCGTTTTGAAGTCGCTAGTAGCTGCCAAACTTAACGATCTCGTTAACGACGCATAAGCGGTTAGCGATCTCGTTAACGAATTTTGCGGTCATTGTGATGTAAAAAACAGCGCACATCGTTAACAAAAGGTGCCAGACACAGCGATATAGCGTCACCAGCGGGACGCCAACTATAAAAATACGGTCCAGAACGCTAGTGAACGATCAGCGAGATCACAGCAGGGGCCACGTCGTTGCTACATGCCACACACAACAACGTCACTAACGAGATCGCTAAATAGTGACTTTTTTAGCGATCTCTTTAGCGTTCTTGTTTAGTGTGGCATACCCTTAAGGCTCAAGAAATCTCACACTCTATGGCTGGATTTATATAATGCTCATTTTATTATCAGGATTATACAGCCATTCTGTCATGGATTTTCAAAGTGAATACACCAGTCCCATCATGACTAAGATCACTTTTTAATGCAGCTTGTATTGTGAAATATGGCGGCAGATCTGATTTAAAGGTATAAGGTGACCAGTTTGTGGTGACATTTCCCTTGTTGTCCAAAAATATGCTCCATTTATTCAAAACGTCCCCGCCAATATGTAAGCTTGACTTTTTTTGCAGCTGCACCTTACATAGAAACTAAAGCAAAATTTAGTCAATACTGATATATGTTGTCAGGGCTTCCATTCATCCATTCATTGTGAATTAGCTAATATTCTATAGATTATAAGATGAATACATAATATCGAATAAAACAGAACCTACAACTACAATGTATGATTATTACCCAATCTTTGGGAGCAAGGAGATGTCTCAAAGCTTGGTAAAGGGTCTTCATCACCATTAATACATTGACCAAGTCATAAGAGCAAAGATGGCCAAGCTCCCAAGTTTAGAAGAGACTGGACACTGTGTCTAGAAGTCTACTGTACAGCCAAACAGAGGCTGGACGGACATCTGTCTGAGATGGTTTAGTGAATCCTGCATTGAGCAGGGGGTTGGACACGATGACCCTGGAGGTCCCTTTCAAAGCTAACATTCTAGGATTCTATGACTCTCCTCTGACTGATGATGGCATAGGAAAGAAGGATCGGGCATGTTGAATTTTAATGTCCAATCCTTTTGTTCTCAGGAGAGAAAAGCCACCACTTGACAAGTCTGGCAGTGGCTACATCTTCTGATTGAACATGCATGTGCATGGTGGTATCCGGACATCATCGGTCATGAAAAAGAAGGATCGTTCATGTTGAATTTCAGCCCTGAACCATTTTTTTTCTCAGGGGCTAAAAATGTCACATGATGTTTCTGGCAACGGTTGATCCCTGTTTCCCATTGAGAACCGTTGGCCGAACCGATCTTGCATGTATACAGAAAGGTTATGAAATAGATTGCTCATCTGGCCGATAACTAATGAAGGTGTATGGAGATTAGAATAACTACTTTATATATCAAAGAATTTGTCAATGTTATCTCATCACATGATCCAAGTCCAATAAATCCCGCAGTCCTTCTGTCACTGGGAGAGCGGTATAATGATTGGTCATAGCACTGGAATGTCAGTGATGAATTCTTCTGAATCCTATATACTTGGTTATACCTCCCCCTCACCTGGCACAAGGTAACAATGAGAACACAAAGCCTCCCTTAGGGAACAGTAAAGAGAGAGCCAGACACTACATTCTCAGAGCTTGCACAAAGAGCGTACACTTGACTCTGATATTGAGACAGGTATAGATGCACCTGTGGCTGATCCTTCTCTTACCCCCATTTCCCCTCCTTCTGCTTCCCTGCGTAGGTCAGGAAGGGTTCAGCACTTGTCCAATGTGACCCCCCTTCTGTCCCTTTGGCCACGAGAGCTCCTCTGTTTTCAGTTCACAGTGAGATTAAATCTATCGTGTTTGACCGAACTCATTTATTTGTGTGTGATGTCTGAGGGACATGGACAGGGATTTCCGGTTACACCCTAAAACACATTCCAGAGCTGTTCACAAATTAGGAGAATTTACGCATGCACGCACCCCTCTCCCTCCTTTGATCGGCACAGTTTCCTTACTGTCTTTATTCAGCTTGGCCTTAAAGTAAACCTGTGCCCATTTTTTTAGGCAGTACTTAATTTCTAGTATTTTGTACAGCATGATACTATAAGGGCTCGTGCAGACGACCATATAACTTGGACTAGTGCTATCCATGGTTGTGATGGATAATATTCGTACCCATGTCATTCTATGGGGCTGTGCAGCATGCACGATTTTCTTCCAAGAATCAGATAACACTCGAACATTCAACTGTATGGGTCTGTGGAAAAAATCAGATAACATTCAAGTACGGTCAGATTTTCGGGAACTGACATACAGTAGAGAAGATGGATAAACTTTTTTTTTCTCTCCACCTCTGGGAAAATCGAATCACAAGCTGATCAGAGTGTGATTTGTTGTGAACGCTCTGGATCTGAATTCTGACTTTGGGCTCCCCCTGGTGGCTGCTGATAGTAATGAAGCTGCTTTGGCTAACAGAAGTCTATCACCTGGGGGCGAGGAATGGCAATCAGGTGTTACTGACTGGGGAGTGGGGAGATATAAGTGAGCAACATTCCGATGATCGTCGCTGGTGATTTGTTTCTTCCTGGTCCCTTTTGGAAGTCAACTTGCTTCCTGCTTTTTCCTGCAACTTTCAGATAAGTTATTTGCTGATTATTTCTGTGGCATTTGTTTCCCTTTTGTCTATATCAGTTTCTGCCCTTCTGGAGTTAGGACAGCCAGGTTCCCCTGTGGGGGCCTGCGCTGGACTCTGTTTCTCATTTGCCACTGTTTATGTATTTTCAGTTCCCTGTTATTTCAGTATCTGCTGATTTGCTACCAGTTCACACCAGAGACTGTTTATGTATTTTCGGTTCCCTGTTATTTCAGTATCTGCTGATTTGCTACCAGTTCACACCAGGGACAGTTTATGTATTTCCAGTTCCCTGTTATTTCAGTGTCTGCTGGTTTGCTACCAGTTCACACCAGAGTTCTGATCTAGCTGGGGAGAGATCGTGTGGTCTCAGTATTTTTGCATATCAAACGTGTTGGAATTTTTCTTAGAGTTTTTGCTGGATTGCAGACAGTATTCTTTCCTGTCCTGTTCTATCTATGCAGTTTGGGCCCAGCATTTGCTTGCTCTATTTTCTGCCTGTGTTTGTATTTCATCTTGTCTCACCGCCAATATATGTTTGGGGGGCTACCTGTTCCTTTGGGGCTCTACTCCGGGGCAGTTAGCTTTCCCCTTTCTATCTTTAGGCTTAGTTAACTCTCCGGCTGTGTCGAGGCGTCTAGGGCACCGCAGGTACGTCCCACGGCTACTTCAAGTTGTGCTGTCAGTTTAGGGGTCTGCAATCCGCTAGTTGCCAACCTCTCTGGGTGTATGGTTGCCTAGTCTATTTTTGCTACTGTCCTCCTCGGCTACCAAATCATAACAGTGATTAGTGTAATCGGACCGATTTTCTTGGACATGGAGAAAACGTTCGTCTATATCTGCCCTGATGGTGAGACCTGATGGTGCAGCTGAAACTCTGCCCCTTTGGAGGTATCATTCCTGAAGTTGTTAGTAAACCCAACATTTGCACTGGTGTACGGTGCAAGATTTTTAACATTATAAAAAAAATGTGGATTCCATCAATTGTCCAAAGGCTCCCGTGTTAAAAAAAAACTTGTATATGTTAACATAAACAGTAGGATGTCTCTGACTGATGCCTTTATTAACCCATACGTTATCATACTATTTCATTGGATGGAGAAAAATTGTACGAAACTAGTATGACAAATCACAGTTGTGTGAAAAGTTGATTGCTCCCCACCTTAAAACATAAATTAACTGTGGTTTATCACATCTTTGGGAAGTTGAGCTCAAATTCCCTATCCACACCCAGGCCTGATTATTGCCACACCTGTTCTCAATCAACAAATCACTTAAATAGGACCTGCCTGACAAAGTGAAGTAGACCAAAAGCTAGACATCATGCCACTAGCCAAAGAAATTCTGGAACAAATGAGAAACAAAGTAATTGAGATCTATCAGTTTGGAAAAGGTTATAAAGCCATTTCTAAGGCTTTGGGACTCCAGCGAACCACAGTGAGAGCCATTATCCACAAATGGCGAAAACATGGAACAGTGGTGAACCTTCCCAGGAGTGCCCTGACAACCAAAATTACCCCAAGAGAACAGTGATAACTTACCCAAGAGGTCACAAAAGATCCCACAACAAGATCCAAAGAATTGCAAGCCTCATTTGCCTCAGTTAAGGTCAGTGTTTATGACTCCACAATAAGAAAGAGACGGGGAAAAAATGGCATGCATGGCTGAGTTCTAAAAAGAAAACCACTGTACTAAGCAATAAGAACATAAAGGCTTGTCTAAGTTTTGCCAGAAAACATCTTGATGATCCCCAAGACTTTTGAGAGAATACTCTGTGGACTGATGAGACAAAAGTTGAACTCTTTGGAAGGTGTATGTCCCATTACACCAGGTGTAGAAATAAGACAGCATTTCAGAAAAGAAACATTATAGTAACAGTAAAATATGGTGGTGGTAGTGTGATGGTCTGGGGCTGTTTTGCTGCTTACGGACCTGGAACACTATGATAATTGGAACTATGAATTCTGCTATATACAAGAAAATCCTCAAAGAGAATGCCATCTGTTCATACTCAAGCTGAAGCACATTTGGGCTATCTAGAAGGACAATGATCTAAAACACAGCAAGTCCACCTCTGAACGGTTTAAGAAAAAAAATAATTAAAACTTTGGAGTGGCCTAGTCAAAGTTCACCCCGTAATCCGATTGAGATGCTGTGGCATGACCTTACAAAGGCAGTTCATGCTTGGAAACCCACCAATGTGGCTGAATTAAAACAATTCTGCAGCCTTGTACAGTCATGGCCAAAAGTTTTGAGAATGACACAAATATTATATTTTCACATGATTTGCTGCCCTCTGGTTTTTATGTGTGTTTGACAGATGTTTTTATCACGGACAGAAATATAATTGCAAACATATGAGTAACAAAAGCTTATATTGACAGTTAGAATGAGTTAATGCAGCAAGTCAATATTTGCAGTGTTGACCCTTCGTCTTCAGGACCTCTGCAATTCTCCCTGGCATGCTCTCAATCAACTTCTGGACCAAATCCTGACTGATAGCAGTCCATTATTGCACAATCAATGCTTTCATTTTGTCAGAATTTTTAGGTTTTTGTTTGTCCACCCGTCTCTTGATGATTGACCACACGTTCTCAATGGGATTAAGATCTGGGGAGTTTCCAGGCCATGGACCCAAAATCTCTATGTTTTGTTCCCTGAGCCATTTAGTTATCACCTTTGCTTTATGGCAAGGTGCTCCATCATGCTGGAAAAGGCATTGTTGATCGCCAAACTGCTCTTGGAGGGTTGGGAGAAGTTGCTCTTGGAGGACATTCTGGTACCATTCTTTATTCATGGCTGTGTTTTTAGGCAAGACTGTGAGAGAGCCGATTCCCTTGGCTGAGAAGCAACCCCACACATGAATGGTTTCAGGATGCTTAACAGTTGGCATGAGACAAGACTGGTGGTAGCGCTCACCTTGTCTTCTCCGAATGAGGCGTTTTCCTGATGTCCCAAACAATCGAAAAGGGGAATCATCAGAGAAAATAACTTTACCCCAGTCCTCAGCAGTCCACTGCCTGTACCTTTTGCAGAATATCAGTCTGTCCATGATGTTTTTTCTGGAGAGAAGTGGCTTCTTTGCTGCCCTCCTTGAGACCAGGCCTTGCTCCAAGAGTCTCCGCCTCACAGTGTGTGCACATGCACTCACACCTGCCTGCTGCCATTCCTGAGCAAGCTCTGCACTGCTGGTAGCCCGATCCCGCAGCTGAAACACTTTTAAGAGACGGTCCTGGCGCTTGCTGGTCTTTCTTGGGCGCCCTGGAGCCTTTTTGGCAACAATGGAACCTCTCTCCTTGAAGTTCTTGATGATGCGATAGATTGGTGACTGGGGTGCAATCTTTCTAGCTGCGATACTCTTCCCTGTTAGGCCATTTTTGTGCATTGCAATGATGACTGCACGTGTTTCTTTAGAGATAACTTGGTTAACAGAAGAGAAACAATGATGCCAAGCACCAGCCTCCTTTTAAAGTGTCCAGTGGTGTCATTCTAACTTAATCATGACAGATTGATCTCCAGCCATGTCCTCATCAACACCCACACCTGTGTTAATGGACCAATCACTGAAAAGAGGTTAGCTGGTCCTTTTAAGGCAGGGCTGCAATGATGTTGAAATGTGTTTTGGGGGATAAAGTTCATTTTCTAGCCAAATATTGACTTTGCAAGTAATTGCTGTTAAGCTGATCACTCTTTATAACATTCTGGAGTATATGCAAATTGCCATTAGAAAAAGTGAAGCAGTAGACTTTGTAAAAATTAATATTTGTGTCATTCTCAAAACTTTTGGCCATGACTGTACTCTTCACCTAGTGCACAAGTTAAGGTCAATGGTGCACTTTCAAAAACGTTCTCAATCCGAAATGGTACGAGGCAAGGATGCCCCTTATCACCCTTACTTTACATTCTTAACAATGGAACACCTGGCAGATGCAATTCATAACAACCCTTCAGTAAAGGAGCCTAAATTTCAATCGGAAGAACACAAATTGGCACTTTTGGCAGACGATATCCTCCTATACGTTTCTTTCCGGGTCACTAGTCCACGAAACTTTATTCTCGAACTTCATAGATTTGGGCGTTTAAGTAACTTTAAAATAAACTCTCATAAATCAGAGATTCTAAATATATCCCTGCAGCCTTCTGTAATAGAGCAGCTGAATGCCTCATTTCCTTGTAGATGGCGCTTTGATTCTGTCTCTTACCTGGGGATTAAAATAACAGCTAAGACCTTACAGCTTTACAACGCTAATTTTAAGATAGCTTTACGGAAAGCTGAGTTAGATTTGAAGCAGTGGCACAAACTTCAGCTTTCCTGGTTTGGTAGGGTAAGTGTTGTGAAGATGGATTTATTATATTACTTTCAAACAATTCTATTGTATCTGCCCGCCTCCTTTTTCTCTCGTCTTAAAAAAGCAATCACTAAATTTATTTGGTTGCATAATCGAGCACGCATTTCCTATTTTTTATTAAGCCGGTGAAAGGAGAAATAAAGGAATTGGTCTCCCGGATCTAGCTTTCTATAGTTATGCATCAATTGGAATATGCATTTTAGACCTATTCCATAGTAAAGACAATAATAAGTGGGTTAGATTAGAAAATTATCTTAATGGAAGAGATTCCCAAATAATTATTTGGTCTCCGGGAGGGGAGGGGGGCGGCGCACCTTTGCCCTTCCTTACCAGGAATATAATGACATTTATCAAACGAGGTGGGCGAAACATAGGGATCTCGTTGTCTCCAGGCCTTTTAACTCCTATATACGACAACCCATCCTTCCCTGCGGGATTAAACAAAAAAATGTTTCTAAATAAAACTAGAGACTCTTGCCCTATAGTATATAACTATGTAAATAGCTCAGGAACGAAGTCACTCCAGGAGATCTTCCTGGAAAGGTTCTTTTATTAGAAATTAAAAAGTTTCATATTTAAATTGGCCATACAAACTAATCCCTTTAGGCAGTTATCACCTTTTGAAACTCTTTGCTTATCCCTGAACCCTCCGGACCACACTGTTTCTCGATTATATAGGCTTTTCCAAGAAGGACAATCCTCCTTGCAGGATACTCCTTCATTTTTCTCTAGATTGGAGATTGATTTGGGAAAGACACTATCAACCGAAGAGAGAGCAAAAATACTCTTATATAATTTTAGGTCTTCATTATGCTCGTCGTCACAGGAGAGGAGCTATAAGATTCTGGCTAGGTGGTATAGATGCCCTTCAGGAATACACTCTATATTCCCGATGGTCCCGGACACATGCTGGAGATGTTTACAAGAGGTGGGCACATACGCCCACGCTTGGTGGCATTGCCCACCTATAAAGAACTTCTGGTCAGCGATCTTTGAACTTTATAATAGGTTAGCTATCACCAAGATTAGACCTACAATAGAGGCAGCTCTGCTGTCCTTAACTGATATTTTGATTACTAAGTTCAAGAACGGTCTTCTTAGGCATTTTCTTACAGCCCATAGGAATTTGATTCCTAGATACTGGAAACGAGAAGTTCCCTTTACGCTCGGAATTTGTGGTGGAGCTTAACGATATTTATAGAATGGAATTCATGATTGGCCAAATAGTAGGTAGCTCTGATAAAATTCTCAATACCTGGGCTCCTTGGATTTTATCCAGAGAGACGCCTGGGTTGGATTCTTGGGTGTCGGGATCTTAATCCATATTTAAGAGTGACACGGATGTCCCGTTAAAGTGATGAAATTTATTTCTGGATTACTTTTGTATCTAGGCATTTGTTTGGACTCCCGGCTTCCTTTTTTCATGGCACATGGTCTAGGGCAGCGGTTCTCAACCTGTGGGTCGCGACCCCGGCGGGGGTCGAATGACCAAAACACAGGGGTCGCTTAAAGCAGGGGTCCCCAACCACCGGAGCCACGGCACAGAACGATGTTCATACATGGAGCCGGCGGCTGCAGCACTGTAGTGACAGCTGCAGCCGCCGGCTTCATTAGACATCGATACTTACCTTCCGTCACTGCGTCCCTGTCGGCTGTGGCAGCTTCCTCCTGGCAGTGCGGTGACGTAGTACCGCTCATTAAGGTAATGAATATGGACGTGACGCCACTCCCATAGGCGTGGCGTCCATATTCATGCCCTTAATGAGCGGTATTACGTCACCGCTGCGCACAGGAGGAAGCTGCCGCGGCCGACAGGGATGCAAGGGACCTGCAGCGACGGAGCGAGGAGGGTAAGTATGATGGGGGAGGGGACGGGGGAGCAGAGCCATGTATACAGGATGGGAGGGGGAGCGGAGCCATATATACAGGATGGGAGGGGGAGCGGAGCCATATATACAGGATGAGAGGGGGAGCGGAGCCATATATACAGGATGGGAGGGGGAGCGTAGCCATGTATACAGGATGGGAGGATGGGAGCGGAGCCATATATACAGGATGGGAGGGGGAGCGGAGCCATGTATACAGGATGGGAGGGGGAGCGGAGCCATATATACAGGATGGGAGGATGGGAGCGGAGCCATATATACAGGATGGGAGGGGAGCGGAGCCATGTATACAGGATGGAGGGGGAGCGGAGCCATGTATACAGGATGGGAGGGTGGGAGCGGAGCCATATAAACAAGGGTGGGAGCGGAGCCTTGTATACAAGGGAGTCACATTCACATTATAAATGTTATAATTAAATGATGAGTATGCACTACTACTAAACTACAACCCCGTCCATAGCCCTGCCCCCTTATGACCAAAGCCCCACCCCTGCCACACCTACATCCCCACCCTGCCGGGCCCTGGAAGAATGGTCTTTCTTGAAGCCGGTCCCTGGTGCAAAAAAGGTTGGGGACCACTGGCTTAAAGCCATTGGAAAATACATATTTCCGATGGCTTTAGCCCAGTGGCGTAGCATGGCCGGGCGTATCGCTCGTAGCGTGGGCGGGCGTAGCGCTCGTAGCGTGGGCTGGCATAACGCTCGTAGCGAGGGTGTATTGGGCGTAGCGCTCGTAGCGTGGGTGTATTGGGCGTAGCGCTCGTAGCGTGGGCGGGCGGAGGGGTGGGCCTGTCATGTATAGTGTACAGTTCCTATAGCGTCTTGTGCTTGGGTGCGAGGAAAACACAGGAGAAATAGGTTGAAATGAAATGACTTGTATTACTTCATACAAGCATGCTGAAAAGTTCACACAGTTTGCAGGAACAGAGTCAGGAGACACAGCAGGCCAGAGTAATTTCAAGCACTACAATAAATCTCCAAAGCAGGTTCAGGATCTCTTCTCTGTACCGTAATTCCTCTGCAAACATGGATTCACCAAACAGCAGGTTTCCAGAGTCCAAAAGTGTTCAAAGGTTCCTCAGTAGGGAATAGCTGGAGTACAAGTTCAAGGTTTCCAGGAGTCAGGTCACAGACTGACTGAGGCTTGATTCAGGAGCACTGATTGTTCAGCTGAGGCTGCTTAAGAAGCAAGAGGGAAGAATCAGGGCGGGAACATGAAAACTGGAACTCCATATTAACTGAGGGCAAGAGCTGCGGAAAAACAGAAAGCAAAATGGCCGACGGAAAACTGAGTTTCAAGGAACATGTCAACAGAGACAAAGAACCTTACATTACTCCCCCCTTAGGGACAACCTCCGGATGACCTCAGACCAGGCTTGTCAGGGTACCTCTGATGAAACTGGCGGAGCAGGCGAGGAGCATTTACATTGTTGACTGGTTCCCATGAGTTGTCCTCCACTGGGTAGCCCTGCTATTTAATCAAATATTGCAACTGATTTCTGTACAACCTGGAATCTAGAATCCTTTCCACCATAAATTCTTCCTGACCATCGACCAGCACTGGGTCAGGGCAAGGAGAAGAACGTCCAGGAAACGTATTGGGTGTTGCAGCCTTTAGTAGGGATACATGAAAGACAGGGTGGATTCTCATAGTTCTGGGCAGTTGAAGACGACAAGCAACAGCACTTATAATCTTACTGATCTTATAAGGTCCAATGTACTTATGTCCCAATTTAGACGATGGAATCTTTAATTTAAGATTTCTGGTTGACAGCCAGACCAAATCTCCTACCTTGAAAGCTGGTGCAGGTTTACGAAATTTATCTGCTGCTTTCTTGTACCTTTCCTGAGCCAATTGTAGATTTTCCTTTAGAAGATCCATATTCTTTTGTAAAGAAGTGATTCTTTCAGCCACTGCCGGCAAGGGCGTATCTATGGGAAATCGAGGAAGAATGTTAGGATGATAACCTAGATTGGAGTAAAAAGGAGACTGCTTAGTGGAGGCGCTCTGAGAGTTGTTATAAGAGAACTCAGCCAGTGGAAGTAGATCCACCCAATCATCTTGTAGGTGGCAGATAAAGCAGCGGAGATACTGCTCCAGGGTCTGATTGGTTCGTTCTGTCTGTCCATTAGTCTGAGGATGAAAAGCAGAAGAAAGGTTTACTTTAATGTCCAATGCTGCACAGAAATTTTGCCAAAACCTTGAAGTGAATTGCACCCCTCGATCCGAAATGACCTCATCCGGTACTCCATGTAAGCGAAACACATACTTAATCATCAAGTCTGATGTCTGTTTTGCAGTGGGTAAGCCGACACAAGGGATAAAATGAGCTGCCTTTGTTAGACGGTCAACCACCACTAGAATGGTGTTCTTCCCTTGAGAGGTTGGTAACTCCACAATGAAGTCCATAGAAATTGATCCCCACGGGCGGGACGGGGTGGGAAGAGGTTGCAACAGACCAGTTGGTGAGGAGCGAGGTGTTTTGCATCTTGCACAGACTTCACATGAAGTGACATAGTTTAAAACATCTTTCCTGTAAGTGGGCCACCAAAAGAAATGAGAAAGAAATTCTTGTGTCTTTAGAATTCCCCTATGCCCGGCTATCTTGGAATCGTGGATGAGTTGCAATACTCTCAATCTGACTGTTTCAGGTATATACAGACGTTGTCCCTGAATCCACACACCATTCTTAAAGACAAGACTTACGTCCCTTGGGGGTTGAGCCAACAAAGAATCCGCATGGTATGCTTCCTTGATGTCCTTAAGTAGGTCTTGATTATGAATCACTCCCAGGAATCTAGAGTCAGGAAGAATAGTCTTAGGAGGAGTAAGTGGACGTGTCTCTGCTGAATGAATCCTAGAGAGTGCATCAGCCTTTCCATTGCGCGATCCTGGTCTATAAGAAATGACAAAATTAAATTGGTTTAGGAAAAGATTCCAGCGAGCCTGGCGAGGAGTCAGGCACTTAGCCGACCTGATAAATTCAAGGTTACGATGGTCTGTCAGGACGACTATTTGCTGTGCAGCTCCCTGAAGAAGGTGTCTCCATTCCTTGAAGGCGGCAATAATGGCCAACAATTCTCTATTGCCCACATCGTAGTTCCTCTCAGCTGAAGACAACTGCTGGGAAAAGAAGGCACAGGGATGCAAGACATTCTTCTCACCTGTTCTCTGAGAGAGTATAGCTCCAAGCACAGTCTGAAGCATCCACCTCTATTATGAAGGCAAGCTCGGGGTTGGGATGTACTAAGATAGGTGCGGTGGTAAATTTATCCTTTAAACAGGAAAATGCTTCCTGAGCTTGCGGGGTCCAGGAAAATCTAGACTGTTTCCGGGTAAGTTGGGTGATAGGTGACACTACCTCAGAAAAATTTTTAATGAAACGTCTATAGAAGTTGGCAAACCCGATGAAGCGCTGCACCTCCTTCACATTTCTAGGAATTGGCCAATCCTTGATGGCTTGGGTCTTGCTTCCATCCATACTAATCCCTTGCGTAGATAGTACATACCCCAGAAATTGAATTTCGGTCCTATGGAATTCACACTTTTCAAGTTTGATGTAGAGATGGTTTTGTCTTAGGCGTTCTAAGACCATTCTCACATGTCCATGATGTTCCTCTGTGGAGTTAGAAAAAATTAGAATATCATCCAGATAAATCACCACAAATGTATCTAGGAGATCCCTGAAGATATCATTCACGAAGTGTTGGAAAGTGGCTGGGGCGGTACTCAGACCAAAAGGCATAACTAGATATTCAAAGTGTCCATAGCGTGACCTGAAAGCAGTCTTCCATTCATCCCCAGGTCTAATACGGACCAAGTTATAGGCCCTACGGAGATCCAGTTTAGAGAAAATTTTGGCATGCCGCACTCTCTCCAACAACTCAGGGATTAAAGGCAATGGATAACGGTTTCTAATAGTAACCTTATTGAGTTCCCTATAGTCTATGCAGGGTCTCAGAGATCCATCTTTCTTCTTCACAAAGAAGATGGGTGCACCTGCGGGAGATGAAGAGGGGCGTATGAAGC
Source organism: Oophaga sylvatica (assembly GCA_033576555.1). Taxonomy (NCBI): domain Eukaryota; kingdom Metazoa; phylum Chordata; class Amphibia; order Anura; family Dendrobatidae; genus Oophaga; species Oophaga sylvatica. The sequence goes on along the minus strand of JARQOD010000003.1, from coordinate 572,269,715 downwards.
CCTTGGCTAAATTTTCGTCTATATAATCCTTCAAAGCTTTTAGCTCGGACCCCGCTAGGGGGTAGATCTTACCAAAAGGTATCTCGGCTCCAGGCAATAATTCAATTGGACAATCATATGGACGGTGAGGAGGAAGCTGATCAGCGTTCTTCTTGTCACATAAATCCACATAGTCCTGGTATACAGCTGGTAGTTCAGGGACTGACATGGTTCCTTTAGGAACAGAGCAAGCTGAAACTCCTTGACTAATCTGTTTCTCCGGAAAGTGTAATTCCTTGGTCTCCCAGTTAATCGTAGGATTCTGCGCCTGCAGCCATGGTAGCCCTAGAATAATGGGAAAGTGGGGAGAAGAGATAAGCATAAAAGACATTTTCTCCTGATGATCTTTACCCATAAGGACCCTCAAAGGCTCTGTTTCTTGATCCACTGGTCCAGAAGTCAGTAGAGAGCCATCCACAGTCTCCATCTGTACTGGAGTAGCCTTCTTCACTGAACGTATCCCCTGTTTCAGAGCAAAGGAGATATCCATAAAATTTCCACTTGCTCCTGAGTCGATCATAGCAGAGCTAGACACCCAGACTGAGTCAACCCAGAGTTTGATGGAAAGGAAGCAATGAGAATTGTTTCTTTTACAACTCAGCTGGGACATCGCTGAGGAAACTTGAAAAATTGCAGCGTTTATACCGTCATCGTCCCCAGAACTAACAGAGTTTAAGTCCGAGAAATCAAGATCTCTTGCAGCAGATCTCTCTGGAGCCTGAGGCTCGGACATGACAGAGCTCCTCTCGCAACACTCACAGTGAATGACTGCTGCAGTAGTCTTACGAGAACGGCTGGGGCAGTTTATAATGAAGTGCCCTGACTTACCACAGTAGAAACATAGATTTTCCTTTATACGATGTTCCTTGCGTGCATCACTAACCCGTCTTTGTAAAGAGTCCACCTGCATGGGTTCAGGTTCTGGTTCCCTTGTGATCCTACTCAAAGGTTCCTTAGCTGAGGAGGGAGGTAGGAAAAGGTTAGTGCGATTATTTTCGAACCATCTCTCTTGTCTGCGTTCAGTCAGACGAGCATCAATACGAATACAATAGTTAATAAAGTCACCTAACGCAGTGGGAGGGTCGGCACGAGCAAGTTCATCCTTAATCAGTGGAGACAACCCTTTCCGAAAAATAGATTTCTTAGCGGAAGTGTCCCAAGTGGTATCAAGAGCCCATCTCCTGAAATCCAGGGCATATTCGGCTACTGAACGCTTACCTTGGCGCAAAGTTAACATGGCTGCTTCAGCTGTTGCACCTCGATTGGGGTCATCAAACACCTGCCCCATGGCTGAAATAAAAGCATCAAGGTGATTCAAACAATCATCCTCAGTCTCAATCAGAGGGTTTGCCCACATCAAAGCCTTATTGGTAAGCAACATGATTATAGTAAGCACTTTGGATCGTTCAGTGGGAAATTGTGAAGCATGTGCAGAGAAAAATAAATTACATTGATTAATAAATCCCCTGAATTTCTCACGTTCACCGCCAAAACGAAAAGGAGGTAATTTGGGGATCCCAGAACTCGGGGTTATGGCAGGAGCCTGGGCTCGTTCCTCTAGAGCCTCAATCCTGGCTCGCAATTCCTGGGTAGTCTGTCCAAACACTTGCAAATTATGATTAGTGAGGTCCTGTAGGCTTGCAAAACGGGTTTTTAAAGTCTGTACATCTGAAAGGATTGTATCAGTCACTCCGCAAAGTTCCTTTATGCGGGCCTCCATCTTCCAGATCTTTTAAGGCAGAAGTGCTGGAAGGAGAAGAGGAAAGGAAAAAAAAAAAAAAAACAATAGTGTTTACCTGTGGTAACACTGCAGAGTAAAATTTTAAGGGAATGCGCTCACCTGGAATGGTTGTGAGAAGTCACAACCACTGTCATCACATAAGGTATTTAAACGGACATCTGATATCCACAGTCACAGCAGACACGGCTTTCCCAGACCCAGCAGACACTAAACATTGGCTCCTGAATCTTGTCATGTATAGTGTACAGTTCCTATAGCATCTTGTGCTTGGGTGCGAGGAAAACACAGGAGAAATAGGTTGAAATGAAATGACTTGTATTACTTCATACAAGCATGCTGAAAAGTTCACACAGTTTGCAGGAACAGAGTCAGGAGACACAGCAGGCCAGAGTAATTTCAAGCACTACAATAAATCTCCAAAGCAGGTTCAGGATCTCTTCTCTGTACCGTAATTCCTCTGCAAACATGGATTCACCAAACAGCAGGTTTCCAGAGTCCAAAAGTGTTCAAAGGTTCCTCAGTAGGGAATAGCTGGAGTACAAGTTCAAGGTTTCCAGGAGTCAGGTCACAGACTGACTGAGGCTTGATTCAGGAGCACTGATTGTTCAGCTGAGGCTGCTTAAGAAGCAAGAGGGAAGAATCAGGGCGGGAACATGAAAACTGGAACTCCATATTAACTGAGGGCAAGAGCTGCGGAAAAACAGAAAGCAAAATGGCCGACGGAAAACTGAGTTTCAAGGAACATGTCAACAGAGACAAAGAACCTTACAGTTCCGCCCCAGGCGGCACATGTGTGGGGGCAGCGTGGCAGCAGCAGTAATTCCTTCTCCTCTGTGGGAGAAGCGCGGAGGCACAGTGCAGCGGCCCGGGACCCTCCGTAGCTGAGCGGCAGGTTGGTGAGTCCACTGTGCGGGGAAAGGGGGGACCCGGCCTGAGCAGGCGGCACAATACTTACCTCTCCCTGTGCCTCCGCAGCTCCGGGCTCCCGGGGGCGCCTGCTGGGTGCCCGCGCTTCCTGTCACAGCAGCGCCGCTGGATGACGTCATCATTCAGCGGCCGGCTGTGGCAGAAGTAAGCGCGGGCACCAGACAGGTGAGATGTGAGGTGTATGTGTCTGTGTGTATCAGTGTGTTTGTGTGTGTCTGCCTGCGTGTGTGTATGTGAGAGAGTGCTGCGGTGCTGTCTGTGTGTGGTGCTGTATGTGTGATGGTGGTGGGGGGAGGCCTCGATGATGATGGGAGCCAATGATGATCATGCTGGGCAGGAACGATGATGTTGATGATGGGAGGCAAGATGCAATGATGATGATGGGGAGGCAATGAGATGGGAGGATGATGATGATGATGGGAGCCAATGATGATAAGCAGGCAATGATGATGATGATGGGGAGGCGATGATGATGGGTAGCCAATGATGATGGGCAGGCAATGATGATGATGATGGGGAGCCAATGATGATGGGCAGGCAATGATGATGATAGGGAGCCAATGATGATGGACAGGCAATGATGATGATGGGGAGCCAATGATGATGGGCAGGCAATGATGATGATAATAGGAGGCAATGATGATGATGGGGAGCCAATGATGATGGGCAGGCAATGATGATGATGATGGGGGAGGCGATGATGATGATGATGGGGAGGAAATGATGATAGGGAGGCGATGATGATGATGGGGAGGCGATGATGATGATGGGGAAGCAATGATGATGATGATGGGGAGTCTTTCCACAGCACCCTTTCCTGAGCCATAACAGTGCAGCACAGTGCAGAGGAGAGCTCCATATTTTGTATGGAGCATTATTTGGGGTCCAATATTCTTTATGGAGCATTATATTTGGCCCATAATACTGTATGGTTGACTCTGTGGTGCCCATAATATTGTATTGAGGACTATACTTATTTTTTGGTTTGGGGGTCACTGCAACATGAGGAACTGTATTGCGGGGTCACGGCTTTAGAAAGGTTGAGAACAACTGGTCTAGGGCTTCTAGGTCTACCTAGATCATGCCCTTTGCCTGTATCGGATGCCTCCCTTTCCCTCCCCTCCCTTTATCCCTCTACCTTCAGTTCTTTCCTTTCTATCCTCTCTCTCTACTAACCGAGACTCTTCTTCTAGGTTACATCTTGATGTAGGTTGATTTCAACAATAAATGTTGTTTTTCAATATTTACTTTCCATTATCAGACTGAATTGTTAACCAATAAACAGATTAAGCAATTATAAACATAACTGTATACCTAAAGATGTTATAAAGGACAAGTAAATTTCTTTTTGTGTTCATGGCATTTATATTTTTCTTATCTATGTATCTTCATAGACGGATTTGCATTGTACAGCTTCTTTAATAAACTTAATTTACACAAAAAAAAACAATTCTGCAAAGATGAATGGGGAAAAATTCCTTCAGAGCGTTGTAAAAGACTCATTCCCAGTTATCGCAAATGCTTGTGTAAGGTTCTAGCAGGAACGCGGGATGCAGTGATGGACGGGGAGGCAGAGCAAGGGTTAAACAGGTTTATTAACAGGGAATACTCCACGCAGGGAGGTAGAGGTTTAAACAATGGGTAAACAGTATAAATGGCAAAGGATATGGTGAGGTAGAGAATAATGGTTCTCGTAATGGCAGTTTTGGTGAGAGTCAATGATTCCTAAGTCCATGAAATGGATAGCGCCGATAACAGCTGGAGCGGTATCTTTTCCTGGAAGGCCTGTGGGCTTCAATGCCCCGTCTTCTGGTGGCAGCAGTCAGTCTCCGGTACCTTCCGCTGAGCCCTAGTCCATATACTGATGTGGTAGCGTGGGCCACGGCACTGTCTGAGCCTGACGTGGCTCCTGCACAACTTTCCCCACAGTTCGTGCAGTGTGCATCAGGGAAATGTAGCATCCCTGGCACAAGTGCTAGTCCACCGTAGTGTAACAATAATCACATTAAACTGTATAGATGACTAATTGAATCCATAAAAAATGTTTGAACTTTTTTGGGAGTTTTAGATACCACCATAATGTAACACAAAGACATAATACTCTAAGGATGACCAATTCAATTCAGAAATTTTTTTAAACATAAATAAAGTGTAGTTGATGTACTCCTACATTTATAAAGGCTTTGTACAAAGTGCAAAACCAGGAAAAAATTATAAGAAGGGTAATACAGTAATGGTCTTCAGGTGTCCGCTTCTTCTCCTTCTTCATGAAGCTAGTGGGACTGCCTCCACCTGCTTCTTGGATCCTGATTCCTAGGTGCATAGACTGTAAGTGACCCGGCTTTGGGTAGTGATGGAGCTGCTGACATGTAGAAACAGGAGACAGCCCCCTGTGTCACTGGCACCATCGCCTGGTCCCGAATAGGACATGGGGAACCCCAAGGACAGTCCGATCTCTCGGTTATGGTACCCCCATCTGGAGCAGCCTCGTGGAGCCTCTCCCAGGCCCGTTCATTTCACAATGGTTCATCTTGCTCCCTTCCTTCTCGGATCACACCCACCGCATACTAGCGAAGTTGCCCCTCGATTTTGAGGAACGTGTCCCTGGTTCCAGTCGTCAGTTCTTGCAGGCTTCAAGGCAAGTGTTCAGTCACTACTGCCTTCCGGTTAAACGACAAGTGATGACAGGTCCCAAACTCTTCTGTGGACTCCCATCTCCGCTGCCGATTGTACATAACGATCTCTCCCCAAGATGCCAACTCTTGGTACCTTGCGGCTAGCGGGCTCACTAGTGTGTCTCCAGCCCTGGTCCTGGCTTGCCTCCTCTCTTCTGACCAGGCTAGGCCCTGCAGTCCACTCAATAGTTGCTGAATCCTGGCTCTACCCATCTGCAATCCGCAAGAACCTCCATGGTGAAGGCTGTGGCCTGTGTTTGATCCTAGGTGGTTCCGGGAAAGCGTCTGGTTCAATATATGGTGCTCATAATACTGTATGAAGGACTATTTGGTACCCATAATACTATATGGAGGACTATGTGGTGCCCATAATACTGAATTGAGGACTATGTGGTGCCCATAATACTGTATAGAGAACTATGTGGTGCTCATAATACTGTATGGAGGATTGTGGTGCCCATAATACTGCAGGAAGGACAGTTTAAAATGAAAAGTCTGGAGTCACTTCGTGTGAGTGCAGACTTTTGAATCCCCCCAGTGCCTACACTGTGCACTGCGAGAATTTGCTGGATTCAGAGCTATTGTAGAATGTACAATATATTTCACTCATGTAATGTAAGAAGTAAGTGAAGTATTTGGCATTGTACTATACCTAGATTTTTAATCTGTGCATCATGAATTGAGGTATGTGTTAAAGGGGCCCACTGAGACTCTTTCGCCTGGTTCACTGAAACCTGGAGCCAGATCTGATACTAGGTAATAACCATGTACGGTGCCCAAACTTTTACATTGACTTATTTTCCTTTTTGCAAGTTTTAAATTGTAAAAAAATTACAATTTTTTTGCCTAAAATACAAAGGAAATGTGTCATCTTTAACTTTAGCCCTTCTCTTAAAGATCATTTCATCTTCAACTTGCTTAACTATTCACAATAACTAATTTTTACCAGGGGTGCCAAAACGTTTACATGCCACTGTAAGTGATGGACATTTTGGCTTAAAATTAAGTAATAAAAAGTAGTGGATACATTTGTTGTATTTGTTTGAGTGCACATATATGGAGGGGAGTGAGGAATTAGTCTTCTCAGTTATTATGCTTTTTTCATTTCTATAATTAGAAATGCAAGGGTGAGAACCTTCCAGATGTCTAATGGTTATCCTGAGCCTGGCTATGTACACAAAATACATTCTGTGGGTTAACAAACGGTAAGAAACCTGCTTTTCATGTTCCAGAAGAGCTGTAAGAATAGCACAAGACTATAGTGAACCAAAGGCTGTGACAGAGAAGTGGTTGTATAGATGACAGACAAGCATGGGTTATAGTCTATGGCATTAAAAACTCTAAAGACAAAGCCTCGTGCAGGGCCCTGAACCCCAATCTCCAGTCCAGTGTTCGGCCAAACACTAAATACTAAATACCTTCATAACCTCTGTGATAAAAGTCTGATTGTTGGGACCCACACTGGTGTCAGAAACCAAAGTCCAGAAGCACCATATATATCTTTTTTTAAACTTGCCGAGGACAAAAATACCAAAGAAGAGCATTACTACCCACCCCTGCTCCACCACTAGCTTATCTTTTCTACCCCGTTCCTTTGTTGAGAGGCTGCAGCAGTGACGCCTTGACTAGAGATGAGCGAATATGTTCGGAAAACGATCGCCGAATCCGAATGTGCCATATTTGTACCATATTCGTGCCGATTTTATGTTTGATGATCGTTTACGAACATATTCGCTCATCTGTAATCCCATTGACTCCGGTGGCGTTCGGCTGTGTTCGGCGAATATTGCAAATACGGCGATCGTAATCCGAATCGAATATTAGAATATTCACTCATCTCTAAGTCATGACTACAGTGGATATGACTGCTGCAGCCAATCATTGGGTCGAGGTAATCACTGCCCCGTTGCGAAAGAGAGGCGGCACTGCTATAGTGGTGACTGAGTGAGGATCACTTTGTTATTTTTTTTTCTTGACATTAAAATAATTATGGGAAAATAATTTTCTTCTGGAAAATAATTCTTTTAAATAAAACAATATTTGACATAGATGAACAAAAATATTAAAGATGGCCAAAAAGATTTGCATGTTCTTGGTCCAGCATCCATAGCATTCAGGGTGGTGCAAAACTTTCTCACCCAGCACTGGAATGCCGTCTTTCTGGTTGTCTCTTGTGATTACTAGGCCCCCGTGACATCTTGCGTTGCGATGTCTTACTGATCGCATTTGAGTGGCAGGTAAAGAATTTTGCATTACTATCGTCCGGATGCTACAGAGTTGCGATTCATTACCCTGGTCCGGATGCCAGACCAGGGGCCTGTGAATCTTTGGCATTTAGTCTATAGCAAAATATAATATATTTATTATATTTTTCGCATCTTTGCATGTCTGTGGCATAGAAAAGAAAAGATAAGTTTATTTGCTCTGAGCCAGAATAAAATAGTGCTACATTTTATGCACATTTATGATATAAATTATATTACATCTATAGAGTGGATGGAGACTTTCCCACTAATTGAGGCTAGTTTTCCCAAAATTAAAATCTCTATTTTTCAGCAAAACAGATACACCAAAATTTGTGTCTTTTTTCCTGCCAGTAAGCTGGTTCATGTCTATCCCTAAACCTTTACTTCTGGATAAGAGTTCTAACCATAGCTCTGCACTCAGGGCTCATATCTTATAATATTTCTCATCATTAATACATTTTTATAGATTTAGAAAAAGCAGCAACAAAAAAAGCAACAGAATACAGGGCACGAGCGACAGGTATTATGGCCCAAACATAGACGTGGTGGAAGTATGCAAAATTACACAATCCGATCTGGTTACAACCAGATATCACAGAGAACCGTCATATAAACCTCTTACAACTGTAATGATACATATGCATACAAACACACCGTATACATATACACATGTGCACACATACAAATGTCTATAGTCTAAATACAAACGTAACTTTGTTCCTTTACAAGTTGTCACAACAAAACAAGAGATCAATCTCGTGACGTAACCGGGAATCCCAGAAAGAGCGGAAAAGTTTACTCCAGTTCATGCTGCGCGCAAGTGGACGTATCTACAGGAAAGTCACTTACTTATATGTGCCTAATCGTTTTGAATATTCAATAGATATAGCTTTAGAAATATAAGAATAATTACCCCAAACTAGGGTGTGAATGGTGATTCCACCTCCATCGGTGCTTGAACGCTTGTAGACTCTTCAGAATGTTCCATATCTCTACATGCATTTGACCTAAAACTACATCAGCTTTTGCCAAAAGTTCTAAAAGTGGATAAAGACCAAATCAAACGAGTCAAAATTATTAAACTTGTTTTTTTATTGAGGAAAATGATCCAACATCACATATCACTTTTTAACTATGTTTTAAATACTGCTGATTGGTCGGCGTCTAGGTCACAAGACACCAACCGATTTCTTAGACAAAGGACAAGCTCGGCCGATACTCGAGAGTGACTAGTGTGCAGGCTCGATAGAAGGCATATACGGTTGCACATTGCTCAACTCTCTCACGAGAGTAAGCTAAGTAACAGACTGTAGTGACAAAATTCAAGTTGTGTTCAAAATCTCTCTCTATATACATATTTGTATATACAGAATATATAAAAGATATAAAAAGTGTACATACCCCTGTTAAATTGACAGATTTTCTCACGTATAGGAATAATTCCACTTTTAATGTCACTGATATTCTGTGCAAATCCATTGAAAAAAAACTGAAATCTTTTCGGATGAAAAAAGAAAAATGAAGAACTAACATAATGCAGTTGCACCAATATGTCCACCCGTAAACTAATGCTTTGCTAAAGTACTCATTGAATTTGTCAACATGGCACATCTAGAATTGGCACTCTTCCTTGCAGTAACTCCAAATATGTCAGGGCATCTCCTGTGTACAGTGCTTTCTTCAGGTCACACACAGATTTTCAATTGGATTCAGGTCTGGGCTCTGGCTGAGCAATTTCAAAACTATGATCTGCTTCTGGCAAAGCCATTCTTTTGTTGATTTGGAGATATGCTAAGGGTTGTGCCGAATGGTAAAATTCCTCTTCATCTTCAGCTTTTTAGTAGAAGCCTGAAGGTTTTGATACAAAATTGCCTAATATTTGGAACTGTTCATAATTACCTCCACTTAGATTAACGCCCCAGTTTCAGCTTAGAAAAAACAGCCCAAAGCATAATACTGCCTCTACCATGCTTCACTGTGGGTATGATGTTCTTTTGGCACTGTGCAATGTTGACTTTACACCAAACATATCTTTTGGAATTACTGTATGTCCAAAAAGTTCAACCTTAGTTTCATCAGACCATAACATGTCTTTCCCACATGATTTTAGCAGACTCTATGAACCTGGGCTTAGATGTTTTTCTTTATAAGAAAAAGCTTCTTGCCACCCTACCACACAGGCCATACATATGAAGCATATGGGAGATTGTTGTCACATGAAGTGCACAGCCAGTACTTGCCAGAAATTCATACAGCTCTTTAATGTTGCTGATGGCCTTTTGGCAGCTTCCCTGACCAATTTTCTTCTTGTATTTTCATCAATTTTTGAGGGATGTCCATTTCTAGCTAATGTTGATGATGTGCCAAATGTAAACCACTTCTTGATGACATCTTCACACTGTTCAATTGTATATCTAATACCTTAGAAAATTTTCTGTACTTTTCTCCTGACTGATAACTTTTAAAAATAAGATCCCTTTGCTTTGTTGTAAGCTGTTTACAGACCATGGATTTTGTTGTAAAATACAACTAAGAAAATGTCAGGAAAATTCTATTAGTACAGCTAAACTTTATTAGGGGTTAATCAGTATCACTTTAAATGATGGCGGCTGTGTGCTGACTACGATGTTACATGAATTTAAATGGGATTGGCTAATTCTGAACACAAACATATCCCCAATTATAAGAGGGTGTTCACACTTATGCAATGACAATATTTTAGCTTTGTTATTCGGATTCGTACAGATTATTGGTGACATTACAGTAGGAAAAAGTTCTGAAATTATTCATCTTGGTATGATTTTTTTTTTTACATGACAAAAACCTGCCATTTAAACCGGTTGTGTAGACTTTTTATAGCCTGTGTGCATACAGAATATGAGTACAGTATATACAGTCTTCAACAATGAAACTGAAACACCAAGAAAGCAAAGTCATGGAATTCTGGAAATCATAGGATGGATAGACATGTTACTGATAATATGCAAATGATGAAAAAATGCAAACAACATTTCCAAAACATCTCAATGTTTTCAGTGCCGAGTATGACTACCTGCACCTACACACTTTGGTTGCTATCAGTGAGGTTATTAATGGTTGTCTGGGGAATCTTCTTCCATGATGAATGTCCTTGGGCAAATCTTCAAAATCCACTGCTGGCAGAAACTTTTGCAGTTGCTGATCAAAGATGTCCCAGATGTACTCAATGTGAGTCAAGTCCGGAGATGCTGCAGGCGTCATGAAAACCACCTCCTACTTTCCGGAATCTTGGTTCCTGTTTTGATTTGGAGACAAGTTATGATGTCGTTCTTGTAGTTTGTGCCGGGACTACTAATCAGAAGAGTATTCAGGAACACCAGCAGGTTGGAGGTTTCAGGAGGTGGCTGCTTGTCAGTTTGTTGCAAATTTATAGATCTATCTATCTATCAATCAATTTTTCTATCTATCTATCTATCTATCTATCTATCATCATCTATCTATCTATCTATTATCTATCTATCTATCTATCTTCATCTATCTATCTATCTATCTATCTATCTATCTATCTATCTATCTATCTATCTATCTATCTATCTATCTATCTATCTATCTATCTATCTATCTATCTATCTATCTATCTATCTATCTATCTATCTATCTATCTATCTATCTATCTATCTATCTATCTATCTATCTATCTATCTATCTATCTTCTATCTATCTATCTATCTATCTATCTATCTATCTATCTATCTATCTATTCTATCTATCTATCTATCTATCTATCTATCTCTATCTATCTCTATCTATCTTCTATCTATCTATCTATCTATCTTCTATCTTCTATCTATCTATCTATCTATCTTCTATCTATCTATCTTCTATCTATCTATCTATCTTCTATCTATCTATCTATCTATCTATCTATCTATCTATCTATCTATCTATCTATCTATCTATCTATCTATCTATCTATCTATCTATCTATCTACCCTATCTATCTATCTATCTATCTATCTATCTATCTATCTATCTATCTATCTATCTATCTATCTATCTATCTCATCTATCTATCTATCTATCTATCTATCTATCTATCTATCTATCTATCTATCTATCTATCTATCTATCTATCTATCTATCTATCTATCTATCTATCTATCTATCTATCTATCTATCTATCTATCTATCTATCTATCTATCTATCTATCTATCTATCTATCTATCTATCTATCTATCTATCTATCTATCTATCTATCTATCATCTATCTATCTATCTATCTATCTATCTATCTATCTCTATCTATCTGTCTATCTATCCCTCTATCCATCCATCTATCGCTCTGCAGTTGCAGTTCATGCGCTCTCCTACCCTTAAAGTTAAGAGAAATTTCCAAATAGTGCATGATGCATGGTACACAGAGACTCCTCAAATGCAGAACTGAAAATGTTCATAATGTCAGATATTGTACAGAATATAAAAGAACACAACAATATAAACTTTAAAGTATATTTTGCATTTAAATGCCCTCTGTAGAACATATATTTTAGCTCAGGGATATCACCTCCAAACAGGTTTGCTGCCAGGCAGCTGTTAAATATTATTCTCCTTTCACTTTGGCAATAATAATAATAATAATAATAATAAACACATTTCCAATTGTAACTTTGCATTACTGTGTTTGTACGGCACAAAGAAGAATGGTCGCAAGCAGGAAATAAAGATTGAGCACCCAGGAGGGTGGTTGAGTAGGGTAATAGAGTGGGGGGAGGGCAGAATGTTATGGTAAAATTCACTGATGCTGTGATCTCTGCCATAAATCTGTAATAACACATTGTGCTGCCTGTCAAGCACAGAATCCCAGCTGGGGAACGCAGAGGGGTGAAATGCCTCATTAGCTCATAATAGCCTGCCCTCTAATCACCTCCCCGCCTTGGGACCACCTCCCTTGACACCAAGCCATAAGCACCATTTACAGTTACACAATGGGCACTGAATGAACAACATTTACAACAGGCACACACATACACATCACACAACGACTGCAAACATCCACTGTTACAACTGTCCTTATTGGCGGAATGGCATATGGCCATTGGTCCTAACTTTATTTATAGCTATAACATGAAAAAAAGAAAAAAACATTACAAAGAACAAATATTCAACCAAAATATAAAAGCTAAGCAAAGCAAACAGAAAATAAATATATACAATAAGTAAATACAGTGTATATATATATATATATATATATATATATATATATATATATATATATATGAAAAAAACAAGATTGCCGTCAAGATGCAATAAAATATACATTTTATTAGAGCAAATGACCAAAATATATGCAGTGGGGATGGAACAGAAGCAAAAAAGAGGCGCATATCACATATACATATATGTATATTAATAGCAAAGTTATAGAGAAAGTAATGTTGTTATTTTACATAAAGTGCAATTGTGCAGTAGATATATCAATATATAAATATATAGTATATATATTTATTTGTATCTATGTATAGATATATCTATTTACTTATTGTTATAATATATATTGAATATTTACTTTATTAAATATCTTATTTTTTTTTATATTCTTATCTATGTAATATTTTTTTTTGTGTGCGTCGCTGAGCTTTTATATTTTACTTTAAATTTGTTTTTTTAATATGTATAAATGTATGTATATATATATATATATATATATATATATAACACTGCTCAAAAAACTAGAGATAACACTTAAACAAAACAACCTATTGTAACTCCAAGTCAATCACATTTGTGTGAAATCAACCTGTTATGAAGTGACACAGATTGTGAATTAATTTCTCCTTCTGCTGTGCAAATTGAAAAGACAACAGGTAGAAATTATAGGAATTTAGCAAAATAACCCCTATGAAGGAGTGGTTCTGCAGGGGGTGATCACAGACCAATTCTCTGTTCTCATTTTTTTGGCTGTTGTTTTGGTCATTTTTGCATTTTGTCATTTCCCTCACCCCTAGAGTGAGGTAGTGAAGCTCATCTAGGATGGCACATCAATGCGAGCTGTGGCAAGAAGGGTGGCTGTGTCTGTCAGGAGACAGGCCAGTACACCAGAAGACGTGGAGGGGGCCATAGGAGGGCAACAACCCAGCAGCAGGACCGCTATCTCCTCTTTTGTGCAAGGAGGAACAGAAGGAGCAGTGCCAGAACCCTGCAAAATGACCTCCATGAGGGGCTTTGAAACATATAGTTCTATTAAAGAAGTTAATTTTACATATTGGTATCTCCGTTAATTGGAACTTTTCTTTTATCTGTGCCAAAGCTTTTAGAAGTGTACATTTGACATACACAAATAGGGCTTGGTTCATATCTGCATTGTGTTTTCCGCTGTCTTATTTCGGCAGAGGAGCAGAAAAAAGGTAAAATAATGCTTTTGAAAAATATTTTTTTTATTTAATTGGGTATTTTTTAATATAAGTTGTCTACAGTTTTTCTCTTGTCCATCAGGTTTGCATTTTTTTGTTCTATTTTTTTCTACAAAAAAATAAACTCTTTTTCTGCAAATGACAGAAACTTATGTTTTCCTTTGGATCTGTTGGTGTTCTTATTTGATGATTTTCGATTAAACTAGGGTCTGTTAAAAATGCAAAACCCCATGTCGATGTGGACCTAGCCTAAACTAAGCCGAGGAGAACGCTCTACTGTAGATCTCGAGTGAAGAAATCCTTCTAGCTCCTAATTATTGAATTCTGCCTACATATCCAGGAATAAACAATCATTGGAAACATTTTTCCAGTTGAATTTTACAGTCAGACTGGATGGGTTTAGGATTCTTAAGCAGGGTCTTCCACACATTTAAATGGCCTTGATAAATGACACCTCTCCTGCTTAAAGACATGAAGCCCTTATTCTCCTCAGCAACTTCATCATTAGCTCATCATGAGGATTGAACGATTGGGGGCTTTATGTCTTCTCTAATAGACCCCTGGGATGCTGCAGGGTCATTTTAATGTGAAGCTTTAAGGCTGAAGATAGCAAATCCACCTTTTCATGACAATCAATACTGCAAAGGGCCCAGTGCACGGGTTAGAGATAAATTCTTAAATATGGATTATGTTGTCACAATCTGAATAACCGTATATTTTAGCTAATTGTAGAGTTCCTGCATTTTGTCAAGCACCTAAAAAGGTCATTGTTTCAGAATCTGGGCTCTTTGCACAAGTTTTATAGGCTTTACGAGGGAAATATGGAGCTAAATTACTGCAGATATTAATTTGCACATCCACAATGGAAACTCTGTAATCGAGCCTTCATGGCCTTTCATGTATTATGTAAAAACATGGGTGTGTTCTTACATGGCAGAGGGGACTACAACTGCTCCCCATGCTCACAATATAAATACTCCCTCACTAAAATCATTAATTGTGGCAATCAAATTATTAAAATAAAGGTAGAAAGAAAAAGCTTCTCGGTGCAGCGTTGATTTCACCGCAGTTCACCGGGAGAAATCTCTCATAGTGAACTGCGGTGAACTCTCTGAGCTCAGCGCTGCACTGTAAGACTTTCTCACTGTGCTAGAGGGGAACTCACCAAGGTCACCGCATTCAGGGTCCCAGTTGGAACGCAGTCTCAGTGACCAGCGGTAACCTTGTTGACGTCACCGCTAGTCACTGACACTGCGCTTACATCATCTCATTCGTCAGTGGTTCTCAGCCTGGACAGTCTCATCTTGGCACCGTCCAGGTTGAAAACTGTTTATACCCAGACATGGATTACAGCGTGGGACAGAACGAGAGACAGGTGAGGGATATGGTTGTTTTTTATTTTTGTTTTATTACAGGAGACAATGGCTTCAATGGAATGAGCAATGACGTGACTATGGTTTAATTTAGAATCATTGAAGGAGTCTGTGTCATTCTTTCAATTAAAGGATTTTATTCTGGCTGTATCTTTACTTACCATATAACTATTGGATTAATAATGGATAGGCGATAGCCCAAGCTGTCAGTTTTGCCTGACTGGTTATCAAAAATACGGTGGTACCCACAACATTTTTTTTTTACTTAAAGTGCAGCCGCTGGCTGATGAATACTCCCACCAGTGGCTGTTATTAGCAGCAGCAGACTAGGCTGATGGGAGCAGTAGTCCCATCAGCCCACGCCAGTGAACGGAGGTAAACTTTATACCTATGATCACGGCTGCGAGCTCACACTGTCATTCATTTGGCTGCGTGGGAACCGCATCTGTCTGACTGGCAATAATAATTTTACATGACAGCATGACAAACACTGGATGCTTGGGCCCCCCATTCAAGTGAATGGGTTCCGGGTTCAGATTCGGATCCGGGAACTGTTTTGGTATCCACACCCAAACTTTTTTTTAACTGAACCAGCCGGACCTGAACATCTAGGGGTCCACCCATCTCTAAATATAAATAATAATAATTTATTGCATATTTTTAGGTCTTGATGGAACCAGCTCTGTGTCCAAATTATAAAAAATGTTGCATTTCTAGTTACAGAACCAAATCATATCTCCACAGAATAGTCTTTCTTGTCTGAACTGTAAACGTAATGCATCCAAATATTGAAAATCCCATCTTGTTACGAGAATCACAGAAGGATTACCACTGGGAATACAAGACACGGACATTACGGGTTAAGCAAACACACATGTTGCTTTGCATTCAGCCGGTTGCTACAATTCTTTCTTGCAAAGGAAAAGCGGTTTCTTGGCTGCTCCAGCAGCTCAGTCCTATCTTTCCTATCTTGTCTGCTTCTTTATCATGGTAAATAGCACCTGAAAAAGTGAAAGGCAAGCAAATATTTGTTTCTTCCCTCTTATTGGCTGGGGAGAGAGACATTTACTGAGGGTCACATATACTTCTCCATGCAAAGTACACAGCGATCTAGATGCAAGCTTATTTCCCTGTGTCATTTTACTTTTAAATTTGGAACAAAGAAGCATTGTGTGCCCCGACCCGCCCGACTCATATCAGCCATAAAGCGGCTATTCTCTGCCCAGTGTTAAGTGTGTCAGTTAACAGACTTCATTCTGCATATAAAGACATTTGTGCTGGTTCTAAAAATGATAACGGAGAAATTTGCTTGGTCATTTGATACCTAATTGTTGCAACATGGCCAAAGCCTTACAGCCCGAGAAAGGGAACAATGTCAGGGATAATGTCTGTGTCATCAGCTCTTACATTTGTATCTCTAAGGCTATGTTCACACAGACCTTTTTCAAGAGTTTAAAAACCACGCATTTTCAAGCCGAAACCGTTTACAAAAACTCTCCTTTTTTTGGCATGGTTTTGGAGGATTTTTTCTTTTCCTTGAACATTTCCCAGAGCTGTTTTGAAATAATTTTTTTTCACTGAAGAAATTTTTGCAAGCTTTTGATTGGACAGGGACTAGTTTGGAGAGTGGTTAAAGGGGTTGTCAGACAACCGCTTCTCAGTTACCATACTGCTCAATGGAAAATAATACCAGCCTATACTCTTCTACCTGCCGGCGCCGTTCCAGCGATGTTGGTGCTGGGTCTCCCAGGGATTGTGTGACAGTGTTATGTCATGTGAGCCCTGCAGCCATTCACTAGCCGCTTCATTCTCACTTCCTTTGAACTAAACTGACATCTAGAAGAAATGAAAACTGCTGCTGCTCTGACGTCTTCCTGGAAAGCCAGCGCCCATGTTTCTAGACTGGTGCAGGCGCGGGAGGTGAGTACAGGCTGTTATAATTTTCCATTAGGGAGTATAGTAATTGAAAAGGGGGTTGTCCACCTGGACGATCCCCTTAAAGATCTGCTTCAAAAAATGATATGCATTTTCTTTTTTCCCCCAGAAGTTTTTCAAAACTTCTTCAGGGAAAAAAAAAAACCCTCAAAAACTTCTTATATAAATTTTGTGACTTTTCAAAGAGTCTTATGCCAGAAAACTGGTAATTCGCCCCATGAGTCTTTTTGCTGAATTTATATACACCTCATGATCATTGTTCTTTTTTGTGTTAACTCACCTGCACTGCGTTTTTGAAATCCAGAACATGTCAATTTCTCTTGCGAGCACGTTGAGTTTTAAGTGCGGATTTTCCCCATAGAATTGCATTAAGTGTGGAAAATCCACTGGTAAAAAAACACATGTAATCTGCACATGGCTGTATTAATAAAGCTTTGACACTAAGCAGCAAAACCACAAAAAGAGGACTTAAAAATCCTCCAAAAATTCAAAAACAACAGAAAAAAGGCAGCGATATTTATCTGCCTAGGCATCCAAACAAATGCAGGATGCAGGTGAACCCATGTAGTTAAGATGGCGGCAACACAACTGTAAAAATACCAATGAGACAACCACTCTCGGCCTTCCAATCCATGGAGGGGGTGGTTGTTGGTATATTAATGGAGGCATGTATGGGGTGCTGTTCACTAATAGGCTGTTAACCTGGATGCTATGCATCACCTGTATGTGAACAGCGCCCTATACAAGCCATAAAGTCAAGCCCAAAGTCATCTCGCTAGTAGTGTTGAGCGATACTGCTCGATATCTAAAAATATCGGATCGGAATGGTATCGCCGATATCACTAACTATCGGCGATATCCGATTCCGATACCGGAAGTCCCATGTAAGTCTATGGGAACAAAATATCGCAACTAAAAAAACACTTTCTTTCCTTGTAAACACAAAATATACACACTTAGAATACATATATATATAAACATGTCATTGTGACATATATATATACATATATTTATAGTTTATTCACTTCTACATAGTAAAATAGCCTCTGATTCAATTGCCGGGTAAAGCCGGCATTTGTGAAAAGACAGAAGCACCCGAGGGTCCAGTCGCCACAGAGATGTTGCATCGCACCCAGCGAACAGGATTCAGAAGCTCGCTATAAGCGAGTCCTGTGTGCCTTAATTGAACTGTTTTTTTGCTTGAGAATTGCAAAAATCATCATAGACTGTATTTGCCATTTTTCCGTCATATCTGCGCCACGAGGCACAGGTGAAGAATAAGGGCGTGCTCTCGTGGGCGTACACTCACTCCGTGGCGCGAAAACGATGTCCGCACACTCTAAATTTTACTGCAATGTAAGATCGTGCCCCACAGCTCTGGAGTTCCGCCTCCTTATCCTCCTCAGTGGGCGTAAACCTCCCTACAAAAGATGTCGCCTCTCCTGATGCTAATGACACATGTGACTTTGCTGAGATGGCGAATGGACGTGAGCAGAAGTGGGAAGGGATGGAGGAGTCAGAGCTCTCCCCCCACGGAAGCGACCCGATCGCCACGGAGCCACCGTTTGGCACCCGGCCTGGAAACCCTCCTACGCTGGAAGAAGCGGAGGATACCCTGAGAGACCTGGCCCGGCACCGGGAGGAGGTCGCCAGGATGGAAGCGAGCTGGCGGTCCCTAAAACTACAATTGGAGCGGCGCCAATCCCTCTTACCCCCTGAAGTGTCTGTACCGGAAGGTGAGGCACCCGTTCCAGTAGAGGAGGCCGTGCGGGCATCCCAGCCCTTGCAATCTGAACCGGTTGCCAGTATCTCAGTGGAGGCACCCGTTCCAGTACAGGAGGCCTGCGGGCATCCCAGCCCTTGCAATCTGAACCGGTTGCCAGTATCACAGTGGAGGCACCCGTTCCTGCAGAAAACGCCGCACCAGCACCCCAGATCCCGCTGTCTGCCCCCGTCGCTGAGGCAGAAGAAGCGACACCCGTCCTCATGGAGGAGGCCGCGCAGGCACCAGAGCTCTACCTGCCTGTACCGGAGCCCCGACCGTCATCTGTTCCAGAGCCGGCTGCTTCCGCCGCAGGTGAGCGCCGCCAGGACTGGCGGGCGCCAGGAGAGCTGCCGCAAACCGTACATCGTAAGCTGGCGTTTGATGGTGGAGACATGGAGATGCTGGTGGAGGAGAATTACAACCGGCGTCAGGAGGAAGAGTGGAGACGTCGGGAGCGGGAAGCAGAGCGACAAAGGGGGCAGCGAGAATCCCAAAAGCTTCGGCAACGTCACCTGGAGAAGGACCTGGCAGAGAAGGCACGTATGAGAAAGGATAAAAGTACGGTGAGGGAGCCGCGGCGTAAGGGTGCAGTACGGAACTTTAAGTTAAAAGGTGGTTGGGGCTTCATCCAGGAGCCTGGACTTTATTTAGAAGTTTTTGTAACCCGGCGGGACGTGGAGGCTCACCTCCCAGAAGGACACCCGGGGAGGGACCTGTTGCCAGGAGACTTGGTGACTTACACCCGACACTGGAGTTACAATGGATGGTACGCCCTAAATGTTACCAGGTGCGACCCCTACTCCCCAGAGTGTCAGGAAACTGACAGACCCTACGAGCCTTCAGCCTCCCCCAACCAGGCCTCTGCACAAGTGCCCACCCCACGCCGTAAATCTCCCCAGCCTCCCTCAGTGGTCTCCTCAGCAGCCCCAGCTATGGACATGATAATGATAGCTGGCCCGTACCCGGCGCCTGTTAGGCCCCCTGGGGTTCGTTCAGTCCGGGACATAGGGGTCCAGACCCGGAGGGAGATGAAAAGGTGGCCACACAGACCCATATAGCGGGTCACGACGTCACTGTACTGGCCACACGACGTCATCAGGTCTGGGTGGACCCTCCTGTCACGGATGTTTGGCAAGCTCCAGAAGAGTACCAGGTGGTACCTGGAAGAGGCCAGCCAAAGAAGTCTAAATAACCCGGACAGGGTCTCTGTATGTAAATAGTTAAATTATTGATGTACCCGGACGGGTGAATGTTCATAAAAGAAGTTTATTGCCTTAATATACCCAGGTTGGGTAATGGTTTGATGTACCCGGACGGGTGAATGTTCAGAAGAACAAGTTTATTGTTGCCTTAATATACCCAGGTTGGGTAATGGTGTTTCACTGTAATGAAAATGTTGAACTTTGAAGCCATGAACTGTACTGGCTCACAAACTTTTCTGTAAATAGTTGGCACTTCGGTGCTCCATCTTGGTTTTACAAAAAACTTTACTGTGCACTATTTTCAACTACCTCAGAAACTAAAAACCCGTTTGGTGTGGCCGAAAGTGAGGTCTGCTCAAAGAAAGTCTTGCAGCCCACCCAAGACCACAGTTGGAGGTTTGGAGCGGGTCCTCCACAAGCACAAGTAAAGGACACTGTGAAGTTACCCCGGTGGGGTTGTAGTCCTAAGAAGTCTCCACGAACTTCGGCACTAATGCTATTTGCACTTTTGTTGAATATGTATTTATTAACACACATGTATAACACATATCAGGGTATGAACAGCAACAAAACATGTCACATAATATAAGCCATTTGCACTTTTGTAATGTTATTATTAAAAATTTTATTATGCAACGTTTAACTTGAAGTGTTTCCTGCTTTCTTACTACGTCGCATAGTCCACTCTGCTACATCACTTTGCACCATTGCTCTATCTCACATCTATCTGCCCTGGAAGGATAGCGTGTTACCTGTAGAAGACTTTTCACCTACCTGCACTACACCATCAATTCCAGAGGACCTGCACAGCAGCGCTGGACACCCTGACCAGGTACTACAGGTGGCGTCACGACAAACTACACGAACATTCTATCATCCCCTGGAAATATCCCACATTCCAGTGATCGCCCAGGTCACGGACCGAGCTGTGCTACTCGTGACATCCCCCATAGAAATCGACGTGATCGGTGCCGAGTACCCCCAAAACCCTGTCTCTGTGCGACTCAACTTCCCTCACTGTGCTGGCACTTTACATTTACAATGCCTCTGGGTTTTTTTTTTGGGGGGGTGGGGAACATTCAGACTTTTGCTATGGGGCCCCATGATTTATATGTACGCCCCTGCTGCTGAGGCATGGTATTTAAGGCTGTTAAGGAGCCAACATACATGGACCTTGCCAGCAGCGTCGGACTGGAGTACCTTGGGCCCACCAGAGAAAATATATTCTTGCGGCCCAACATCATACTTCCCAACCTTTGAATAAGGGAAAGAGGGACAAAGGCTGTGGCACGCTGTGCATGCTGCAGAAAATTTTAGGCCATGCCACGTTGCACCACAGACTGTCCAGGAGTTGGTGAATGCTTTAGTCCAGGTGTGGGAGGAGATCCCTCACGAGACCATCCGTCGCGCTCATCAGGAGCATGGCCAGAAGTTGTAGGGAGGTCATACAGCATACCTCCCAAGTTTGGAAGACAGGAAAGAGGATTAAAGGCTGCGGCGCGTGTTGCGCGCCGCTGAAAATTTTAGGCCACGCCCCGACAACACCCATTTCACAGCTAATCACACCCATATCCTCGCCCCAAGCGTAACCATTTAGCACTGCTGATCACACTGACTGGTAATGAGGGCACAGTGGCTGGTACTGAGGAAAAGAAAGAAAGAGCAGCGAGAGAGAAAGAACAAACAGAGAAAGAAAGAGAGGAAAGAAAGAAAAGAGAGAAAGAAAGAACAGAGAGAAAAAAGAACAGAGAGCGAGAAGGAAAGAACAGAGAGCGAGAAAGAAAGACTAGAGAGAGAGCCATAGGCGTAGCTAGGGTTTTGGTTTAGTGGTGGCAAAACTTCTGAGTGGGCCCATCATCAGAGAACCTCAGCAAATGACCGCGCTGTTGGCCAAAATAATCTATATATAAAAAGACCAATATTGATATTACCGCCATATGGTCTGTGTTAAATAATACCAGTCCTACAGAACATATAATAGATTACAGCACAGGTACAGATAATGACTTACCGCTGATGTTCTTTCTAATGGAATTGTTCACTTTTCATGTCTTTTCCATCTGGCCCACACCGACATGACGACTTCTCCAGCCAGGACTCGACTGCACCCCCATTAAAAAAAAAATTAAAAAAAAACTCACCTCCCGGCTCCTGTGCTGCTCACTGTTCTCCCTCTCAGCGTCTGACAGCGGGCGCCGGCAGGTGATGTTATTGCGCCCGCTGTCATACGCTGAGAGGGGGATTATGGGAGAGTAGGAGCGCTCGCTCCTTCTCTCTCCATGCGGTCAGCTTTATCGGCTGGATGCCGATACAGCTGACCCTCCGATGACGGGTGGGGGGCCCACTGCTGGCACCGGGCCCCCCCAACGCCTGTTCAGGCCCCATAGCTTCCGGGCGGCAGAGCAGGGAGAGCGATTCTCCCTGCTCTGCCGCAGAATGTAACTGTATCGTAGCTCCGGGTGGGCCCCCTCAGAGCGCGGGCCCCGGGGCCACCACCCCCTCTGCCCCGCGACCTATCCTTTCAAATCAGGGCCCACCACGCAGGAGCTGGGGCCCACCGTAGGTTTCTCCGGTGTTCCGGTGCCTCAGTCCGACCCTGCTTGCCAGCCTGATAATACCAGGCCACAGCAGTCTGCATATCTTGGCTGGTTAACAAAAATAGGGGATCCCCTCAAAAAAAATTTGGCGTGGGGTCCCCCCTATTTTTGTTAACCAGCCAGATGAAGCAGACTGCTGAGGCCTGGTTTTTCAGGCTGGTAAGGATCCAATATCCATGGACCTTGCCAGCCTGATAATACCAGGCCACAGCAGTCTGCTTAGCTTTGCTGGTTAACAAAAATAGGGGATCCCCTCGAAAAAAAAACGGCGTAGGGGTCCCCCTATTTTTGTTAACCAGCCAAGTAAAATGCAGACTGCTGCGGCCTGGTATTAAAAGACTGTCAAGGCCCATGGATTTTGGCCCTCAACAGCCTGATAATACCAGGCTACAGCAGCCTCACATTTGGCGCATCAAAAGATGTGCCAATTGTGGCACTTTACCCGGCTCTTCCCAGTGCCCTGTAGCGGTGGCAAGCGGGGTAATAAGGGGTTAATGTCACCGTTGATTGCACGGTGACAATAAGCCCGGTTAATAATGGAGAGGCGTCAATAAGACACCGATCCATTATTAATCCCAAAGTTTTTAAATGTATAAAAAAAAGACACAGCAAGAAAAAAGTATTTTAATGAAATAAAAGAGACAACACAGTTTTCATTTCTTTTATTATACTCTCATTCCTGCGACGCCATCGATCTCCTGTAAAAAAAGAAAAAAAACAAACCAACAGTATACCACCTGTCCGACGCAGTCCATAGTAACGAGGGTCCCACGACGATCCAGCTCTGCTACATCGCAATGACAGGCAGAGCCTGTCATCTCGACGCAGCACAGCTGATTACCTGCTTCCCCGGCGGTGACGTCATCGGACTGACTGCTTTACGGCCGGGATTACCCAGCAGTCACTGCAGTTATCGCGAGAAACTGCATGTGACCGCCGGGGAAAGATGATGGCGGCCATCAAGCAGTCTAGCCCGTGACCGCCGGAGATCTTCTGCCAGGTAAGTGCCGCTGACTCCTGACAGACCCGACCGACGGACACTGACAGTGACAGTGACAAATCCGATTCCGGTATCCGATAAGACGAAAATATCGGAACTAAGTATCGAAAGTCCGATAGAGCTAATATCGGCCGATACCCGATACTTGCTGTATCGTATCGCTCAACACTACTCGCTAGTCTACACCATGCACATGCACGATAAGCCCAGCAAACTTATCTTCCAGGAAAAATCCAAGAATAAGGAATTCCCATCCATTCCCATTTTTCTCTTCTCCAGCAGATGAGTTGATGAGACCCACTGCACATTAGATGACTGAGTAGATCTGTCAAAATTTTAAGTTTTGCCAATTTTCTTCCAGTGTGTATGGGTGTACCTTAGATGTACTTGAGACTATGCTATAACACCTTCTGGCCTTTGACACTGACCCAACACTTAATCTTCAGTCTACCCTGCACACAACACTACAGGAGACAAATACGGTACTGTGACCCCTTGTTCCTTTAGACTACGTTTGCACGGTGCATGTTTTTAATAGAGAGAAGGGAATAACAAAAATCTCAGGAGATGACATTCATCATGTTGGTATTTTTTCCTCCTGAAGATTTGGTCTGTGCACGACACATATGTTGGTCAACTGGTCCCACTAATATCAACAGATTGAGGCCAATTTTCTGTAATGTGTATGGGCACGGCACCAGCACAGACATAAATACCATACAGGGAGCCCATGTTGCTTCCATGCAAAGGCATGCAGGATAGTCCAGACCCATCTCCTTTTACTTAAAATTATGTGAATCTCAACAACTTTGCTTCTTCCATAATGTCAGCGGTATAAGATATATATTAAAAAGAGGACTGTACTGTCTTTTTCCAAGAATGCATAGAGAAGGAGCTAAGCTCCCCCGTACCTAGGCAAAGGGGCCTGATGGCATGAAATAGCTTAGGCAAGGGTCTTATTTTGACTACTGCTTTGGGATCTTCTCTGCTCCATATATACTATGAAATTACCCATGAGTTTTTTCCAGGAACCTAATTACTGCCTATGGAGGACTCTCTGAATAATGCTTCAGTTTGGAGCATTGACCTGCTTACCATGATCACGAGAACAATAATTGGTCTACCATGGGCTGTCAATACGTTCCTCCAGCAGATAAATGAAAATTGCCTATATAGCTTAAGGCCTGTTTCACATCACCATATTATGGCTTCCTTTTGTCCAGAGCCATAATAGAGCACCCATAATGCAAGGGGCTTTATTATAAGTTTTTTTCTTATTCTATTTGGAAAGAAAAGAAAAATCATGGCAAAGTCTATCGGATGTTACTTTACAGTTTACGGGGTTCTTCTAGAAGATGAACATATCTCCAACATACACCATGCGTAACCTACAAGGTTTTCTTTTGCAAGCGGGGGTGCACTTGATATGATCCTGTTTGCATGTTTCAAACCCACTCTGAAACTATTACTGCAAATTGGAGCTATTATCACTTGGCCCATTTGAAATGATTGCTGAACGGCTTTCCTTGAACGACCTTCCCTGACCTCTTTTGCCGTAAACAATCGACTGCATTACGATCCTCCTTTTTTGTTTTTCTTTTGCTCACTGAGAGCAAGCACAATAAACAAGCAGAGGGCTCTGATAAGCAATTACACGAGTATTATAAGTCGCGCAGCATACAGTGGTTGTTGGGTGGGACATCATCGGAGATGGGAGCGCTCGCGAGCCTGGAACTCTTGTTGGCGATTGTCTCCTTAACAAGGGCGGCACAATGGAGGGTGTGCTCAGCGCGGTTGTGTCTGTTAATAGTGTAATTAAATGTCTCTGCTGCTTCTCTTCTTTGAAAGATTTATTTAATTTCCCCCCAATAAAGAGGCCACACTTTTCCCCTTTCAGGCGAGAGATAATTTCCTTTTTCAGGAACGCTTTGGGCTTGGAAGAGGGTACCACTCACGAGGAGCAAGAATGCCAAACAACTTTGTCTGAGAGGATTGTCCTATTGTTCGGTGCCAATGCACAATGTGGGTCTGAGGCCGGCACATGGTAACAAGTACCTGGAGTGGCTCTATGCCAAGGCAGACACATTCAGGATCCCAAATGCTTAATTAACCCTGAACATCATTCTATATTGTGAGCAAGGGCTTGGGTTAATAAGAGTGCACACAACAAGATGCACACATACAGACAAATATCCCCAGAGCCAGCGGCAGCCTAATAAGCAGGCACGGACCATTTAATAAACAGATTTACTGTTCAGCCTTTATAAAGATAGCCCATGAATAAATGAGGCCATTAAGTAAGTCTTCATTCAAGGCAGACATGGCCTCTCCGGCAGACGTGCAATCCTTCTATTAAGCACAAAGTAATGGCTTTACATGTGATTTGCAAGTCTAGCACAATCCAGCCCAGATATTTCCCAAGGCTGGAGATGAAACGTGGTCACTCCTACACACAGAGAACTATGGAGGAGAGATTTCATTGGAATATATACGATAATATGGGTTTCTTGGTGAAACACAAGGGAACGCAGTAGGAGTTATGTATCCTTCATGTTTAAATGACATTTTAGTCCCATTGTTGTACTGGACTAACTTGAACTTATCAGAAGCAATGATTCTGACGGTCTTTCTACCAATAATGCAGCAAAATGCATATCTAATGGGTTTGAAGGGTTGGTTGTTCTCAAGAGGTACCCAGTGCCCTTCTTGGCCAAGCGGCCATACCACCCTCCATTCTCAGATCTTCACACTCCAAGGTGGACATCTTCTCTTCTCAGATTCCCATAGACTTCTCCTCTCCTGACCTCGGGTCCAACACCTCCAGAGCGACAGTCTTTAAGACTACCCATCTTGGCTCAGAGATAAATCTTGTTCTTCCAGGATATTTCTAAGGGAGGACATGATTAACTTGCACATGTACATTAGTGGCCCATACAATAAAAATTAATAAACTGTTTGATGTGAAACCACCAAAAAAAGAGGACATCCTCTCTATCTGGAGAAAAATAGGTTACATCTCCAGAAGACACAAAGCTATATACCTAAAAATATTAGACTTACTCAGTGTGTCATCATCTCTCATCAACCACGAGATCCAATCTAATATTTTCTATATGGCTAACGTACGAAATACACATCTTTCACTTATTTACCCTAGGAACTACTTGGAATATTACTCGGGCTAGTCACAGTTGGAACCGTTGGGGATTTCAAAATAGTGTTGATGCTTTTTTATAAGAAAATAGCATAAATATATTATATACATGTATAAAATTCTTGTTATGAATGTTACTCCAGTCAATCGACACTTGGCATCAGGAGCAGACTGGATCATGCATTATTTATTTATTTATTTTACTCCCTAGTACAGCACCATTAATTCAAAAGCACTTTACAGACATAATCATTGTTGTCCTCACTTTCTAAATTCCCTATTAGTATGACTTTGGAGCATGGGAGGAAACCCACACTAACATGGGTAGAACATACAAACTCCTTGCAGATGTTGTCCTTGGTTGGATTGTAACCCAAGACCCCAGATCTGCAACGCTACCATTCTAACCACTGAGCCACCGTGGTTTGGATGAATCTGTACTTCATTCCCTTTATCTTCTCTCATCCTTCAGTTGAACTTGATGAAAACTCCCTTAATCTCCTAGTCCTTTAATGTACCCACATAGAAATAGTTTGATGCTAGTGAAGCCCATTAGTTTTCCCACATAATTTGATACCACTCAGATAGCTCCCATGCAATATGATTTACCCACAAAACCCCTTTACACAGTTTTATGTCCCAAAGATGCTTCTCACACAATTTTGTCCCCAATATACCCTTCATCCACAATTTCCCCCACTTAGTGCCGTCACATTGCCTTTCTTATGCATAATGCAATACCAAACACACATTATAATGCCTCAATAGGATGGTGCCCTCTTTACAAATTATGATGCCCCCACAGTTTGATGCCTCCCCCAAACACACATTGTGGATAATTCCCCCCACACACACTTCATGATGCCCCTGCAGTGCCCCATAGACTCAGACTGCACAGGTAAATGGTGGAACATGGAGACGATGACTCCCAGCTTCACTATATTATTAAAATGTAATCACATCCTAAAGACACAGATACAGCTGAAAGAGGGACAGTTCACCAAGTCCTGGACTGTTCTGCTGAATCTGGGACCTTTAGGTTTGATTGCGCAGTGGCATATTTGACAAATTTTACTTATAGTTATTGAGCTCTATCCCCCAGCTAGCACCAGGATAGTCAATCCTCCATTACTCACTTGCACTATGATCTATGTAAAATTACAACTCTAGTATCCCCTATAGCAGGAGTCCCCAACCTGTAGCTTGGAAGCCACATGTGGCTCGTGGTCCCATGAACTGTGACTCGCAGCTGCCTGCCAGCTTGGTGCATTAGCTCCAGGTCTAACAAACAGGTATGAAGATCACATCTCAAAATGGTGATTTTTGTGAGCAGTCTTGCATAGAAGAGGATATCTGGATTTACATATTCTGGCCTTGGGAGTTTGGAGATAATTTAAGTATGGTACGCTGGAGAGAGGTTGATATTACCGATCAGAGGAAATGCATGTGAGTCGCCCTCCAGAGCAATGGGAACTCGGATCTGAGCCTATAGACTACTACGGGGGATATCACAGTAACACAGCTCAGTCCGTGGCTCTGATGCTCACCTTTTAATGTGGGATATTTACAGGTGAATTGAATATTGGTATGGGGATTCGTGAGCCACCTGTAGTACCTGGTCAGGGTGACCAGCGCTGCTGTGCAGATCCACTGAAGGGTTAATATTGTGCAGCAAGATGTTAAGCCTTCCACAGGTAAGGCTGAGTCCTTAAGGGCAGATAGATGTGTAGGGATGCAGGACAGACGGGAACCCGGCAGTTAGGGGTAATAAGGTAGACACACACACAAGTCACTTTGGTACCTTTACTGAAGATTTTGCAGGCACTCCCCGGAGCACTGTAGGGTGAAGGGTGCACATCCAGATTCCTCCACTGAGTAGGTGTGTGGCCTCCTGTTCCTTGCCTTTTTGTAATAAAGTCCTGGCCTGCGTGTAGCTGGGCCTAGCTTGGTCTCTGTCTTGTACCTGGCTGACCTTGTGGTTGGACCTTCTCTCTGAAAGGACAGGGTCTTTTATGGCGGATACTGCCAAACTCCGTCCTCCTGATCCTGCTACGTATCAGCTCTGTGGTACTCCTGGGACTTGTAGTCCTCCAGGAACTCTGGTGTTCTCCTAATGGGTCGTGGAGATCCCTATAGGCTCAGACCCCGGTGTCCAGTCAATACTTGCTGAGGTGAGCTATGAAGGCTCCTCTGCCTCATTCACTTTCCACTCGCCTTCGGCCTACCCGGGCCCTCACACGATCACACACTGGCAGTTGGTGGGCTGCCTCTTCGCCGCTCTCTAAGCGTTGGCACGCTTTCTCACTGAGCTGCACTCACTTGCTTCAGCTCTGACTAGGCTGGAGTGGTTTCCGTTCCACCTTTACTAGCCTCAACTCTGTTGAACTGAACTGCAGGCTGCAGTCCTCAGACTCCTCAGCTACCAACTGGGCTCTCCTCAGAACTAACTTGCTTCTCCACTCTCTGAGGTGACTAAACTTCACTGAACACTCCTTTCCTGTGATCACCCTCCTTTATATGTCTAAACAGCTCCCTCTGGTGGTCTTTGGAATGGGTGAAGGTGTGTGAATGTATATATTGGACCTCTAGTGGTGGTTACCTTCAGTGCACCCTTCTGGGAGATATGAATCCAGTTGCAGCTGGGCTCCACACATGAAGCTGGATGCAACAGTATGGTGGAGTGTTTGATGGAAGAATACTGAATGGAGGCATTGTGGGAACCCCTGGATCTTGGTATTCTGTTTCTGGGGGATTTCTGTGGAAAAGCTTTGGTTATCATTATACCCATAATGGGGGCTTTGGTTGCCAGTACTGGAAGGGGGGAAGGATCTGGATCTTGCTCACAAACCTCTCTTAGAACTGGATGTGGCTCACAACCCTCTCTCGGAGCTGGAGGTGGCTTGCGATCCTCTCTTAGAGCTGGATGTGGCTCGCGCCCCTCTCTCAGAGCTGGATGTGACTCGCACCACAATTGTGGATACCAGGTCTATGGGGTACTCGGAGCCGAGCCCATAGATTTCTATGGGAGATGTCACTGGCAGCGGGACTCGGTCCGTGGCCCTGGCAGTCAAGCGATGGGGAATATTTACAGGGGATTTTAAGGATAGGTAGTTTGTGACGCCACCTGTGGTATCTGGTCAATTGGACCAGCGCTGCTATAAGAATCTTCACAGGGGATGTTATGGGGCAGCTGGGTAGTAAGTCTCCCACAGGTGAGACTGGTCCCTGGAAGTCTATGGTGATGATGCAGGGTGTAGTTAAGAATTCAGTCACACACAATGCAGCTTCTTTTCATACCTTTTACTGGTAGATGGTTCAAGAAGATCCCGGGGAGCTGGTCGGGGTGGAGAATGCACATTCGGGTAACCGCTGAGCAGGTTAGAGGCGTCCTTAACTTCAATATGTATGTGAGTCCAACTTGCCTGAAGCGAAGTTAACTCTGAAATCTCCAGCTTTCTCAATAGCTGTCAAGCCCGGCTGACTTTGTGGTGGAGCCTTCTATGTCTCTGAATCTCAGATGTTGAGAGAACTAAGTCTATATTTGCTGATCAGGCTAGACTCCTGTTTTCCCTGACTCCGGTTACGTATCAGCGCTTTGGGCTGCTCTCTGCGACCTGCAGTACAGATAGCCTCCGGGTATCTTGTTACTATGCTTGAAACCCTAGCAACGCTTCGGACCCCGGTGTCCGGGATTTAGTGCAGGTAATCCCGTACCTGAAGCACTTCTCTGTCCTTCTCCACTGCGCCCTTCGCCCTGCTTTTGCTCTTAGCATAAGCACTTGTAGCTTTGATGGAAATGTCAGCTTTCTTCCAGAGCTCGCTGAGCAGCTCTCAGTATCCTCCTTGTTTCAGTTCTGTTGAGATACAGATTAAGGGTAGCTCTGACTAGGCTAGGATGATTCACTTCACCCGTACTAGCCTCCACTTCCTTGTCAGGTGAGCTACGCTAGCTCTGCGAGGATTCAGTCCTCTCTTCTCTCCCTCCAAGTCCAGACTGGACTGACACTGAACTGCACTGTCCTAAGACAGGAAACTGAATGATCTGAGCTCTTCTCAGACAGGAAACAGACTGACTCTGCTACGTGTCACTACCTCCTATACCCCTGGTGGGTGTGTCTGAAAGTGTGAGTGACGTGAATGATAACAAGCTTTTGCGGTTACCTTCCTGTGCATTTTCCTGGATTTTATGTGTGCCTTACATAGCTGGGCCACACATCCCCCCTTGGTTAAACACAGCACTCCCGGGCTGTAAAAGAGAAAAAAGAAAACATTTTTGTTTTGCATTTAACAACAACATTTTAACTCTTCCCATCCGGGAGGTAAGACTTCTTGAACGTTACAATTTGTACATTAGAAAATTACAAAAGTATCAAAAGTATCAAACATTCTCATAAATAAAGATACTTGTGGAGGACCCGCACCAAAAACCTCCCACGTGGGTCCTGGGTGGGCTGCAGGACTTCTGACTGCAGACCTCACTCTAGGCCACACCATACGGGTTTTTCTTCAGAGGTAGAAAGTAATGGTTTCATGTAAAACCAAGATAATGCACCGTAGTGCAAACTATTTACATTAAAAGTCTTTGGGCTGGCACAGTCCACAGCCACGCAGTCCATTGCATGGGAAAAGACATTTCAAGACATATAAATAGAAATCACATTAATAACTTTTTCAAACTTTATACATTTTGTCAGTAACAATAAACCCTGTCTGGGTCTTGCTAACTATTTTACTAGGGCTACTCCTGATAGCGAATAGGTAGTTTTCCTTTAGTTGTACGTTCTGACCTACGTGGGGTAGCATCAGGTATAGTAGTGTCTAACCTTTCTGTTCTGTGTAACGGCAAACTATAGATACGACTCCACCTCTAAAGGGACCTGGCAAGCATACTAGCGACTGGACGAGGCGGTACTGCTTCACTAGGGGACTCCACTTCTTGGGGTGCTGCCTCTTGTGGTTCCGCTGCTTGGGATCCCAATGGTTGAGGGTCTGCCTGAATAGGTCCTTCTGGAACTGGCTCAACTGGCACAATTGGTACGACTGGATGCAAAGACTCCTCTTGCGGTTGATAAAACTGCAGCACAGGAATGATTACAGCATCTCCCAATCTGGGCCAATCCGCAGGTAAATCTCCCAAATCCGTGTGTATGACCGCTTCATTATTTTCTTTCTGAAGGACAACAGGGTTTTCTTCACGGAGCTTTAATGGGCAAGGACACAACTTTAAATGATCTCTAGACACAGTTGCCGTCGTTTTTCCTCCATCCTTACTAATAGCACAGACCTTTCTGTTATCAAAATTGGAATTTTGCACGACGTATGGCTCCTGTTCCCACTGATCATCCAACTTGTGCATTCTTCTTTTCCTTTTGAGCACCATTTCTCCAGGCATAAAAGGCTTAGCGGGAGCATTTTTGTTATAGTTCTTCTCTTGCTTTTCTCTTACTTTGTTGAGACTGTCTTCTACGCAGGCTTGTACTCTCTTGTACTGTTCCTGTCGAGTTGTGTCCCAATCCTCAGCATTGTCATCAGCCTCTGGTTCTACCACACCCAGTTCCAAATCCATTGGCAGTCTTCCTGGCCTTGCTCTCATAAGGTAGGCTGGAGTGCAGTTGGTGGAACTTACTGGTATGTGGTTGTACAAGTCAACCAGGTCAGGTAACAAGTCTGGCCACCGATTTCTTTCTTCCAGGGGTACAGTTTTCAGTAAATCCATGACAATGTGATTCATCTTTTCACAAAGGCCGTTGGTCTGAGGGTGGTATGGTGTTGTTCTGATCTTTTTACATCCATACAATTGACAGAATTCCTGAAACAGTTCAGCTTCAAAGGCTGGACCTCGATCAGTCAGTACCTGCTCTGGATATCCGTGTGGTCTGCAGAAACTTGCTTGGAAGATCTTGGCTGCTGTCTCTGCTGTCAGATCTTTGACAGGGGCGACCACCAGAAACCTGGAATAGTGATCCACCATGGTCAGGGCATATGAGTATCCTGACCTGCTTGGGGACAACTTGACGTGATCCAATGCCACGATCTCCAGGGGACGAGTCGTCCGGATAGGCTGCAAGGGTGCTCTCTGACTATGATAGTCTTTTTGTCTGAGACCACAGGGTCCACAGTTCCGGCACCACTTCTCGATGGAGCTGCGCATCCCTACCCAATAGAACCGACACCTCAACAGGGTCTCCAGCTTTTTCCAGCCAAAGTGTCCTGCTTGATCGTGGTAGGCTTCCAACACCATTTGGATGTCTGCTCTGGGCACCACTATCTGCCAAACCATCTCATGGGTCCTTGGGTCGACGTATCTCCTGCACAACTTCTCTCGGTATATGAACAACCGGTTCTCTTTCATTCCACAGGAGCTTTGCTGGTATGGGTGCGTCTTTCTCCAAGGAGGAACCTTCCTGCCTTATCAACTCCTTGATACGGCTGACCACTGGATCGCTGTCTTGAGTCTCCTTCCAGCTGTGATGAGGTAAAGGGTTCAACATCTCACCACACCGCTTTCTGTAGACTCGTTGCTCTTGGACCATCCCATTTCGGTGGAACGCAGGTAGCTCGATTTCTTCCAAATCATCTGATTCTTCCTCCGTGTCGGATTCATGCGGCATTCTGGACAAGGCGTCCGCGTTAGCATTTTATGGCCCGCTCTGTACTTGATGGTAAACTGATAGTTTGACAACCGAGCCATCCAACGTTGCTCCATGGCTCCCAGCTTGGCTGTTTCAAGGTGCGTCAAGGGGTTGTTGTCTGTGTACGCAGTGAACTTGTTGGAGGCCAGGTAATGTTTGAATCTCTCGGTAATGGCCCAGACCAGCGCCAGGAACTCCAGCTTGAAGCTGCTATAGTTCTCCGGGTTCCTCTCAGTTGGCCTGAGTTTTCTGCTGGCATATGCGATGACTTTTTCTTGGCCGTTCTGCTTCTGACTGAGGACCGCTCCTAATCCTTCGTTACTGGCATCTGTGTATAGCAGGAACGGTTGGCTGTAATCTGGGTAGGCTAAGATTTCATCGCCTGTCAGAATCTCTTTCATCTCTTTGAATGCCTCAGCTTGTTCTTTTCCCCAATTGAATGGAGGGTTTCTGCTCTTGAGAGGTTGTCCGACCAGGAGGTCCTGTAAAGGCGCCGCTTTCTTAGTGTAATCTTTTACAAACCTCCTGTAGTAACCTGTTAGTCCCAGGAACTGACGCACCTCCTTTAGATTCTTCGGCTCCGGCCATTTCTGGATGGCTGTGACCTTCTCGGGGTCCGGCGCTACTCCTTCGGAACTGACAATGTGTCCCAAGTACTGTACCTTCCGTTTGAGCAGGTGGCATTTAGAGGGCTTTAGTTTCATCCCAAACTTGGACAATGACTCGAATACCTCCGCCAGGTGCTTCAGATGATCTTCATATGTCTTAGAGTACACAATTACGTCATCCAGGTACAGCAGCACAGTTTCGAAGTTGAGATGTCCCAGGCAGCTCTCCATCACCCTCTGGAATGTTCCTGGGGCACTGCTGAGGCCAAACGGCATTCTGTCAAACTCGCAGAGTCCCATTGGGGTGGTGAAAGCAGTTTTCTCCGATCCTCCTCAGCCACAGCTACTTGCCAGTACCCACTAGTAAGGTCGAGGGTAGAAAAGTAGTTAGCCGTTTTCAGAGCAGCTAAGGATTCCTCTATACGTGGTAATGGGTATGCATCTTTATGTGTTATGCGATTTACTTGTCGGTAATCTACACACATTCGCATGCTACCATCCTTTTTCTTAACTAGAACTAGAGGTGCTGCCCAGGGGCTACAACTATCTCTTATCACCCCGGCTTGCTTCATGTCGCGCAGCATTTCCTTAGCTTTCTGATAATGGGCTGGAGGTATAGGCCGGTACCGCTCTTTGATGGGAGGATGACTGCCTGTAGGGATATGATGCTGTACTCCCTTAATTGTCCCAAAGTCAAGTGGGTGTTTGCTAAATACTTGTGCGTACTCTTGTACCACCCGTAGTACCCCCTGTTTCTGGTGGAGGAAGTGGTGTCTGTCCCTATATGAAGCTGCTGACACCAGTCCGCTACCGGGGTTGCCGGATCATTATCCTCCGCTGGTTGGCGGGAGGCTAAGGACTCGGTTGTGAGGATAGAATTGTTATCTACGGCATGTAATTTAGCAACTGTAGCATAACGTGGCAAATTTACTTCATCGTCCCCCAGTTGAGAAGTCGTACAGGTACTCTCCCATTTATTACTTCCACTACCCCTCAGCAATCATGAGTGTAGGTCTGTGTTCTGAGCGATGGGGTTCTACTACTGCTTGGTAGTTCTGTCCTCTCAGACTTATGGCTGCTCTACACCATATTAACATTTCACTCATTGGGGGTATTACAATGGGGTTCGAGTCTGTGACCCGTACATTACCGATTTCACCATCTGTAAGCTTCGCTTGCTGCTGGCACATCAGGGCCCGGATCTCCCTCTGGATCACTCCCTTCTGCTTTGGCTTGGCAACTTCAGCGAGCTGTTGGAGTAAAAACACAACTTCTCCCAGACAGTTACTGATAATGTTAGTACCTAATATCACATTTAGGCCATTTTCCTCATTCACAGTCTTTACCACTAAGAGTCCCTGATCCTTCAGCTCCACCCTGCCCACTTTTACGTTTACATTTACGTTTTTGGCTCCATTGGTAGCGTACACTGTCAAGTCAGGGCTCGGGGGCTGGAGGCTGTCCATGGACCAAAATTTATTGTAAAGGACGTCAGGTATGATGGTCACCTGAGATCCGTGTCCAGCAGTGCAGGGATTGCAATCCCGTCCAGAATCATGGACAGGTAGGGCCGTCCACCCACGAACCTGCGGTTCCAGTCCAAGGGGCCTGATGAGTCTACTCCTGGGTGTTGGCCCTCTGACCCAGGATCGGCTCGTTTAAAGGACATTGCTGAGCCATATGACCTTTTTGGTTGCAGCGGTAGCAGACGATCTCCCGGCGTGGATGTGTTGCTCCGGAGTCGCTCCTGGGGGTGGCGTGGTCCTCCTCTGGTGTGGCGACGTCCTCCATTTCCTCCGGTTCATCCAAGGACATACTCTGGACAGTCGGCTAGTTGGATCTTCCCTCCTTCCTCTTTCCGCAGTTGCAGGGCCTCCATTACAGTGGCCAAATTCTTTGTCAGCTGGCGCACTTCTGAGTGCAGACATTCCAACTCACTAGGGGGCGCCACCTGCGTTTTAGCTTCTGCCACCTGCGGGGAAAAGGTGGGTACTGCCGGCTTAAGAGTGGCTTCACCCGGGTGATACCGATTTGCCACCTCAGGCTTTTCCAGGGGTCGCAGTCCCTTTATTGCCATGTCCTTTAGAGCATCAAAGGTGGCATCTGGATGATCCAAAGACCACCAGTTTACAGTCCTGCCTTCCTCTGGAGACCTCAGTCCCCGCACGAATTGCTCTTTTAACATTTGGCTCTCATCAATGGGACTTGTGGGGTTAGCCTGTTTGAGAGCTCGCAGGGCCCCTGTAGTCGGCAGGCGTAGTCCCTAATACTGTCACCCGGTCCCTGGAAGCACTGATAAAATGCCATCCGGAGATCCGTTTCTGTGTGGTCCTCGAAGATGGCCTGTAGCTTTAAGAGTATCGCAGGTACCGACTCCTGGTCTGCAATGGGCCAAGTCTCTACTTCTCTCTCAGCCGCACCAGCTAACTGTCCTATTACCACAGCAGCTTTTTGCTTTTCAGTCATGGAGTACATATCTAAGATGCTACATATTTTCCTTTTAAATCCTGGCAGGGTGCTTGGCTCGCCGCTGTACTGGGGGAGCCACTTCGCTCCAGGCATGTATGGGAGGGTTAGCGGCATTAGCGGGACCACCGGCCAGGTGAGGGGCCTGCACCCCCATCCTGCGGTACGACGCCAAGCGGTGGGTTATTGGGGCCACCGGCGGGGAACGCTCCGTCTGCTGGTTGCTGCGACATAGTGATGCCCCCTTGGTTAATCTGAGCCTACCTCTTTCACAGGCTGCAGCGTGGAGACAGGACCTTTGTCGCTGGCGTTCTGATGATGCCGCGTATCTTGGGATGCAGTTTGCGATGCGGATTGCATGCAGATTGTGATGCAGTTTGCTATGCGGATTGTGTGCAGATTGCGATGCCAGTTTCGATGCGGTTTGCGATGCAGATTGGTGATGCAGTTGGGGGCTTGTCCAGCAACAGCGCGCTTTTTCAGGTACGCCCCCCTTCTTCACCAGTGCCTGAGGGCGCGAACATGGCGGTAAAATGGCGGAATTTGGCGCCAAACACAGCAAACAGTCTTTTTCATCAAACAGTTCAATATAAGACACAGGACTCACAATTGCAAGTTTTCGTATCCTGTTCGTGACGCCAGTTTAATTGACTCGCACCACAATTGTGGATACCAGGCTATGGGGTACTCGGAGCCGAGCCCATGGAAATCTATGGGAGTTGTCACTGGTAGCGGTGGCTCGGTCCGTGGCCCTGGCAGTCAATGCGATGGGGGAATATATTTACAGGGGATTTTAGGATAGGTAGTTCGTGACGCCACCTGGGTTTCTGGTAATTGTACCAGCTCTGCTCTAAGGACTTTCACAGGGATGTTATGGGGCAGCTGGTAGTAAGTCTCCCACAGGTGAGACGGTCCCTGGAAGTCGATATGGTGAGATGATGATGTCATGGTGTAGTAAGGGAATTCGCCAAACACAATGCAGCTCTCTTTTCATACCTTTTACTGATATCGGTTCAGC
This sequence comes from Oophaga sylvatica, assembly GCA_033576555.1. Lineage (NCBI taxonomy): Eukaryota > Metazoa > Chordata > Amphibia > Anura > Dendrobatidae > Oophaga > Oophaga sylvatica. The sequence continues at coordinate 572,231,947 of JARQOD010000003.1, read as the reverse complement.
AGATCCCGGGGGCTGGTCGGTGGGGGAGTGCACATTCCGGTAGCAGCTGAGCAGGTTAGAGGCCTCCTTAACTTCAAATGTAAGTGAGTCCAACTTGCCTGAAGCGAAGTTAACTCTGAATCTCCAGCTTTCTCAATAGCTGTACTGCCCGGCCAACGTTGTGGTGGAGCCTTCTAAGTGATGAAACTAAGTCCTTACTTTTGTCTGCGCTTGACTCAAAGTCCTGTTCCACCTGACTCCGGTTACGTATTGACACTCAGGGCTGCTCTCTGCGACTGTAGTCCAGATGCCTCCGGTTTTCTTGTTACTATGCCTGAAACAGTAGCAACGCTTCGGACCCCGCTGTCCGGCAATTTAGTGCAGGCAATCCAATACCTAAAGCACTTCTCTAACTTCTCCACTGTGCCTTCGCCCTGCTCGCTCTTTGCACAAGCAATTGTAACTTCGATGGTGTAGCGCCCGCGTCCCTGCCTGCTGCCAGACAGGGACGTCGCTCTCCTCACCTGCGCTCAGCGTCCTCAGTGCTCCCAGCCTCCTCTGCGCCTCTGGCATCCTCGGCGCCCTCCTTCCGCCCTGCTGGTCCCGCGCGCTCCTTCCCTGCTACTGGCCTTAGGGCGCGCGCCCGCACCCTCCCCCGCTCTTAAAGGAGCCGCGCGCATTTTCCAAATCAGTCTCCAGCCAATGCTGGAGGACTCCACCCTATATTAAGGGCTTCCTCCTTAATGTAGGTGCCCGAGCAATGTTGTTCCTGTGCAGTCTAACTCTGTTTCAGCCATCAGCTCCTGATTCCAGTTACCTGTCTGTTACCTGTCGGCTTGCCTGTCTGCCATCCGTCTGCAGTTCCATCCAGAGGTTCGGACGTCATCTGCAGAGATCCCCGGCTCTTGCCTGCTCACCTAGAGCGATCATCTGCCATCCGACTGCAGCTCCATCCGGAAGTTCGGACATCATCTGCGGAGATCCCCGGCTCTTGCCTGCTCACCTGGGAGCGATCATCTGCCATCCGACTGCAGCTCCATCCGGAAGTTCGGACATCATCTGCAGAGATCCACGGCTCTTGCCTGCTCACCTGGGAGCGATCATCTGCCATCCGACTGCAGCCTACCTGGAGGCTCCACCACATCAGGTCGTATATGCCTGCCTGTTCTAGAGACTGCCTGGTCACTTGCGTGACAACCTGCCTGTCAGATACTGCCTGGTCACTTGCCGTGACAACCTGCCTGTCCAGAGACTGCCTTGGTCACTTGCTGTGACAACCTGCCTGTCCAGATACTGCCTGGTCAATTGCCGTGACAACCTGCCTGTCCCAGAGACGCCTGGTCTGCTGTACTGCGTCTATACTTGTCCTTGCGTGACAACCTGCCTGTCCCAAAGACTGCCTTGGTCACTTGCTGTGACAACCTGCCTGTCCCAGAGACTGCCTTGGTCACTTGCTGTGACAACCTGCCTGTCCAGAGACTGCCTGGTCACTTGTCGTGACAGCCTGCCTGTCCAGAGACTGCCTCGGTCACTTACCGTTACAACCTGCCTGCCCAGAGACTTCCTTGGTCACTTCGCTGTGACAAACCTGCCTGTCCAGAGACTACCTATATCCCCTGCCGTGATTCCCTGCCCTTTTCCCGGGTGCCACCCGCTCTCTTACAAGTAAACTCTCTTGTTAATAAAGCTTTGTGGTTCCACCAACCTGACCTGTCTCGTCAGTAGTTCCACCCACCAGACCCGTTACAGTTTGCTCGGGCCATGGAACCCGGTGGCACCCAAACCCCTTCACTCCCGGAACTGTGTCATGAGCTGTCTCGCCAGAGGTCTCAACAGGAGGCCATCCTGGGTCACCTGCGGAACGTCAATTCCCGTCTGGACACTCTGAATTCATCACCAGTAACCATCGCTGGAGCCATGACTCATAGTCCGTCAGTCCCGCTGATTCCCAATTCCGTGGTTTCCATTCCCGGACCCCGACTGTCAGCTCCTCCTAGGTTTGGAGGCGATCCTGCTCTGGCTCGGGGTTTCATTAATCTGTGCACCCTGCATTTTGAACTCCTGGCACACCAGTTTAACTCTGACCGGGCCAAAATTGCCTTCATCATGTCCCATCTTACCGGAGAAGCCCTGGCCTGGCTTAATCCTCTCTGGGAGAGAGAGGATCCTCTGGTATCTGACCTGCCTGCTTTTCTCTCGGCCTTCCGGAAGGTATTCGACGAACCTGAACGGAAGACTTCCTCTGCATCATCTCTGCTGCGTCTCCGTCAGGAGGGCCTCACCGTTGGTCAATATGCCATACGGTTCCGGACTTTAGCCTCAGAACTAGCTTGGGACAATGAAGCTCTAATTTCGGTCTTCTGGGAGGGTCTGTCCGGCCGTATTAAAGACGAACTTGCCGGTCGGGACATTCCAACCTCTCTAGATGATTTAATAAATCTTGCCAATCGAATTGATCTACGGTTCCAGGAACGAGCCAAAGAGATCACCCGTAAAAAACAATTTTCCCTCTTGCACCCTCGTGTCAGAGATCTATAACCTCTTCCGTTTCTCCTCAGGTGCACACTGCTGAGCCTATGCAGGTCGACCAGACCAAGATGGTCAAAGCCCGTCAGGACTCACGCCGTGCCGAGAAAAGTTGCTTCTACTGCGGCAGTAAGGAGCACTGGATCCAAACCTGTCCGGAGAAGTCGGGAAACGCCTGTGTCTAGGTTCGCTCGGAGAGGTCAATCTAGACAAAAATAAATCCTCTTCATCCCTGCTGCTGTCGGTTTCAATCCTGCTCGGTAAGAACCGCCACTTCGAAATGGCCCAACTTGATTCTGGAGCAGCTGGGAATCTCGTGTCACAGGCTCTAGTAGAGAAGTATCACATTCCCACCAAACCTCTTGTTGAACCGGTATCTGTTGCTGCTGTGGATGGGGGCCTCCTACCTCGTCCCATACGACTTATCACCGAAGTCATAACCCTGCAGGTGGGAATGTTGCATTCTGAGAGCATCTCGTTTCATGTTTTACCTGGACTCTCTCATGCTTTCTTACTAGGTCTGCCTTGGCTCCAAAACATGCACCTGTGCTCGACTGGCAGAATGGAGAGGTTCTTCGCTGGGGACAGGACTGTCATAAAACGTGTCTGGTGCCTGTTCATCCTGTCTATTCTTCTCCTACACCTGCTAATCTACCTGGACTCCCGATTCCATATTGGTCATTTGCTGATGTCTTCAATAAAAAGGAAGCAGAGACATTACCCCGCATAGACCATATGATTGCCCGATTGACCTGTTGCCCGGTACTACGCCTCCCCGTGGGCGTATTTACCCGTTGTCTGCTGCTGAGACCAGGTCGATGTCCGAATATATCGAGGAGAACTTAGCAAAGGGATTCATCCGGAAATCTACCTCCCCAGCGGGAGCAGGTTTCTTCTTCGTTAAAAAGAAAGACGGATCTCTCCGTCCCTGTATTGACTACAGAGGCCTAAATTCGATCACGGTGAAGAATAAGTACCCTCTTCCGCTCATTCCAGAACTGTTTGATCGTCTTAGAGGGGCTAGAGTCTTCACCAAACTAGATCTTCGTGGAGCATACAACCTAGTTCGTATCCGTCGAGGAGATGAATGGAAGACGGCATTCAACACCCGGGACGGCCACTACGAGTACTTGGTGATGCCCTTTGGTCTCTGTAATGCTCCAGCAGTCTTTCAGGAGTTGGTCAATGACATCTTCCGGGACCTCCTCTACTCCTGCGTTGTGGTGTACCTTGACGACATCTTGGTCTTCTCTCCGGATCTTCAGTCTCACCGGAGGGATGTTCGTCAGGTTCTGCTCAGGCTCAGGCAGAATCACCTCTTCGCCAAATATGAGAAGTGCCTCTTTGAGCAGACATCGCTTCCGTTTCTGGGTTACATTATCTCTCAAACAGGTCTACGAATGGATCCGGAGAAACTGTCTGCCATCGAGAAGTGGCCCCGACCAGAGGGGTTGAAGGCCATTCAGCGGTTCCTGGGATTTGCCAACTATTACCGTCTCTTCATACCGCACTTCTCTTCCAGGACTGCTCCAATCTCAGCGCTCACTCGCAAGGATGCTAACCCCAAACAGTGGACGACCGAAGCAGAGGAGGCCTTCCTTTCTCTGAAACAGGCCTTCTCTTCCGCTCCAGTGCTGCATCGCCCGGATGGCAACAAGCAGTTCTTCCTGGAGGTGGACGCTTCCTCTGCTGGAGCCGGAGCGGTTCTTACCCAAAAATCGCCATCCGGGAGGATGGTATCCTGCGGTTTCTTCTCCAAACTCTTCTCCTCCTCCGAGCGCAACTACTCCATAGGAGATCGAGAGTTATTGGCCATTAAGTTGGCATTGGAGGAGTGGCGTTACCTACTCGAAGGGGCTCTTCATCCGGTAATCATCTACACGGACCACAAAAATCTGGCATACCTCCAGCAGGCACAGAGACTTAATCCTCGCCAAGCCCGGTGGTCCTTGTTTTTTGCCCGCTTTGATTTTCTTTTGCATTTTCGCCCAGCTGACAAAAACGTCAAGGCGGATGCCTTGTCTCGGTCTTTCCTGGTGTCGGATCTCGAAGATGAGCCTAAACATATCATCGATCCCGCCAGAGTGATGCAGGTGGCTCCCGTGAGTCTAAATCGTCTCCTCCTGGTAAGACGTTCGTATCAGAAACCGATCGGAAGAGAATCCTACATTGGGGTCACTCGTCTAAACTCGCTGGCCACGCTGGTCAAAAAAAGACCCTCCAACTCATTACCCGGCATTATTGGTGGCCTACCCTGCACAAAGACGTAATAGACTTTGTTTCTGCCTGTGTTTCCTGTGCCCGCAACAAAGTTCCGAGACACCTGCCCACCGGCCGTCTTCTTCCGCTTCCTGTACCCGCTGCCCCCTGGCAGCATATAGCCATGGACTTCATTACTGATCTTCCCGTCTCTGCTGGTTGTACAGTCATTTGGGTGGTCACTGACCGCTTTTCCAAGATGGCTCACTTCATTCCTCTGCCAGGTCTTCCGTCTGCACCCGAGTTGGCTAAAGACTTTATCCGCCACTCTTCCGTCTTCATGGTCTGCCTCGTCACATTGTGTCGGATCGTGGGGTTCAGTTCACCTCACGTTTCTGGAGAGCCACTTGTAAGTTGCTAGACGTCACCCTGGATTTTTCCTCCGCTTACCACCCACAGTCCAATGGACAAGTTGAACGAATAAATCAGAATTTGACCAGTTATCTTCGACACTTCGTTAATGCCCACCATTCTGACTGGGTGGAGCTCCTGCCTTGGGCCGAATTCTCCTACAATAATCATGAGAGCGAATCTTCCACCAAGTCTCCGTTTTTTGTAGTCTTCGGTCAGCACCCTCGGATCCCTGTCCCTGTTTCCATCTCTGTGGACAATCCAGCTGCGGAATCTCTGGTTAGAGAATTCTCCTCCATCTGGGAGAGTACCCGGTCCGCACTCATTCAGTCATCCGAGCGCATGAAAAGACATGCTGACAAAAAAACGTCTGGATCCTCCTCAATTCCGTCCTGGGGACAAAGTCTGGCTTTCGTCCAAATATGTTCGACTCAAAATTCCGTCCTACAAGTTAGGTCCTCGGTTCATCGGTCCTTTTGAGATCATCAGTCAGATCAATCCGGTGTCCTATAAATTGAAACTCCCGGCCAATTTGAGAATTCCTAATTCTTTTCATGTATCTCTCCTCAAACCTGTGGTTCTTAACTCTTTTTTTAAGTCTACAGGTACACCTCCTGCTCCAGTGTCTGCTGATGATGAATTTGAGGTAGAGAACATTCTGGCCACAAAAAGGGTAGGAAGAAAGACTTATTTTTTGGTGGATTGGAAGGGGTTTGGTCCTGAGGAGAGAACCTGGGAGCCTCGGGAGAACATCCATGCCCCTCTTATCCTAGCTAAATTTCTTTCTGCCTAAAGAAAGGGGGGCCTAGAGGGGGGGGTACTGTAGCGCCCGCGTCCCTGCCTGCTGCCAGACAGGGACGTCGCTCTCCTCACCTGCGCTCAGCGTCCTCAGTGCCCCCAGCCTCCTCTGCGCCTATGGCGTCCTCCTTCCGCCCTGCTGGTCCCGCACGCTCCTTCCCTGCTACTGGCCTTAGGGCGCGCGCCCGCACCCTCCCCCGCTCTTAAAGGAGCCGCGCGCATTTTCCAAATCAGTCTCCAGCCAATGCTGGAGGACTCCACCCTATATTAAGGGCTTCCTCCTTAATGTAGGTGCCCGAGCAATGTTGTTCCTGTGCAGTCTAACTCTGTTTCAGCCATCAGCTCCTGATTCCAGTTACCTGCCTGTTACCTGTCGGCTTGCCTGTCTGCCATCCGTCTGCAGTTCCATCCAGAGGTTCGGACGTCATCTGCAGAGATCCCCGGCTCTTGCCTGCTCACCTAGGAGCGATCATCTGCCATCCGACTGCAGCTCCATCCGGAAGTTCGGACATCATCTGCGGAGATCCCCGGCTCTTGCCTGCTCACCTGGGAGCGATCATCTGCCATCCGACTGCAGCTCCATCCGGAAGTTCGGACATCATCTGCAGAGATCCACGGCTCTTGCCTGCTCACCTGGGAGCGATCATCTGCCATCCGACTGCAGCCTACCTGGAGGCTCCACCATATCAGGTCGTATATGCCTGCCTGTCCAGAGACTGCCTGGTCACTTGCCGTGACAACCTGCCTGTCCCAGAGACTGCCTGGTCACTTGCCGTGACAACCTGCCTGTCCCAGAGACTGCCTTGGTCACTTGCTGTGACAACCTGCCTGTCCCAGAGACTGCCTTGGTCACTTGCTGTGACAACCTGCCTGTCCCAGAGATTGCCTTGGTCACTTGCTGTGACAACCTGCCTGTCCAGAGACTGCCTGGTCACTTGTCGTGACAGCCTGCTTGTCCAGAGACTGCCTCGGTTACTTACCGTTACAACCTGCCTGCCCAGAGACTTCCTTGGTCACTTGCTGTGACAAACCTGCCTGTCCAGAGACTACCTATATCCCCTGCCGTGATTCCCTGCCCTTTTCCCGGGTGCCACCCGCTCTCTTACAAGTAAACTCTCTTGTATAATAAAGCTTTGTGGTTCCACCAACCTGACCTGTCTCGTCAGTAGTTCCACCCACCAGACCCGTTACACCGCGCTACAACGCCAAGCAGTGGGCTATTGGGGCCTCCGGCGGGGGCCGCTCCGTCTGCCGGTTGCTGCGACATGTTGATGCCCCCTTGGTTAATCTGAGCCTACCTCTTTCACAGGCTGCAGCGTCGCAGGCACAGCGGTGGAGACAGGATCTTTGTCGCTGGCGCTCTGATGTCAGAGCGTTCACTTCCTGTTTCACAGGACCTGCCGCGGCGTCAGAGTTGGGGGCGGGGCCAGGGAACCAGCGCGCTCTTTCAGGTACGCCCCCCTTCTTCACCAGCGCCTGAGGGCGCGAATATTGCGGTAAAGATGGCGGTATTTTGGCGCCAAATGCAGCAAACAGTCTTTTTCACCAAACAGTTCAATAGAGGCACACAGGACTCACAATTGCAAGCTTTCGTATCCTGTTCGTGGCGCCAAGGTAATTTGACTCGCACCACAATTGTGGATACCATGGCTATGGGGTACTCGGAGCCGAGCCCATAGATTTCTATGGGAGATGTCACTGGCAGCGTGACTCGGTCCGTGGCCCTGGCAGTCAAGCGATGGGGAATATTTACAGGGGATTTTAAGGATAGGTAGTTTGTGACGCCACCTGTGGTATCTGGTCAATTGGACCAGCGCTGCTATAAGAATCTTCACAGGGGATGTTATGGGGCAGCTGGGTAGTAAGTCTCCCACAGGTGAGACTGGTCCCTGGAAGTCTATGGTGATGATGCAGGGTGTAGTTAAGAATTCAGTCACACACAATGCAGCTTCTTTTCATACCTTTTACTGGTAGATGGTTCAAGAAGATCCCGGGGAGCTGGTCGGGGTGGAGAATGCACATTCGGGTAACCGCTGAGCAGGTTAGAGGCGTCCTTAACTTCAATATGTATGTGAGTCCAACTTGCCTGAAGCGAAGTTAACTCTGAAATCTCCAGCTTTCTCAATAGCTGTCAAGCCCGGCTGACTTTGTGGTGGAGCCTTCTATGTCTCTGAATCTCAGATGTTGAGAGAACTAAGTCTATATTTGCTGATCAGGCTAGACTCCTGTTTTCCCTGACTCCGGTTACGTATCAGCGCTTTGGGCTGCTCTCTGCGACCTGCAGTCCAGATAGCCTCCGGGTATCTTGTTACTATGCTTGAAACCCTAGCAACGCTTCGGACCCCGGTGTCCGGTGATTTAGTGCAGGTAATCCCGTACCTGAAGCACTTCTCTGTCCTTCTCCACTGCGCCCTTCGCCCTGCTTTTGCTCTTAGCATAAGCACTTGTAGCTTTGATGGAAATGTCAGCTTTCTTCCAGAGCTCGCTGAGCAGCTCTCAGTATCCTCCTTGTTTCAGCTTCTGTTGAGATACAGATTAAGGGTAGCTCTGACTAGGCTAGGATGATTCACTTCACCCGTACTAGCCTCCACTTCCTTGTCAGGTGAGCTACGCTAGCTCTGCGAGGATTCAGTCCTCTCTCCTCTCCTTCCAAGTCCAAACTGGACTGACACTGAACTGCACTGTCCTAAGACAGGAAACTGAATGATCTGAGCTCTTCTCAGACAGGAAACAGACTGACTCTGCTACGTGTCACTACCTCCTATACCCCTGGTGGGTGTGTCTGAAAGTGTGAGTGACGTGAATGATAACAAGCTTTTGCGGTTACCTTCCTGTGCATTTTCCTGGATTTTATGTGTGCCTTACATAGCTGGGCCACACAGATGTGATTCGCAATCCTCTCTCATAGCTGGATGTGGTTGCGACCCTTTCTCAGAGCTGGATGTGGCTTGCGACTCTCTCTGAGAGCTGGATGTGGCTCGCGACCCTCTCTCAGAGCTAGATGTGGCTTGCGACCCTCTCTCAGAGCTGGGTGTGGCTTGCGACCCTCTCTCAGAGTTGGAAGTGGCTCGCGATCCTCTCTCAGAGCTGGATGTGGCTCGCAACCCTCTCTCAGAGCTGGATGAGGCTCACGACCCTCTCTCCGAGCTGGATGTGGCATGTGACCTTCTCTCCAAGCTGGATGTGGCTCGCGATCATCTTTCAGAGCTGGATGTGGCTCGTGACCCTCTCTCCAAGCTGGATGTGGCTCGCGATCATCTCTCAGAGCTGGATGTGGCTCGCTACACTCTCTCAGAGCTGGATGAGGCTCGTGACCCTCTCTCAGAGCTGGATGTGGTCACGACCCTCTCTCAGAGCTTGATATGGCTCACAACCCTCTCTCAAAGCTGGATGTGGCTCGTGACACTCTCTCCAAGTTGGATGTGGCACGTGACCCTCTCTCAGAGCTGGATGTGGTCACAACCCTCTCTCAGAGCTGGATATGGCTCACAACCCTCTCTCAAAGCTGGATGTGGCTCGCGTTCCTCTCTCAGAGCTGGATGTGGTCACGACCCTCTCTCAGAGCTGGATGTGGTCACGACCCTCTCTCAGAGCTGGATGTGGCTCGTGATCCTCTCTCAGAACTGGATATGGCTCACAACCCTGTCTCAGAGCTGGATGTGGCACGTGACCCTCTCTCCGAGCTGGATGTGGCTCGCGATCCTCTCTGAGAGCTGGATGTGGCTCAGTGATCCTCTCTCAGAGCTGTATGTGGCTCGCGACCCTCTTTCACAGCTGGATCTGAATCACGACCCTCTCTCAGAGATGGATGTGGCTCTCAAGGACAGAAAAGTTGGGGACCACTGCCCTATAGCTATAGGAAATGTAGGTTTAACTGCTGCTCCTCACTTTCTTATGACGGGAAAAAATTGGTGTCTATGACTCATTACACTCTGCGATATAATGAACTGTAAGGTTGTAGCTGGAATAATCTTTGCAATTTCCACCAAGGGCAATACACATTACAATATTTTTTGACTGTTAAGCCAAATGGTTTAGAAACTGTAAAGAAACACCCTGTTGGAGTTTTGAATCACTTAATTTTTCAAGGTCATGTGCCCTGACTGCCGAGGTCCACAGACAGTGCCAACAAGCCACTCTACTTTGGCCAGGATATCTTGGCTAAGGCAGCAAACTTAACCCTTGCCCCAGGGTGGAATAAATCCTAGCTATGGGCACTTTTCAATATGCCATGGTCGATTTTCATTTCTAATGGGGATACAGTTGCAGATTGGTCTCCCAGACTTTTCAGCCTCAATTATTATCCACGTATTTCTTCTCCTGTTTTTCACCTGATGTGTCCCTGTCAGTCATTGTGAGTGCCTTCCATTGACATTCTCCTGCTTTTTAATATGCTATACTTAAGGCATTAAGGATAAAAGGTCCCGACAGGGCATCACCAAGATGCATTGAATGATGATTACAATTTCTGCAGAAATCAGCAGAGAAGAGAACTTGTTTTTCTATAAATTAACCTCAAACTTGTACTACATTACATTTTTATTGTCTTAATGTATATATAAGTAAAAATAAAATAACTGTGCAAATAGTCTTTTTTTAAAAAATGTATTACAGACTACAAACAAACCCGGTGTAGTCTGACGCTGCAGTCATATTGCTGCACATCTCTTCCTTCTTGCTGGATAATAAGGGCAAGACAATAAGCGCAATAGGATCTTATCCGATAAGCAACTGTGGTTACTGCTTTCTGTGTTTCTCCTTATGAAGAAGTTAGTCCAACTTCAAAACGTGTTGAGAATGAATCGCTTTGCTATTTCGACATCACGTCTCCTAGATCCTTATTGGGAATAAGCGCAGATCACCACCCCTATCCTTCAAACAAATGTCTTCCTTTTTGCTAACATACATATGTTAGGGGTGAGGGATGGATGAAAAAGAGCTTGACTGATCGGACTACACAATGTTTGATTGTAGTCTCTAACCATTGGATGGCATGCTGGTATGCATTATCTTACTAAGAGAGAGTACATTGTCTGGATTACCTCCAACACATGTTGAATGGTCCTGATTTCTAGTCCGCAGGTGTCACTGCTGCAATTGCAGCCCATAAAAGTGATATTGTATGGCTTTTGTGCTTTGGCCAGGAAGTAATGTATAAAAGAGGAAGTACAGGATAATAAAGTGATACATGCAAAACTACACAAGTGACCACAATGCAATAAATAACAGTGTACAGCAAAATTTTCATCCTGTTCAGCCAAACCTTAATAGATCCTTCTTTCCAAATAAGTATTTAGCATACACAGGACAATAGCATTATAAGTCATTTCAGACCTCCCTCAGATCTACGGCCATCATGCCAGATTTTAATATTGAAAATGGATGCCAAAAAATAGAATTTTTCTATTTTTAGTTTCAGGTGACTTTCATAACAAGCTTTTTTTGTGCGTATGAGTAAAAACACTTTTTTTTCTGGTTATTATGTGAATTGCATACTATATTTTTATCTGTTTTCCCCTCTGCAGGCTCAGTTGTCTCTTAGCTAGTGGGTAGAGACTAGCTGCAAAGATGTCGGCCATATATCGCACACAAAGGGGTGAGGGGTTCCTGCTTTACTGTTTCTAGGTAGCACATGTTGAAGTTGCAAGCTTGGAGGTCACTATAAAGCAGCACTGAGCAGTGTAGCTACAAATCCAGCGCTGGGTGAGATAAAACACTTACAAGAAAGCAGCAGCTGAGGTTTGTGTATGTCGTTGCTGCTCATTTTGCTCCTTTCTTTTCTGCATTGCAAAAATACATACTTTTTCTTTGGTTTGACGGAGGTACAAAAACCACGCTTAGTATATTCTTTGGCATATCAGATTCCTATACCATTAACGGTTGGTCAGTGGGGGTGCAAAAAAAAACCCCAAACCCTACTAATCTCAATAACAAGATTGCGTGGTGTCTGCCCCATACCTAGCCTGGTTGTGTATTCACAGTCACTGTCCAGCTTAGTACTCCACCATACAAAGCACTTTGATTCTTGGGGCTGGGGAGACCCTTATCGATCAGGAACACTGTATAGATAAAATAAAAATAAAATACTGTATATCATAGATAAATTAGACACTGTGGGAAAACTCATGTAATGACTAAGAAACAATAAAAGCAAGTTTAGCTTGCATCTCTCCCACCGCCACGAGCCACACTGTCATTGCGATACATTTTGCACAAGTACCCTTAAAGAACCAATAGTCCTATGAACACAAACATGGATGTAGACACAATAAATAGTGAATGCAGCCTAAGACCTGCTGATAAAGAATGTCATTCATGAATGCATGGTGTTGAAGCGGGAAATGGCAAAACTTTATTGCAGTTCATCCATTCATGTGTTCTCCTTCCAGCAAAAACTATTGTCCGACCTGTAGTCCATGAAACCATATATATGTGACGCTGTAGGTTTTCTTACATATGAACACTAGAGGGCAGTGTCGTATACCACTTTTACGCTTCCTTATTTCCAGTCCTTATGTGGATACCTAGTTTTGTGATGTGTTCTGATCATATTTGCTACATTGTAACAACTTGTTACACATAGGGGGTTGAGTATTTTGTAAGGCAGTGACCGGTGTTACATGCGAGGGTCTCTATGTGTCCCCCAGGATGTGAAAAGAAGCATATGGAGGCTGTGGGAGTGCATTGCAGTCACAGGCATAGCTGTGATTGCAAAGCAAAATTAAAGTAAGTGTTGGTCTTGGACATGTTATGTGTCCAGGGCAGATATAAGAAAATCTGTCCTGGGCTTTTATTTTTGAAACGGACTGCAGGATGGTAGTGGGGAGGTCCGTTTGCTCCCCAGCCCCAGGTTTTCCATGTGGTCGGTGGCCACAGGTTCATTTGTAAAAACCCCTGCAGCAAGGGGTTGGGTGTGTCAGTTTTGGTCTTGGAAGCAGGCAGAGCAGAAGGCTCTGCAGAGCTCAACCTATGTGAGGCACCACAGGGCCAAGTGGAGCCAAAAGGCCTGGCACCCTCAGTGTACACGGCGGTGCAGTCGCCCACGGCAACAGGTCACGGACTATCTTTTCCTGGCTGTGATCCGGAGGATCCGAGTTATTTTCTATTTGTGAATACACTGAATATTAAAAGAGACTTTACTTTGAACTTTTCCTGGGTCACTGCCTCACCACTGCACAGCGTGGACACCGCTGCACTACAATTTGCTGCAGAAATTTCTGCATCTGTGGCAAGAAAAACGCTGCGCAAAATAGGAGTTTTTATTTCTGTATTTTTTATGCATTTTTTACTTGCATTTTTGTTGCAGATTTTTCCCCGCTCATTAGTCTGGAAAAATATGTTGCAAAATCGCTGAAAGAATTCACATTCTGCAAATTTAATTCTGCACCAAATCTGCAAGCCAAAAATAAGCAACGTGTGCACGAGATGTCGGGATTCTCATTCACTTTGCTGGCATCAGGAAATCATTCATGTTTTGTGACAAACCTGTGCTGAAAAAAAAAAAAACGCATCAAAACGTGACAAATCTGCAAAATGTGCACATTCCCTTATCATGTCTTTTTATGCTCTATGCTATGCAATATTTTTAATAATAAAAAAATACACAAAAGAGATGAAAACAGACAAATATGAGAGACATTAGGAATGTATTCAGACGCTGTCACCAGATTTCACAATGCAAACTGTTTACTAAATAGACCTGATGAGGGTGGTGTACTTATTGTACATATCTATGTCAGAATGGCTGTAAAATTAATTTTTGAAGTTTAAATGCAATCTTTGTTCACCGACCCTTATTGGTAGCTCCTCAGCGACCCTCCTCTCTGCTGTTGCGGAACATTGCACTGCTCAGTACAAGCTGCAGCAGTCAGTCAGGCTCATTGGGCTGAATACATCGGACTTGTGTGCTCTCTCACTCTTTAACTGGACTAATAAAATGCTCTTTTTAAAATAACGATATTATAGCCATTCTGATATGGAGTTTCAAAGTAAGCACTCCAGCCTCATCAAGTTTACGAGAGCTAGGTAATAATGTATGTAGGTCAATTTGCATAGTGTATATGGTTTGCTATCACACCTCAGTCCATTGTGGTGCCACACTCTTCTTCTGCCGATGTGGCCTGTGAGTCCAGTTGCTAATCTCTTAGCTCATGGATGCAACATTGACTAGAGTATGCTGAACAGTGTCAAGCGAATTTCCAGAAATTCAATTTGGGTAAATTCACTCACTTTGGGCAGGAGGGCTGGGGGATAATAAATTTGATGTGAAATGAATCTTTTCAGAATTAAAAAATCTCTTATTCTCATCTCTCCTTGACCATTCACATTTCTGTCTCAGCGCCACTCAGTCCTCTTATCCGCTCCTCTACGACATTTTTGTCCCTCCAGCTCCTTCGTGTCTTCTCTCCTCTGATGCTGCCGTTGACTATTCCCCATGGAGTCACATAAATAATGTTAGTGACACAAAAGTACTGTGCAAAAGTTTTAGGCGACTGTAAAACAAATGATGCAAAGTAGAACTGCTTTCAAGAATAGAAGTTTTAATAGTTTATTTTTATCAATTAACAAAATGGAAAGAGAATGAACAGAAAGACAAAATTTAAGCCAAACCAATAGTTCCAACAGTTCGTGTGATCACCCTGTGCTTTCAGAACATCATCAAATCTTCTAAGTTCCCTTGCACAAAGTCAGGTGTAACCGAATATACAAAACAGGTGAGAAGGATCATCATTTTTATATGTATATTTGAATACAGACATTAGCTGAAATAGAAACAGCTGCGTATGAGGGGTAAAAGTGATAGAGGAACAGCCTAACTCTCCTACAAAGGTGAAGAAGACCTTTTCATGTCATAGGTCATACACCTTGGCAAGACTGATCACAACAGCAAAGACACCAGGTAGGCAAAGATTTCAAAGGAGACTGAGGTTTCAAGATGTCATTCAAGCTCTTGAAGAATAATCAGTGGGCAACAATGAGGATGAGGATGTGATGGTTGTCCAAGGAATCTTAGTACAGCAGATGAAAGACACATCATGCTTACTTCCCTTCGAAATCAGATAATGTTCAGCAGTGCCATCAGCTCAGGACTGGCAGCAACCAGTAGGACCCAGTTACACCCATCTACTATTTAGAGAAATCTAGCCAAAATTAGTTGTCTTGGAAAAATTTGGGTCAAAAAGCAATATATATGACATGGAAATGATGCCAAGAGGCTCAACTATTCAAGAAAACAGGAACTGAAGTGCAGAAAATGGCAACAGGTGCTCTGGACTGAGAAGTCAAAATATAAAATATTTGTTTGTAACAGAAGGCAGTTTGTTTGCTGAAAGGCTGGAGAGAGTCATAATAAAGATTGTCTGCAGGCAGCAGTGAAGCATGGTGGAGTCTCCTCCCAGGTTTGTAGCTGCATTTCAGCAAAAGGAATTGTGGATTTAGTTTGGATCAGTGGTGTCCTCAATGTCGAGAAATACAGGCAGATACTTAATGTTATCAGGGGGATGTCTGATTGACTCCAAATCTATTCTGCTGCAGGACAATAACCCCAAATATCAGGGATGGACACTGACAGCTTGGGGCCCTACCTCAATCATTGTCCTCCCCTCACCTCCATCATTGCCTATTCTTCCACCTCCATCATTGCCCTCTCCACACCCCATCATTGCCTTCTCCCCACCCACATCATTGTCCTCCCCCACCGCCAAGATTGCCATCTCCCCTACCTCCATAATTGCCCTCTCCCCCACCTCCATTATTGTCCTCCCCACCTCCAAGATTGCCATCTCCCCACCTTCATCATTGCCCTCTCCACCACCTCCATCATTGCCTTCTACCCACCTCCATCATTGCCTTCTCCCCCCTCCATCATTGCCTTTTCCGCCATCTCCATCATTGTTCTCTTCTCCCCCACCACCCCTGGTTGTCCTGGACCTCTTCCCAATGTATTGTTTAAAAAACAAACACCACCACTCACCTTAATGTCTGTTCCCCTGCAGCATCGATATTGCCAGAAACTTAGTCAGTGACACAGGCGCGTGTTGCTTGCTGATGTCATCCAGCCACATGCGCCTGTCTCAGACAGAACGTGTCTGGCAGGAAGCAGAGTATGGATGCCTGCAGCTCCGCTGCCATATTCTCCTGTAGGCAGTACAGCTGCAGGGATAACTCCCTGCCCCTGCACGTGAGAGCAATCTGGCCATGGGTTCTCTGGAGCCTCGGGCTCCAAGAAACAGGCTGGATTGCCCTCATTATTAGCTGCCCTGCATGTGCCCCCCTGCACCTCCGGACCCCAATGCAGCTGGACTGCATGTGCCACCCTGCCAAATATACAGGCAATGTCATTAAGAACTATCTTTAGCGTAAATATGAGCAAAAAGTTCTGGAAGTGATTATTTGACACCCGCAAAGTCCTGATTTCAACATCATCGAGTTTGTCTGGGATTACAAGAAGAGACAGAAGGAATTTGCTCAAGCGACATACACAGAAAATCTGTGGTTAGTTCTCCAAGATGTTTGGAACAACCTCCCTGTCAAGTTCCTTCAAAAACTATGTACAAGTGTATTTAGAAGAACTGATGTTGATTTGAAGGCAAAATGAGGTCACACCATTGATATGATTTAGATATCTCTTTTGTTAATTCACTTTCCATTTTTTTGAGAAAAAAAATGAGAATAATAAGCTATAACACTTCTATTTTTGAAAGCATTCTTAATTTGCATCATTTTTCCACATCTACCTAAAGCTTTTACACAATACTGTAGATCAAACCCCGGACATGGCCACCATTTTCCTGGATGTTTACAACTCGAATCCCCCAAAATTAGACTTGTTAGTGTCAGAACGTTGATAAAATTCATAGCTAAATTGATTAGAATTCATTGACTCATCTTTAATTAATTAGACTATTTTGCATTGCTTTAAAATTCAGAAGGTAGATGTCAAAACCTACTCTACAGTGTAACAAGCTAAAAATTTACATAATATGAGCAGATAAGAGATAAAATAGTATATAGAAATACATTAGTAAAAAGTAATGGGCTCCAGGATAAACAATTGTCCTTACTAGTTTGGTGCGTTGGTTAATATGCAGCATTTGAGTAATGAACTGAGCGTCTAAGACTGGCCGTACACATAAGACATTAACATGCTCCAATAACATCTTCACGACTATACTGACTCAATACAGTCACCGGGTGCGTTTAAGATATTTTGCCCCTTTTTTACTGTCCTAATACATCTTTAAGGAAAAATGCTGCTACTTTTGCAAATACGATGTAGTCTTTAGCAAATAGGAGCCTAGCTCCTAAGCCTCTCCATGGTAACAGACTACGAAGCAACCTGAGTAGTCTGATCATACTCCATTCTAGCTGCCCACTAAAACATATGGGACAGATAAATGGAAGTTGGACTTCAGGATCAGACTATAGAGCTTGTAGTCAGGATCTTTAAAGGAGCTGGGGACACAAATTTAAAGCTTTATTCGTCAATTATCTTTACGCTTCATTACGCTTGTACTGCAACAAAACCTGTAAATGTATCACATCATCCCACCTGGTAAAGGAAACCTGTCATCAGAATTTACCCCTATAAAGTATTAACAAAGCTGTAACAGGCCCCTTTCACACTGCCTTCTTGTCCACTTATGGTGGTCACATCGGGACTTGTGTCCGAACTCCCAAAAACCGGGATTCGGCCATATGTGCTGACGGTGCCATAGACTATAATGGTGGCAACAGAGTCAACATGTGCTCTTTTGTGTATCATTTTCAGGTGTATACGCTTACTGAAGGCGGACACCCAGGCGCAGTCTATGACCTCTGAATGTTCATCTCCACTAGACCTATACGCCGCGAAAATTATGCACATCAGAGCACATATTGACTTTGTTGGCACCATTATAGTCTATGGCCCTGTAGGCCATATGCCCAAATCCCGTTTTGCGAGTGGGGGGTTTGGACCCAAGCCCCGACAGGTCCAACAAACGGGCAAAAACACAATGTGAAAGGATCCTTAGCCTCCTGGTAACATTTCAAGTCATCCACTTGTTATAGCCAATTGTTGAAGCAATTATTCTAAAACTGAAAGTTTAGTCTGGCGTGCAACATCTCTAAATTATCTGGACTAGTTGTCAAGAAGAAGAATCCAAGATGCTGTTATAAAATAGAGTTTTCACATGCTGGGATATCAATCATACTGCTGTGGGCATGGTAGCAACAGATTTGATGACGTTTTTGATGACTAGCTGTGATACGGATCTACAGGAGCACTTACAGAAGAAGTGAATCAGTAACGAGTGATCACACAATCGACCATTGTATCAGTAACTTTTCAGTTTGCCGTATCATCAGAATTATGCAAATATAGTTCTGGGCGATTATTGCACCCGCTGAGCCTATTTACATGGAAGCAGATTCACTTCTGTGTACCCTAGTAGTATATATATATCTACACTGCTCAAAAAAATAAAGGGAACACTCAAATAACACATCCTAAATCTGATGAATGAAATATTCTCATTGAATACTTTGTTCTGTACAAAGTTGAATGTGCTGACAGCAAAATCACACAAAAATCATCAATGGAAATCAAATTTATTAACCAATGGAGGCCTGGATTTGGAGTCAACCACAAAATCAGACTGGAATGTAATGTCCTTAAAACAAGTCAAAATGATGCTCAGTAGTGTATGTGGCCTCCACGTGCCTGTATGACCTCCCTACAACGCCTGGGCATGCTCCTAATGAGGCGGCAGATGGTCTCTTGAGGGATCTCCTCCCAGACCTGGACTAAAGCATCCGCCAACGTTGGTGGATGCAGCGAGACATGATGTCCCAGATGTGCTCAATCGGATTCAGCTCTGGGGAACAGGTGGGTCCAGTCCATAGCTTCAATGCCTTCATCTTGCAGGAAGGTCTGCCATTGTCCTGCATTAGGAGGAACCAGGGCCAACCACACTAGCATATGGTCTCACAAGGGGTCTGAGGATCTCATCTCGGTACCTAATGGCAGTCAGGCTAACTCTGGCGAGCACATGGAGGGCTGTGCGGCCCTCCAAAGAAATGCCACCCCACACCATTACTGTCCCACTGCCAAACCGGTCATGCTGAAGGATGTTGCGGCAGCAGATCGCTCTCCACGACTTCTCCAGACTCTGTCACGTCTGTCACATGTGCTCAGTGTGAACCTGCTTTCATCTGAGACGAGCACAGGGCACCAGTGGCGAATTTGACAATCCTGGTATTCTGTGGCAATTGCCAAGCGTCCTGCACGGTGTTGGGCTATGAACACAACCCCATCTGTGGACGTCGGGCACTCAAACCATCCTCATGGAGTTGGTTTTTAACCGTTTGTGCAGACACATGCACATTTGTAGCCTGCTGGAGGTCATTTTGCAGGGCTCTGCCAGTGCTCCTTCTGTTCCTCCTTGACAAAGGCAGAGGTAGCGTCCTGCTGCTGGGTTTTTGCCCTCCTACGGCCCCCTCCATGTCTCATGGTGTACTGGCCTGTCTCCTAGTAGCGTCTCCAGCCTCTGGACACTACGCTGATAGACACAGCAAACCTTCTTGCCACAGCTCGCATTGATGTGCCATCCTGGATGAGCTGCACCACCTGAGCCACTTGTATGGGTTGTAGAGTCCGTCTCATGCTACCACGAGTGTGAAAGCACAACCAACATTCAAAAGTGATCAAAACATCAGCCAGAAAGCATTGGTACTGAGATGTGGTCTGTGGTCCCCACCTGCAGAACCACTCCTTTATTGAGTGTGTCTTGATAATTGCCAATAATTTCCATCTGTTGTCTATTCCATTTGCACAACAGCATGTGAAATTGATTGTCAATCAGTGTTGCTTCCTAAGTAGACAGTTTGATTTCACAGAATTTTGATTTACTTTGATTTATATTCTGTTGTTTAAGTGTTCCTTTATTTTTTGAGCAGTGTATATACATTATATATATATTAAATTATTAAATATGTATATACTTACATAACGCAAGCATATTTACTTCTGCCTACACTTGTAGTATGTATTGTTGTATATATATATATATATATTATATAAACGCTTTTCCATGCAAAGATGGGACCATGGCTCCTAAGGTTGTCACCCAAGCCTCAAAAAAAAATCATGGCAGCACTCCAAGTTAGCAAATAAAAAAACAATTTTGAATCAGCCATGCATAAATATAAATATTGTATACGTGTATATGTAAGGAGGTAGCGGAGGACCTCAGTGCTCCCTTTCCATGTGGCCCCCATGCACCTTATGTAAACATGTTATAGTACTATAATACTACTGTTGTATTACACTGCATTATGTCTATATTGTGTATTGTGGCGAGCTCACTTTAATTGCCTCTGTATAAAACTAGGACTTCAAGACTTCAAGCGTCCAGATCTCGGTGCATGGACTACTGCTTTGTTTCGGCTACCGTGGCTGTTGTGGGTGCGGCCGTGGACATTGCTAGGGAGAGATCAGGAGGCCAGTGTTGCACTTTATTTCTTCTCTGGAATAAAAGTTATCCCTGTTGGATCCTAACTGTGATTCTGGACCCTGTTAGCCTGGGCTGCAGCGACAGCGGAGCGGATGTAAATCATGTGAGCTATATCCGTCCTGTCCGTTTTTATGTACAAGAGGGCTGGTGTGCTCACTGGTCATTGGTTCAGTGGACTCTTTTTGTGGACTGTAACTATAAGTGATTCGGCCATATCTGCCACCCCATGCCACCTTGTTACACTTGGCGTTGTCAGCAGGATGGACCCCAGCAACCCTGAGAGTAATGGAAAAAATACCTGAGATGCGTGAATTGTTGCCCGCCGTGCAGAATTAAAGTTGGCGGCTGACAGTGACTTTGAGCCTGAGATTTGATTTGTTGCCCGCCATGAAGGAATTAAAGGTGGCGGATGTTGTTGATTTAAAGATGGCACCGCCGCTACCGAGAAGATGGTGGCGTTGGCGCGAAAACCAGAGATGTTGCCGCCTTTTGTTGGTGTCATGAAGAGGATTTGGCGCCAAAAGACTGGAGGTTGCACCTCCCTATGAAAAAGGCCCGCCCTAAATGTGTGTGGCAAAGAAGAAGACGCTGCCGCCATCCAGTCTGACCAGAAGAAACAGCTGAAGATGACCCCACCCATGAATGGGAGGAGCCTGGCAAGGAGTGACTACCTGTTAATGGACAAGAAGCCACTGCTGGACATGATGGAGAGGCGCAGCACATCTTTCCGTGATGGCATCGGCCGCCAGGACTGGAGGAATCCATGGTAAGGGCGGAGACGGGCCTACGCTTCAAGGCCTGGTGGTCGGAGGGACTCGTGGAGTGGCATCCCTTTTGGTGGCCGGTGGAGAGCAAGGGACCTACAGAACTGGAGGAGCCGGAACCAGAAGGAGCCCGGAGGACATTAGAAGCTGCACTGAGGGGGATTGTTGCCGCCGCCATCACTGGTTCCCGTTCAAGAGGACTGTCACCGGACACAGCGGCGGTGAGTAGGAAGTTTCTGTCCGAATGACCTACTGCCCCGGTTGCTGCCCCTGCACCTCCTGTGGCCCTGCAGTCATCCCCGGTTGCATCCTGTCTCCCGTTGGTGGCATCTGTTTCCTCCCAGTCTGCGCCTGTCCTGTCCGGCACTAGGGGTGCGTATGTGGAGGAGCCCTGGATGGCCATTGCAAATGAGGCCCAGTGGATCCGGAGTGTGAGTCGGGAAAAGAAGCGGTGAGAGCGCCGCATTGTCAGAGAATTACAGCGGCCCAGCATTAGAGCTGTGGCTGGCCAGATGACCAGCAGAGTGGTACGGCACCTTGACCTGGCAAAAGGATATGGATTCATTCAGGGGGTCCAGACCGAAGAAAAAGGCCTACGTGAACGCTGGATCTGTGGTCTCCAGAGGCGCATTTAAAGCTCACAGACAAGAATAAAAAGGACTTAAAAATCCTGAAATTTTTTTTTAGCAAAAACACAACATGAAAAATAGCCTCACCAAATCTTGTCAAATGACCAGTGCACTAGCTGGATGCAGCCGGACTCCCATAGATAAAGGCTGGAGCAGCACAGGTGCCCTCTACTGATGAGAACAGCCACCCTATCACAAAAATAGTAATGATGAAGGTGTTAGCTGCCTAGTGGAAAAAAGCACACAAATAAGGCTTGCTTAGGACATAAGTCACACAAGAAAGTGCAATGCATAGTGTCTGGATAGCAGCCTATTTATAACGCCTATAATGGAAGGCGGGCTGTTCAGCAATATAATGGGGACCCTTGACGTTGGGTTGCGAGCTTATCTGCTTTGGCCAAAATAGTAACCAATACCTCATTTGATGCATTTATAATATGCATCATTTTTTGTACTTTTTATCATTTTTTGCAGGATCCAGCTAGGCTCCTTTTTGATGGCTTGGTTTTCTGTGTTATGCACATATAATGCTGAACAAGCCCGCCTTCCATTATAGGCGTTATAAATAAGCTGTTCTCCTCCTCCCAGCTGATCCCGTCATATGGACTACTGCTTTGTTTCGGCTACCGTGGCTGTTGTGGGTGTGGCCGTGGACATTGCTAGGGAGAGAGCAGGAGGCCAGTGTTGCACTTTATTTCTTCTCTGCAATAAAAGTTATCCTGCTGGATCCTAACTGTGATTCTGGACCCTGTTAGCCTGGGCTGCAGCGACTGTGGAGTGGAAGTAAATCGTGTGAGCTATATCTGTCCTGTACGTTTTTATGTACAAGGGGATTGGGGTGCTCACTGGCCGTTGGCTCAGTGGACTCTTTTTGTGGACTGTAACTATAAGTGACTCGGCCATAACTACCACCCCATGCCACCTTGTTACATATATACTAATCTATGGATGGATATTGATTTAGGTGAAATGATTATTAGCAGATAGGAAAACAATATTACCCAGAACCTAAAAGTGGGAAAGAAAGCAAACAAATAATGAATTGCTAAATGCACACTTTGAGCAGACTTTTACTAAAGAATCATAAAAAATGCATCAGTGAAGGCAGCACTGCTTCACATGCAGCCCTGCGCGATTTAATATTTTAGCATTCTGCAACTCAGGGAAAATAACATATTTCATCAAAATTATATAAGGTGTATACAGTTCTCTGAACAAAAGTACAAAAAGTTCTCCTATCACTGGGATCAGAAGTGTAACAAGTAATTACAGGGACCCATAGTAAATCTCGGAATGAGTAAAGTCGTACATATACAGACATGTGCTTGAACACAAGTATGAAGACAACACGTTCATATACAGATATATACATGCATAATAAATACAAATATATAAATACACTTCCATGTATACAAACAGATATACAATATATACATGTATGAGCATAGCAATAAGCAAAAAGGAATCCCAAGCACCTTTGGTATGGTTCTGTGCTTATCTTAGTTCTAATGCCAACTAAATCCATCCAACTAGTAATGTGTCAAGAAGATTCTTTTTAAAACATACTTTTTAGTCCTTCCTGTAAAGCATAAAGTGTGACGTTTCAAGCAAATAGAGAATCAGATCGATTCACTCATCTCTAACAAATACATGCACACACACATACATATTCATAGAGGCATTCTGACCATGTACAGTACAGACCAAAAGTTTGGACACACCTTCTCATTCAAAGATTTTTCTGTATTTTCATGACTATGAAAATTGTAGAATCACACTGAAGGCATCAAAACTATGAATTAACACATGTGGAATTATACATTACACTTTACAAAAAAGTGTGAAACAGCTGAAAATATGTCTTATATTCTAAGTTCTTCAAAGTAGCCACCTTTTGCTTTGATGACTGCTTTGCACACTCTTGGCATTCTCTTGATGAGCTTCAAGAGGTACTCACCGGAAATGGTCTTCCAACAGTCTTGAAGGAGTTCCCAGAGATGCTTAGCACTTGTTGGCCCTTTTGCCTTCACTCTGCGGTCCAGCTCACCCCAAACCATCTCGATTGGGTTCAGGTCTGGTGACTGTGGAGGCCAGGTCATCTGGCGTAGCACCCCATCACTCTCCTTCTTGGTCAAATAGCCCTTACACAGCCTGGAGGTGTGTTTGAGGTCATTGTCCTGTTGAAAAATAAATGATGGTCCAGCTAAACGCAAACCGGATGGAATAGCATGCCGCTGCAAGATGCTGTGGTAGCCATGCTGGTTCAGTATGCCTTCAATTTTGAAGAAATTCCCAACAGTGTCACCAGCAAAGCACCCCCACATCATCACACCTCCTCCTCCATGCTTCACAGTGGTAACCAGGCATGTAGAGTCCATCCGTTCACCTTTTCTGCGTAGCACAAAAACACGGTGGTTGGAACCAAAGATCTCAAATTTGGACTCATCAGACCAAAGCACAGATTTCCACTGGTCTAATGTCCATTCCTTGTGTTCTTTAGCCTGAACAAGTCTCTTCTGCTTGTTGCCTGTCCTTAGCAGTGGTTTCCTAGCAGCTATTTTACCATGAAGGCCTGCTGCACAAAGTCTCCTCTTAACAGTTATTGTAGAGATGTGTCTGCTGCTAGAACTCTGTGTGGCATTGACCTGGTCTCTAATCTGAGCTGCTGTTAACCTGCGATTTCTGAGGCTGGTGACTCGGATAATCTTATCCTCAGAAGCAGAGGTGACTCTTGGTCTTCCTTTCCTGGGGCGGTCCTCATGTGAGCCAGTTTCTTTGTAGCGCTTGATAGTTTTTGCAACTGCACTTGGGGACACTTTCAAGTTTTCCCAATTTTTCGGACTGACTGACCTTCATTTCTTAAAGTAATGATGGCCACTCGTTTTTCTTTACTTAGCTGCTTTTTTCTTGCCATAATACAAATTCTAACAGTCTATTCAGTAGGACTATCAGCTGTATATAGCTGTA
Organism: Oophaga sylvatica; assembly: GCA_033576555.1. NCBI lineage: Eukaryota > Metazoa > Chordata > Amphibia > Anura > Dendrobatidae > Oophaga > Oophaga sylvatica. Next base: position 572,207,179 of record JARQOD010000003.1, on the reverse strand, counting down.
TATAGCTGTATAACACAACTGATGGTCCCAACCCCATCTATAACGCAAGAAATCCCACTTATTAAACCTGACAGGAGACACCTGTGAAGTGAAAAACATTTCCGGTGACTACCTCTTGACGCTCATCAAGAGAATGCCAAGAGTGTGCAAAGCAGTCATCAAAGCAAAAGTGGCTACTTTGAAGAACCTAGAATATAAGACATATTTTCAGTTGTTTCACACTTTTTTGTGAAGTATATAATTCCACATGTGTTAATTCATAGTTTTGATGCCTTCAGTGTGAATGTACAATTTTCATAGCCATGAAAATACAGAAAAATCTTTGAATGAGAAGGTGTGTCCAAACCTTTGGTCTGTACTGTATGTATATTCACACATATATACAGCTCTGGCAAAAATTGAGAGACCACTTTCAAATGTTCAGTTTGTCTGATTTTTCTTTTTATAGGTATATTTTTGAGTAAAATGTAAATTGCTCTTTTATTCTATAAACTTCTGACAACATGTCACCGAATTTCCAAGCAATACATTTTGTATTTTTTTCTGACAAAGAAAAATGGTCAAAATTTAAAAAAACCCAGTGCTTTCAGACCTAAAATAATGCAAAGACAACAAGTTCATAATCATCTAGAAACAACAATCCTAATATTTTAACTCAGGAAGAGTTCCGAAATCAATATTTTGTGGAATAACCATGACTTTTAAAAACAGTGCACAATCACATCATGATATGCACGAGTACTTGCATTCATACTCACACACATTGCATTACATGCGCCCACATGCAAAAATACAAAATGCCCTGGAGAATCCCAGAAAAAAAGAGAGACCACCCAATACTAAAAAATTTGGAAGATATGCTAGGCGTCGCAGAAGCGATTCCTGAATGTTTCTCGTGTCTAGCAAGAGATGCTGCATCATCAGATTACGCCTTCATTCAGATATCAATCATCAGTGTACTACATCAGATTTTGGTCATTGTATCCCTGGTTCCCATCAGTGATTTTCACGTATGCAGAAAAGAAAAATGAGCAAGACTCGAAGTACACACGGATGGCATCCGTTTGCTGTCAACAATCTTCACGGACCCATAGACCTGTATGGGCGATATTGATCTGCGACTCAGATAAAAGAATGTGTTTCTGTTATTTTTTTGCACACAGTCCGCAGAAAATCAAAAACGTGTGAACAGGTCCATAGATTGTAAATGTATTAGAGTGTAGGTTCCTTATTACAATAAGGCTGCATGTTTTTACCGTGTTCTCGGAAAGGTACAGGAAAAAGATGTAGCTTTGCTGCTATTTTGGAAAACTTTGGCAAAAAACATGGGTGAACGCCATCTAAAGCTGCAACTTCATTGTGGGCAACTGTTCCTTTTTTGGTTTGCAACAGTTTTGATTAATCACCACCAGAGAAATATCTAGAAAAGGAATACAGCTGTATCCACTTTTAATGGCTTGCTCACATGAGGGTTTAACATGGCTGAGCACTATACGATCACATGGGAATCAAGCGGTCAAACACCCAGAAATCATCCCCAATTCTTCGTCTGACCAGTAGGCTTGGCATCACATCATTGTTGTGGCGTGACCCATACATAATGTTGTGCCAAGCCAACTAATCAGAAGAAGTATCATGGATGCTGGCAGCTGGAAGGAGGTTTGCAGGGCTCTGGTCCAGCTGCCACGGACTACCAGTGTCCAGTGCTGGTGTAGCACTGCATTGTCTTTTAGTTTTCGTGGGTAGTGCTTCACTTGAATGGGGCCATGCAGCGGTGTCCTTCACAGCCAGGCAACCAGGGGCCACTTTGCAGTGAAAAAGTAGTGAAAGGGAAGCCCTACACCTGCAATATACACGTCCCAGAGGTCAGACCCCCACAATTGGTATTGATTCTACCAATACACCATCACTTTATAAAATGCAAAAACTTAATTTCTCATTATATTGAACTTGGTTTAAAACAACTTTTGCCAACATTTGAGAGTTACAATCGACATTTAATTTTTGTGAAATAATGAAAGAATTTGCATTGTGGGAAATCAAATATCTGGTACACTGTTACAGCTAAGCTATTACATTACATAGAGATGGATTTGGCTAAACCTGGCTACTTCTGTACCTTAGCCAGTAGAAAATATCAAAATACTGCTGTTGATGGATCCATCATTCTTATTAATGTTTCCATTTAAGCTGTCAAACTATCAATAAACTACTATAATAATAATAATGGAATTGACTAGCATGCATGCAGTGCTCTTAGCATTATAAAGAGGACCTTTCACCAGTCTGAGCATGGTAAACTTTCCATATCATGGAATAGTAGCTGCAGAGCTGAGTAAAATGTAGGTTTTACTCTCCATTGTGGACAAATTAGCTTGTAAAGTTTATAATATAATCTATGTTATAGTTCAACTGGGAATACCAGAGATTTGTCTCTAGAGGTGTGTACTTCTTCTACTGAAAGAGGTTGACCAATTATAAGAAGGCAGCAACACTTGGGAAAAAGAAACACCCTCCACTTCTCACTGATGTATGCATCTACTGTGTAGAGATACAGCAAAGCTGAGTTATGCGTCATTACAAACATTTCCAGGTCTCATTTCACAGCAGATAGTGTAAGGGGAGGGTAAGAGCTGACAGCCCTGTGAGATGAGATCCAAAAGACTAGCTAACAGAATGTGAAACAGCAGAACTGATTAGGACCCATGTGTTGGAAGAACGAGAAAAGGCCATTGTCCTGCACGCCCCAGCCAACCCCTGCTTACCACTTTGATGTCTATTTGAACTTAAATAAAGAATGACTTCCACGGATCGATGAGTGCTGCTTTTTCACATTCTATTAGCTAGAGTGTTGCATACTCTTATCAGCAGAGCACCATTCTAATCTGAAACATCACATGGTTCAGAAAGATTTACGTGATTGACAAGGAAGGCTGTCTGGTGCCAAATCGTCACTTCTAGGAAATTTGAGAACCGGAAGGGTTTGTGTCATTATTCCTCCCCACAGTGTGTCATGGGCACAGTGTGTTGATTGACAGCTCAGTCAATCAATGTGGTGCAGAGTCATGCTGAGCTGTCAGTGTGTTGATAGACAGCTTAGTCATCCCATCTGGTGCAGGGGTGTGCCGAGCTGTAGGTGCTTTGATAGCTCAGCCATCTAATCAGAGACTGGGAGATGCTGGGCATCTTGCAGGTGCTCCCTGTTTCTAATAAATTACATGCTACTTTTTCTTTATGGTGGTGTTTATGGAAGAGTGGTCTGAAAAAAGCCTTTTCTTACACGCAAAAACTGTAAGGCTCATTTTGAGTTTGTCAAAAGACATATTGGGGACTCCCCAGATATATGGAGGAAGGTGCTGTGGTCAGATGAGACTAAAATCTAACTGTAAGGTTCTATGTATATATTCCTGAAACTCAGTTTGTTCGTCAGCCATTTTACTTTCTGTCTTGCTGCAGCTATCTTGCCCTCAGTCAAAATGGAGTTTCCAGCTTGCATGTTCCCGCCCTGATTCTCTCCTTTGCTTCTTAAGCAGCCACAGCTGAGCAATCAGTGCTTCAGAATCTAGCCTGCAGTGAACCTGTGACTTGACTCCTGTAAGCCTTGGACCTTGTACTCCAGCTATTCCTACTGAGGAACTCTGAAGCACTTGTGGACTCTGAACCCTGCTCTTTGAAAGACCCACGTTTGCATGGACTTACGGTAACAGAGAAGAAGATCCTGAATCTGTATTGGAGAGTGATTGCTGAGCTTGGATTACTCTGGCCTGCTGTGTCTCCTGTTTCTGTGTCTGCAAACTGTGTGACTATTTCTGCCAACTTGTATGAAGTAATACAGGACTTTTCTATATCAAACCTGTGACTCCTGTGTTTTCATCGCACCCAAGCACAAGACGCTATATGAACTGTACTACATACATTACAAGATTCTGAAGACAAAACGTTAGTGTCTGCTGGGTCTGGAAGGCTGTGTCTGCTGTACTGTGGATATCAGACGTCCGGTTGTACTTTCTGTGATGACAGTGGTTGTGACTTCTCACAACCATTCCAGGTGAGCAATTCCCTTAAGTTTTTTCTTTTTGCAGTGTTACCACAGGTAAACACTATTGTTTTTTTTTTTTTTCCTTTCTTTTCTCTTTCTTGTCTGCTGTAACTCTGGATATCAGATGTCTGGTTGAAACTTTCTGTGATGATAGTGGTTGTGACTTCTCACAACCATTCCAGGTGAGCAGTTCCCTTAATTTTTTTTTCTCTCTGCAGTGTTGCCACAGGTGAACACTATTGTTTTTTTCTCTCCTCTTCTTCCAGTAATCCTGTCTTAAAAGATCTGGAAAATGGAGGCCCGCATAAAGGAACTTTGCGGAGTGACTGATAATATCCTTGCAGATTTGCAGAATATAAAGACCCGTTTTACAAATCTACAGGACCTCAATAATCACAATTTGCAAGTGGTTGGACAGACTACCCAGGATTTGCGAGCCAGGATTGAGGTTCTAGAGGGGCGAGTCCAGGCTCTGCCGTAGCCCCGAGTGCTGGGATTCCCAAGTTGCCCCCTTTTCGTTTTGGCGGTGAACGTGAGAAATTCAGGGGATTTATTAATCAATGCAATCTTTTTTTTTCTGCAAATGCTTCACAATTTCCCACTGAACGATCTAAGGTGCTTACTATAATTATGTTGCTTACCAACAAGGCTTTAATGTGGGCAAACCCTCTGATTGAGACTGAGGATGATTGTTTGAATCACCTTGATGATTTTATTTCAGCCATGGGGCAGGTGTTTGATGACCCCAATCGAGGTGCAACAGCTGAAGCAGCCATGTTAGCTTTGCGCCAAGGTAAGCACTCGGTAGCTGAATATGCCTTGGATTTCAGGAGATGGGCCCTTGATACCACCTGGGACAGTTCCGCCAAAAAATCTATTTTTCGAAAGGGGTTATCTCCACTGATTAAGGATGAACTTGCTGTGCCGACCCTCCCACTGCGTTAGGTGACTTTATTAACTACTGCATCCGTATTGATACTCGTCTGACTGAACGCAGGCAAGAGAGATGGTTCGAAAGCAATCGTACTAACCTTTTCCTACCTTCCTCTCCAGCTAAGGAACCTTTGAGTAGGATTACACGGGAACCTGAACCTGAACCCATGCAGGTAGACTCTTTACAACGACGGGTTAGTGATGCACGCAAGGAACATCGTTTTAAGGAGAATCTATGTTTCTATTGTGGTAAGTCAGGGCACTTCATTATAAACTGCCCCAGCCGTTCTCGTAAGACTACTGCAGCACTCATTCATTGTGAGTGTTGCGAGAGGGGATCTGTCAGGTCCGAGCCTCAGGCTCCAGAGAGATCTGCAGCAACAGATCTTGATTTCTCGGACTTAAACTCCGTTACCTCTGAGGACGTTGACTGTGTAAACGCTGCCATTTTTCAAGTTTCCTCAGCGGTGTCCCAGCTGAGTTGTAAGAAAAACAATTCTCATTGCTTTCTTTCCATCAAACTCTGGGTTGACTCAGCTTGGGTGTCTAGCTCTGCTATGATCGACTCAGGGGCAAGTGGAAATTTTATGGATGTCTCCTTTGCTCTGAAACAGGGAATACGTTCAGTGAAGAAGGCTACTCCAGTACAGATGGAAACTGTGGATGGCTCCCTGCTGACCTCTGGACCAGTGGATCAGGAAACAGAGCCTTTGAGGGTTCTTATGGGTAAAGATCATCAAGAGAAACTGTCCTTTATGCTTATCTCTTCTCCCCACTTTCCCATTATTCTAGGGCTACCATGGCTGCAGGCTCAGAATCCTACCATTAACTGGGAGACCAAGGAATTACACTTTCCAGAGAAACAGATGAGTCCAAAAGTTTCAGCTTGCTCTGTTCCTAAAGGAATCATGTCAGTCCCTGAACTACCAGCTGTATACCAGGACTATGTGGATTTATGTGACAAGAAGAACGCTGACCAGCTTCCTCCTCACCGTCCATATGATTGTCCAATTGAATTATTGCCTGGAGCAGAGATACCTTTTGGTAAGATCTATCCCCTGGCGGGGCCCGAGCTAAAGGCTTTAAAGGATTACATAGATGAAAATCTAGCCAAGGGCTTCATACGCCCCTCTTCATCTCCTGCAGGTGCACCCATCTTCTTTGTAAAGAAGAAAGATGGATCTCTGAGACCATGCGTAGACTATAGGGAACTCAATAAGGTTACTATTAGAAACCGTTATCCATTGCCTTTAATCCCTGAGTTATTGGAGAGAGTGCGACATGCCAAAATTTTTTCTAAACTAGATCTTCGTGGGGCCTATAACTTAGTCCGTATTAGACCTGGGGATGAATGGAAGACTGCATTCAGGTCACTCTATGGACACTTTGAATATCTAGTTATGCCTTTTGGTCTGAGTACCGCCCCAGCCACTTTCCAACACTTGGTGAATGACATCTTCAGGGATCTCCTAGATACATTCGTGGTAATTTATTTGGATGATATTCTAATTTTTTCTAACTCCACAGAGGAACATCATGGACATGTGAGAATGGTCTTGGAACGTCTAAGACAAAATCATCTTTACATCAAACTTGAAAAGTGTGAATTCCATAGGACCGAAATTCAATTTCTGGGGTATGTACTGTCTACACAAGGAATTAGTATGGATGGAAGCAAAACCCAAGCCATCAAGGATTGGCCAAGTCCTAGAAATGTGAAGGAGGTACAGCGCTTCATCGGGTTTGCCAACTTCTATAGACGTTTCATTAGAAATTTCTCTGAGGTAGTGTCACCTATCACTCAACTTACCCGGAAAGAGTCTAGGTTTTCCTGGACTCCCCAAGCCCAGGAAGCATTTTCCCGTCTAAAAGATAAATTTACCACTGCACCTATCCTAGTACATCCCAACCCCGAGCTTGCCTTCATAATAGAGGTGGATGCTTCAGACTGTGCCGTTGGAGCTATACTCTCTCAGAGAACAGGTGAGAAGAATGTCTTGCATCCCTGTGCCTTCTTTTCCCAGCAGTTGTCTTCGGCTGAGAGGAACTACGATGTGGGCAATAGAGAGTTGTTGGCCATTATTGCCGCCTTCAAAGAATGGAGACACCTTCTTCAGGGAGCTGCACAGCAAATAGTCATCCTGACAGACCATCGTAACCTTGAGTTTATCAGGTCGGCTAAGTGCCTGACTCCTCGCCAGGCTCGCTGGAATCTTTTCTTAAACCAATTTAATTTTATATCTCTTATAGACCAGGATCGCGCAATGGAAAGGCTGATGCACTCTCTAGGATTTACTCAGCAGAGACACGTCCAATTACTCCTCCTAAGACTATTCTTCCTGACTCTAGATTCCTAGGAGTAATTCATAATCAAGACCTACTTAAGGACATCAAGGAAGCATACCATGCGGATTCCTTTTTGGCACAACCCCCAAGGGACGTAAGTCTTGTCTTTAAGAATGGTGTGTGGATTCAGGGACAACGTCTGTATATTCCTGAAACAGTCAGATTAAGAGTATTGCAACTCATTCACGATTCCAAGATAGCTGGGCATAGAGGAATTCTAAAGACACAGGAATTTCTTTCTCGTTTCTTTTGGTGGCCCACTTGCAGGAAGGATGTTTTGAATTATGTCACTTCATGTGAGGTCTGTGCAAGATGCAAAACACCTCGCTCCTCACCAACTGGTCTGTTACAGCCTCTTCCCACCCCGTCCCGCCCGTGGGGATCCATTTCTATGGACTTCATTGTGGAGTTACCAACCTCTCAGGGGAAGAACACCATTCTAGTGGTGGTTGACCGTCTAACAAAGGCAGCTCATTTTATCCTTGTGTCGGCTTACCCACTGCAAAACAGACATCAGATTTGATGATTAAAGATGTGTTTCGCTTACATGGAGTACCGGATGAGGTTATTTCGGATCGAGGGGTGCAATTCACTTCTAGGTTTTGGCAAAATTTCTGTGCAGCATTGGACATTAAAGTAAACCTTTCTTCTGCTTTTCATCCCCAGACTAATGGACAGACCGAACGAACCAATCAAACCCTGGAGCAGTATCTCCGCTGCTTTATCTGCCACCTACAGGATGATTGGGTGGATCTACTTCCATTAGCTGAGTTCTCGTATAAACAACTCTCAGAGTGCCTCCACTAAACAGTCTCCTTTTTACTCTAATCTAGGTTATCATCCTAACATTCTACCACGATTTCCCATAGAAACGCCTTTACCAGCAGTGGCTGAAAGAATCACGTCTTTACAGAAGAATATGGATCTTCTAAAGGAAAATCTGGAATCGGCTCAAGAAAGGTACAAGAAAGCAGCAGATAAATTTCGTAAACCTGCACCAGCTTTCATGGTAGGAGACTTGGTCTGGCTGTCAACCAGAAATCTTAAGTTAAGGATTCCATCGTCTAAGTTGGGACATAAGTACATTGGACCCTATAAAATCAGTAAAATTATAAGTGCCGTTGCTTGTCGTCTTCAACTGCCCAGAACTATGAGAATCCACCCTGTCTTTCATGTATCCCTACTAAAGGCTGCGACACCCAATACGTTTCCTGGACGTTCCTCTCCTTGCCCTGACCCAGTGCTAGTCGATGGTCAGGAAGAATTTGTGGTGGAAAGGATTTTAGATTCCAGGTTGTATAGAAATCAGTTACAATATCTGATTAAATGGCAGGGCTACCCAGTGGAGGACAACTCAGGGAACCGGTCAATAACATTAATGCTCCTCGCTTGCTCCGTCAGTTTCATCAGAGGTACCCACACAAGCCTGGTCTGAGGTCATCCGGAGGTTGTCCTTAAGGGGGGAGTAATGTAAGGTTCTATGTATATATTCCTGAAACTCAGTTTGTTCGTCAGCCATTTTACTTTCTGTCTTGCTGCAGCTATCTTGCCCTCATTCAAAATGGAGTTTCCAGCTTGCATGTTCCCGCCCTGATTCTCTCCTTTGCTTCTTAAGCAGCCACAGCTGAGCAATCAGTGCTTCAGAATCTAGCCTGCAGTGAACCTGTGACTTGACTCCTGTAAGCCTTGGACCTTGTACTCCAGCTATTCCTACTGAGGAACTCTGAAGCACTTGTGGACTCTGAACCCTGCTCTTTGAAAGACCCACGTTTGCATGGACTTACGGTAACAGAGAAGAAGATCCTGAATCTGTATTGGAGAGTGATTGCTGAGCTTGGATTACTCTGGCCTGCTGTGTCTCCTGTTTCTGTGTCTGCAAACTGTGTGACTATTTCTGCCAACTTGTATGAAGTAATACAGGACTTTTCTATATCAAACCTGTGACTCCTGTGTTTTCATCGCACCCAAGCACAAAACGCTATATGAACTGTACTACATACATTACACTAACTTTTTGTCCACCAAGGTAAACACCATCTCTGGCACCAATCCAGAACAGCTTATCACCCCAAGAACACAATCCGCACAGTAAAACATGATGGTGGCAGCATCATGCTATTGAGATGTTTTTCTGCAGCCACAGGGAAAATAGTCCGGGTTGAGGGGAAGATGGTTGGTGTGAAATAGAGCAGTATTCTGGAGCAAAACCCATTTCAGTCTGTCTGCCCAAAGGCTGCCCCAAAGCATAAACAGTCTGTCTCTCTCTCTGTCTCTATGATGAGGAACATGGTTGTGCTTGGGGGCAGCCTGTGGACAGGTCTTTCCTTGGTTTCTCTGGCTTAGAGCAGGAAGATAAGACTCTGCCTACAGTCCCACCCCAGAGCACGGGTATCTCATTATCTGAAAACTGCTAACACTGATTACACAAAAATCACAAGATGGATTTCTTCACCCCAGGTATCATTTTAATCAGTGTAACAGCAGCAACGTGACAATGCCTGTAGTTTACTTAGCAAAATCCTGCTGACAGGTTTGCTTTAAGCTTATTGTATGGATGTGTAATATGGAACTCAAACAGCTATAGGCTTATACCGTGCATCCTGCAGCACTTTTTTTTCTCATGCATTCATATACAAAACGTAACAGCACATTATGGAGGCACACACAGAACCTGCACTCTGTGTCTGCACGTACACACATAGATTTGCCCTATGCATTGATTTAGCAAGGGCACTGTGAAATCTATTGTTATGGATACAATGTGGCTTTTATGGGGGCATTTATAGGGGAAATGCGTAGCCATGTTAAGATTTCTGTAAGTATTCCTACATAGGTGCACACACCTGTCATGCCATTTTAAAGAAAGTATGATTTTTTGTTTGCTTTTTGTTGTTTTTTTTTTTGCATGTAGCTGTGTGGGAAAGTATAGCCAATATGCTTTTGAATACTGGCGAGAAAAAAGTGTCCCAACATATACCAAGCAAATATATGCCAAAAAGACATTGTTACATTATACATTTGAAAGTTTATGGACAGTTGTATGCACCAGGAGAGTTTCCATTGCTGAAAGGTAAGCCATCATCAGAAAATGACGTAAATTCTCGCAATGCTTTTTTTTTACATGTCACAATAATCTGGATTAAAAATTAGAAACGATAAATCTTTTATTTTTTGCACTAGCTACCAGGGCTCTTTTAGACTCACACTTCATATTGTTTCAGGAAACAACACATGCACATAGCCACAATGGAAAGACCTCAATGCCACCTTTTGTATTGAGGTTTGTAATCTGTGAGTGTAATGGTCTGGTCATTGTGAAGGGAGGGGAACAGGGTCAGCTGTGGCATTGCCTTTTGTGATTGGTGGATCCTGTGTTATAAACCATGTATAGAGGTGTTACCTGTCATTGTAATCCTGCCTCTGCTGATAAGGAGCCTGTTGAAAACTCTTCTTGGAAGGACAGGAAATAGGAGTCTAAAAGAGTACAGTGTGAACATTTCAAGATTAGTAATTTTGTTGTTTTAATACTGATCATGACATAAAAAAGTAAAAATAAAAACATTGGTAGTTTTTAAAAAAATATATGTAACACAAAAATCTGTTTTTCTGATAATAGCTTCCTTTTATATAAGTTATCCAAGCTAAGATATTGATGACCTATCCTCGCACTGGTGAGGGTCTCACACTTGGCACCGTCACCAAACTATCAGATCCCATGGTTGCCAGAAATACAGGTGGACCTACCCAAATTGAGGTCCAAAGAAGCGAACCATAAAAATTGGAGAGAGCTATCCATGGTTTTGATGGACAGCACTTGTCCACCTGTTATTCTGTGGAGGGTTGTGCACATGCTCGATTTTTTTCCTTAGAACGAGTTGCGTGATTTGCCTCCGAGAATCGGCTGTCACTCACCCATTCAGCTCTATGGGTCCATAGTAAAAATCAGATCTCACACGGACAGACAATATAGAGAAGGTGGTGAACCGTTGTTTTTCCTCACCTCCGTAAAAAACGGACAATTTTCTTTGACGAGAGATAAACGGTTGTGTGACCCTAACCTTAAATTGATCCTCCACCTACGAACTGAAGAGTTACCATACATTTCTATTGTATAATCACCATATCTGGTGCCCATTAAACCTCCCGCTGCCTTTACTGCTCAGATCAACGTTCCATTCCCTCTTCTTCCAATATGGCCACAGCTGTGGAATGGGGAGTGCGGAGGTAAAATCTAAACCACACCTTCAATGCCTTTCTTGGAAACTAAGACATGGATGGGTGGTGTGGCTTAGACTTCACCTCCATACTCCTCTATGCCACTACCATGTACATATAGAAAATGGAGCTTTGTTCTGAGCTGAGCAGGCAGCAAATGGAGGACAGTATGAGCTAACGTGCTTGGATAAGGTGTTATCCGAGCATGCTCATGTGCTAACCGAGTGTCTTCGGCATGCTCGAATACTATGTTCGAGTCCTTGCTGCTGCATGTCTTGTGGCTGTTATACAGCCGCAACACAAGCAGGCATTTCCTGTTTGTTAGGTAATCCCTGCATGTATTGCAGCTGTCTAACAGCCGCGAGACATAGAGCTGCGGGGACTCAAACATATTATTTGAGCGTGCCAAAGACACTTGGTTATCATATGAGCATGCTCGGATAACACCTTATCCCAGCACGTCTGCCAGTGCTCATCAGTAGTAACAATACAAGGGAAATGTAGTTGCTTTTCAGTCCCTGGGTGGAGGGTCCCTTTAAATAGAGCCCAAACATACACCTAATCATATACATGAAAATAAACTTTCCAAAAATGAGCTCAATAATTTAATAAAAATTTCCTTTTAAATGTTCAATATAATTTTATACTAAAATAACAATAATTAATTACACACACAAACAAAAACAATAATAATAATGATAATAAAATAATATATAAATTACATCACATTACAATCACATTAATAGCACCATGATCATCTTAAGTTACATTTTTTTTTTAATCAGGTAACAACACGTCTTTACTATGGAAATTATAAGTATGTGAGCCGAGAGTGATAATCAGTAAAAAAGAGGAAACAATATTATTTACCTACAAGTATTTTCTTTTTATTTTTATTTAGTTCCACTTTAAGAATAGTTCAGTAGGAAAAAAAAAATGATGTTGGCAGAAAGCACAAGGCTGATATATACCGACCTAATGGGGAGAACAACCAGCTTTAAGTTAACAGCTGTGTCCCTAATTACAAGCGCTGATTTATACTCTATTAAGTCAGTATATACGGAAGTAATTCCTGAGAATGCATTTAAACCTTTCCTAAGCCACCAAACACTGCAGTTTTATATGAAATAAATGTATCTGGCTCTTTGGGGAACATATGGGCCCGTTCTTTCTTATTAATAATTCAATTCAAGTGAGCAAAAATGAGTTGGTACACTTACTACCGGGCGCTGTCCTGAGAAAAGCTACATTCATTTTCAGCGTTTTGTAAATTGGGCTATTAAATAAAAGCATTATATAGGAATTACCCTTTAAATTTTAAGCAACTTGGTAATTTAATGGTATTTTCGAGTCAGATTCATTTTCAATCTGTAAAAAATTACAGTCATTTTCTTCTGACCGATTTTTAGAACCTGCTATTTTCCTGCAATTACACGTCCTGTTAATAAGTAAACTGAAAAGAGAAGGGGAGGCGAGGGGAGAGCGGGGCTTGTTTTGTCCGCTGCTCAGGCTATAGGCTTTTGATTTCGTTTCTCTATGTCCCCAGGCTGTCGGCTTGTTTTTAGAATGGGTGATAATCTGTGAAATTAGAACAAAATAAGATGGGAACATATTAGCTCCCCAGTTACTGAGCATAGAAGTATTTGCGGTATTTGAAAGAAAAGAAGAATTTCACGACAATCTCCCAGAAAAAGGGATAATAAAAACAAAAATTCTTGAAATCTATCTATCTATCCCATTTATATTATCTATCTATCTACACATGTAGTCAAAATTGTTGGTACCCCTCGTTTAATGACAGAAAACCCACAATGGTGACAGAAATAACTTGAAGCTGACAAAAGTAATAATAAATAAAAAATCTATGAAAATGAACAAATGAAAGTCAGACATTGCTTTTCAACCATGCTTCCACAGAATTTTTCATTAAAATAAAACTCATGAAATAGGCCTGATCAGAAATGATGGTACCCTTAACTTAATATTTTGTTGCACAACCTTTTGAGGCAATCACTGCAATCAAACGATTCCTGTAACTGTCAATGAGACTTCTGCACCTCTCGACAGGTATTTTGGCCCACTCCTCAAGAGCAAACTGCTCCAGTTGTCTCGTGTTTTCCTCTTAGCCATTCTTGGGTCTTTTTAGCTGTGTGTTTTGGGTCATTATCCTGTTGCAAGATCCATGACCTGTGACTGAGACCAAGCTTTCTGACACTGGGCAGCACATTTCTCTCTAGAATCCCTTGATAGTCTTGATATAGGAAAGATGTGTATCTTCGTACCGTGTTAGCCAGTAGATAGAAAAATATTTAGAGTTGAGAGTCCTCAGTGGTTGATACCTTTTAATGGCTAACTGAAAAGATGGTAACAAATTGCAAGCTTTCGAGACTACTCAGGTCTCTTCATCAGGCATAGACTAATACAACATCTGAAGAATCACATATTTATACACAAAATAGCACAGAAAAAATGCAATAGGTAAGACAAGTGACATGAAGCAGAACTGTCATTATGGCAGAGGGATTAACATAAATATGACTAGTTCATAGATAAGGAGTGAAGGTTTTATTACCCTCTGATTGGGGTCTGGTATTGTGTTGTGATGACCCTAAAAGGTCAGGGAGGCAGATTCCTTAATTGTTGTAGAACGACATAAAACTCTGGGATATATTCATCCCAGCACTAAGAGTGTCAAAGGTCATCATAAGTTTATATTCCCAGACTTTTCTATCCTTCTCAGATTTGAAGTTAGATTTTAATACAAGTAATTCCATATCTGTCATGCTATGACCGGGCATACAAAAGTGTTTGGCCACAGGTAAATCCATTCTTTTTTCTCTTATCGTGTGGCGATGAGAATTCATCCTTGTTCTCAGTTTTTGCCCGGTCTCCCCCACATACAGACCCCCAGTTGGACATTTAGTACATATAATTAGGTACACCACATTAGATGTGATGCAGCTGAAAGTACCTGGTATCTTGTAGTCCTGATGGGAGTTGGGGATCTTTATCCTGTCCGTGGTCATTATAGATGTACAGGTCTTGCATTTCTTTTGTCTGCAAGGAAAGGTTCCTGCAGCTGTTGGGGAGGACAGGGAGCTTCTGACAATGATGCTTCTTAGATTTGGGGGCTGCCTAAAACATAGTAGTGGGGGGTCTGGAAATATGGATTGTATTCGGGCATCTTTTTGTAGTAAAGGTTGTAGTTTCCGTGCAGC
>JARQOD010000003.1:572095368-572192328 GCA_033576555.1 Oophaga sylvatica | reverse complement strand
TGATAAACAGTCATGTAAAAAAAATGCACTCAAAATCACAATGAAAAAACAACACGTAATCTAATTTACCTAAAAGGTGTAGAAATGGTGTAGAAAATCTGCCACATGAAGTACTCACCAAATACTCACTGTGGGAATATAGCCTTAGAGCCCAATTGGCTCTGTGAGGTATTGTTACGTAGCCCCATCGAGATACAGCCGATGGTAAAAAGAGGTGATGTTTTCGACAGTTATTAAAGCCTTCAGCTTTATCTTGAGCCATGGCAACTTACTGGATGAGCGCTCTGTGGGAAGATTAATCTTGTGCAAGCCTAGATAAGTCCACCAGGGTCTTCTCTGCTGTTATCTTGATAGTATCAAGCAATTGTCTTGCTGGTCTTCCTCTTCTACTTGTTCCTTCTATTCTTCCAGCCATGATGTCTTTCTCCAGTGACTGCACTCTTCGTATGATGTGTGCAAAGTAGTCAAGTCGTAGCTTGGTGATCCTGGCTTCGAGTGACATGTCTGGCTTGATTTGTTCCAAAATTGATTTGTTTGTTCTTCTTTCTATCCATTGTATTGATAACATCCTTCTCCAGCACTAAATTTTGAAGGCGTCCATTTTTTTCTGTCTGGTTTTTTAATATCCAAGTTTTTCATCGGTATTTCACCACAGAACAAGCCAAATTATGTACAAGTCATGTTCTCATCACCAATTAAATGTTCCTTGATTTGAAGACATTGTGCACTGACTTTGTTTTTGATTTGCCCATAGCTATTCTCCTATCGACATCCTGGGTCGTTGCTGCATCTTGAGTTATGATTGATCTGAGTAGGTTGAAGTCCTTTACAGCCAGTTCATTACTGTCCATCTCAAATATGTCCCAGTTTTACTTGGCAGTAGTCAATATCGATGTCTTCTTTGTGTTGAGTAGCAGTCCCATGTTCGATCTTTTCCTCTTTACAGTTCATAATAAGTCCATCATTCCAGCTACGCTTGTTGCTATCAATGTTTTTGGCAGTCGATGCTTTGGTTCTACATATGTTCAATTTGCACAAACATTTGTAACTTGCATTCTACAATTATCTTGATATTCTCTAAATTCTCAGAAATAAATATAATAAAAGATGAAGAGATGTTCCCAGCAAAAATAGTTATACCTTTCATGTAGCTCTCTGATTCGGAGAACCCTGTCATTTTGCATTTACTGTGGATTCTTTTATGGTCTTTTTGTTGAAAACCTAATTATTATTGTATTTTTGTTACTGGATTACTTTCTAGTATGCTGCAAAACAATAGGCAACTAATGACCAGTCTTCTCAGTAGCATAAATCAGGGTAATATTATAAATTAGGCTAAATGAGATAATGGCGCAAACCCAACCACAAAAGCTGTAAAGGGTTTTGTAAAGACTCTGGCAAGGTGCATCCTCATACGGGATTCAGATAAATTATTCATTATGGCTATTGTAACACTTCTGCGTAAAGACTATTTTTAAACTGTTGTCATAAAACCATCTTTTTTCAGGATCCCTTTTAAAGGGGTTGTCAACGTCATAAGTAATTTTAATAATGCACCCAATGTGTTTTTATTTCCTGTTTGCATGTAATTTTAAAGGTTATGAGCACTACTTGGACAACCCCTTTTTAAATTAAATGCTCCCTATTGTAAAATAACCTATACTCACCTCTCACACTGGCGCTATTCTATGACAGGGTTTGCGTGAAATTATTATGCCATGGCAGCCAATCAGTGTCTCTCACATCTGCTTGTCTAACTTTCGTCCGAGATAAGTACCAGTGCAGATGTTAGAATCTATTCAGTTTGACCATCCGCCATCTTGTTGTGGTTTCTGGCTGTTGGTCTTTTTCCCCTGGTGCTGGGCTTGTCATTGGTCAGGTGATTGTATCACCCTTTATTACCCTGCACCTGCCTCTCAGTCCTTGCTGGACATCAGTGTTAATCCGCTTGAGTTCTGGCTAGTAGCCTTGATAGCTTTGTGCTATCCTTTTTGCAGTTCTGGGAACTCTAGTTCTTCTTGCTTAGTCTTTTTGTTTTTTCCTTTTGTTTCTGCAGCTTCCTCTGTTTTCCTGCTAGGAGGTTACCAGTGCTTTGTTCCCAGTCCCTAGATCTTTCAGGGATCCCCTTCCCCCACCTTCAGGTCTTCGCTTGAGTCTAGACTAGGATCGTCGGTGGGTCTATTCGCAAGGAATAGGTCGCCTGCTCCATTGTAGGGATCGATTCTAGTCCTAGTGCAGGGTCAGATCCCCCCTGCTCTATTCCTGAGTTGCAGACCCATAATAGCAGAAGCCCACCAGCTGCTGCGGATGAGCTGCTGGGCTGATGCGACATAACTGTGTTACACAAATCTCAGCAGCCCCAGCCCTGACATGTGTAGGAACACTGTCAAGATGTTCATTGTGAAGACACGGGGAAGGGGTGGGGTCAGTGGGTCCCTGGTTCGCTAGCCGAAACCGCATTGACCAGGGATCAATCCACCGAACGCCCACTCTCCTTTCACCATGGGCATAACGCTACTTTTTCTGTCTGTTTTCTTGACCAACCAGAAAGAAACGCATAAATTCAAAAGTCAACATATAGAAAACAGTCTATTCTTCCTGGTTTGCTGAAAATAGTCTGGCTAATTAATATACAATGCTGTTTCCTCAAATTGCTCCCCCATATTAATTGGCCAGACATGATAGGATTCCAGGCAAAGAAAAATCAGCTGACAGCACGTCAGTCCAAGGATGCATGTTCCAAGTCCAATGACCCAATCGGACATCAAGTGATACAAACAATAGGATAGGATTCCGATCATCCTTCTCCACTTATCGGGGACAGTCACAGCATGTATTTAAGCACAGTCATGAATGTAAGAGGTCTCACCTTAATGACAACAAAACTTTGCATCATACAGTTTCCTCAGAGCATATTCCATGTCATCCTTGCGAAAATAAACTCCACACTTAATTGAGGAGAAATGAAGGGTATACATTGGGTCCACCCATGGAGTCCTCCTCGTTACGTAGGTCCTGGATTAGATCCCATTCAATTAATCGAAGCTAGCACAGCTCCTGTAGTTGCCGTCTCTTGTTGAGGTTATACATCCACTCTGGTCCTCTTCCCAAGGCAGAGTTGGTGGGGTTGGGCATAGTGGCATCCAATACCTGATGTGCATGCCTCATCAATGCATAGTTTTTCCTCCTCTGTTTTGGTAGTCAACAAACTGGCTGGCCTGGACAATGTGTAATCAGCATATCAGCAAACATCACTAGTCATCAAGGATAAGAACACAATATGTTACAACAAATTGTCAACTTACAAGTCAATATTACAGGCTTACACAAGAAAAAGTCTGTTTTATTGACCAACCAGAAAGAAATGCATAAATTCAAAAGTCAACATATAGATAATAGTCTATTCTTCCTGGTTTGCTGAAAACAGACATCTGGTAAATTAGGACACAGTGCTGGTGTCCTCAAATTCATCAAAAAATGGCTTAAATTTGGCACAATGACATTACGTAGAACTGGATGTTCCACATGGAAAGACAAGAAGAAAAATGGTTTTGCATGGGCTAGAACCCTACAGCAATAATAAATAAATTTTTGGCAAGTTATGGTTGTGTAGTGAATATGACAACAATTTCCCATATTTCCAAATGTCTGGCCTGAAGGCAGGGCTGGCGTCAGCACCTGGCGCACCCGGGCAAGTGCCGGGGCCCTAAGCAGGCGGGGGGCCCACTCGCCATCAGAGACACCGGCATATTATGAGGGGCCCTGTGCCAGTGATGGCGCCCACGAGTGGGCCCCCCCATTTGCTCAGGGCCCCAGCACTTGCGATACTTACCTCTCCCTGCTCCACCGCTGTGACGTCTTCTGCGTTTCCTGACAGTGACATTCAGGTCAGAGGGCGCGATGACGTCACATCTGTGCGCCCTCTGTCTGAACAGTCACAGTGCAGAGAGCTGGAAGATGGAGATGCTGAGGAGTCAAGAGTAGAGCAGTGCCCAGCGAGGAGAGGTGAGTATTTCATTTTTTTTAATGTTTGGAGCAATATATGGGGAGCATTATACACTGGAGAATTATATATGGGGCCCATCATACACTGGAGCATCATATCTGGGGCCCATTATACACTGGAGCATTATATATATGGCCCATCATACAATGGAACATTATAAATGTGGCCCATCATACACTGGAGCATCATTTACGGGGCCCATTATACATTGGAGCATCAAATATGGGGCTCAATATACACTGGAACATCACATATGTGGTCCATTATATACTGGAACATCATGTATGGGGCCCATTATACACTGGAGCATCATATATGGGGACCATTATATACTGGAGCATCATATGGGACCCATTATATATGGAGCATCATATGGGGCCCATTATATATGGAGCATTATATAAGCCCATCATACACCGGAGCAGCATCCATAGGGCCGATCATATACTGGAGCATCATATGGGGCCCATTCCATATGGCGCATCAGATGGAGTGCCCATTATATATGGAGCATCACATGGAGCCCATTATATATGGAGCATTATATATGTGGCCCATTATATATGGAGCATCATATATGGGACTCATTATTCTGTATGGAGCAATATATGGGGCTCATTATTCTGTATTGAGCACTATGTAGTGCCCATAATACTGTATGGAGCAATATATGGGCTCATTCCATATGGCGCATCAGATGGAGTGCCCATTATATATGGAGCATCACATGGAGCCCATTATATATGAAGCATTATATTGGGCCCATTATTCTGTATGGAGCATCATATATGGGACTCATTATTCTGTATGGAGCAATATATGGGGCTCATTATTCTGTATTGAGCACTATGTAGTGCCCATAATACTGTATGGAGCAATATATGGGGCTCATTATTCTGAATGGGGCACTATGTGCTGCCCATAATACTGTATGGAGCAATATATGGGGCTCATTATTCTGTATGGAGCACTATGTGGTGCCCATAATACTGTATGGAGGACTATACTGTCCAGTTTCTGAGCTATTGTAGAATTTACAATCGGTATCACTCATGTAATGTAAGAAGTGAAGTATTTGACATTGTACTATACCTATATTTCTCTGCCGTATCGGAGCATCATGAATTGTGGTCTGTGTTAAAGGGGCCCACTGAGACTCTTTCGCCCAGGGCCCACGAAAACCTGGAGCCAAACCTGCCTGAGGGGTAGGGTGACAAGATGGAAAATTTTCTTACAACCATTCAAGCCTGGTTATTTTTTGCCAAACCCTACATTAAGTCTGCCAAAACCATGTGGGAAAAAGTATTATGGTCTGATGAGACAAAGGTTGAACTTTTTAGCCATAATTCCAAAAGGTTTCAAAGCCAACACCATGCATAATCAAAAGAGCACCATACCCACAGTGAAGCATGGTGGAGGCAGCATTATGCTTTGGGGCTGTTTTTCGGCAACTGGAACTGCTGATTTAGTCAATGTAGAGGGAATTATGAACAGTTTCAAATATCAGTGAATATTGCAACAAAACCTTCAGATGCTAAAAACTGAATTACACTTGTCGGTATAACAGCGACCCTAAGTATACCTCTAAATCAAAAAAAGAATAGCTTCATCAGAAGAGATCAACGTTTTGGAATGGCTCAGTCAGAGGCAGACCTAAATCCAATTGAAAATCTGAGGGTGACATTGAAGAGGGCATTGTACACAGGAAATGGCCTTGTAGTCTGATAGATTTTGAGCTACTGCAAGGAAGAGTGGCAATGATTGCCAATTCTAGTTATGCCATGCTGATAGACTGCTACCCAAAAAGACTAAATGCTGTCAAAAATCCAAAGGGGACTTCAACAAAATATTAGTTTTAGGGTGTGTATATATATATATATATATATATATGCAACCACATTATTTTATTTCTTTATTTTTCTTTTTGCACGCGAAAATATTTCAGTTTATTTTTCAATGGATTTGTATAGATTATGGGTGACATTAAAGGTGGAGAAAGTTCTGAAATGACTCTTCTTGGAATTACTTTTTTAGATGACAATAAACCTGCATTTTATCAGCGGCATTTAGACTTTTATATCTACTGTAAGCAAATCCAAAGTTTCTTCTAAAAGAAAGAGATAACTATTTGCTGTTTCAGGGTATATGTACACTATGGGAAATGGTAAAACACAAAGAGAAACAAGCAGTCAAGAGGTCGAAAATATAGAAAAAGTAGAAAACACTTTATTAATGTAACAAGATAAAAGTATAGCACAGCGAAACAATACTGCATGTGCCCAAGAACAGATACAATAAGCAAGGGAAGCCGCGTGTGGTGAACAGTAAGTAGGTGTGCATACAGTAATAGAATTAATGGTGATGTAATACATACCAAAACGGTCACAGTGTGGTGTTACACTGTGACCGTTTTGGTATGTATTACATCACCATTAATTCTATTACTGTATGCACACCTACTTACTGTTGTATATATATATATCCATTTCTATATGGGCATTTATGCATTGTAATTATGCTATATACTATCTGCTATAAGTAGCATGAGCTACTATTGTATTTTGTTCACCACACGCGGCTTCCCTTGCTTATTGTATCTGTTCTTGGGCACATGCAGTATTGTTTCGCTGTGCTATACTTTTATCTTGTTACATTAATAAAGTGTTTTCTACTTTTTCTATATTTTCGACCTCTTGACTGCTTGTTTCTCTTTGTGTTTTTCTATACTATGTATGCAGTTGGTCCATCTAGTCCGATATATATTCAGTTCACTAACTTTTGACACTATGTCAGTATAAGCCCCATGCTATGATATATTTAGTAACTGAAATGTTGATCTATCATTTTATTTGGTTAACTATGGGAAATGGTGTAAGGTGTAAATGCCTTAATAAGTCTCAAAGTTTTTAAGCAACTCGGCAATTGCGCAAAAATAATGTGACTTTTCGCATTTACATGTCGGTCTCAGCTATGCCAATATTGGAGAAGCATAGGTGGGACTGACATGAAACATTGGATAGCACTCGTCCAAATTATATGCTGGCTACTTGCCAGTGTGAGCTTAACCTAAAGCTTCACCTGGAACTTGTCTGAAAAAGTGCTAAAAAATGCTACAAAAAATGAACATAATGAACAGCAATGTCAAAACTACATGCTGCTCATATGTTCTGTCTTTTAACTGTAAGGGGGATGATATTTGACGGTTATATCTTTTTCTTCCTCCCTCATCTCGGCACCGTGAACTATCAATGCCTGTTCATTTGTTATACATAATGGTACTGCTACACCCTAAAGTGTATTGCCATCATGTCTCATTGATATTGCTACACTATTAGATGCACCACTGTGTTACTGTCTGTATATAATATATATATATACTGTATATGTGTATTGTTGTATTCCTATAATAGCGTAACTGTAGTACCTAGTATGACCACTAGATGGGGGGCATGTTAGTCTCCACAGTTCTTAAGCAGTGGGTAGTTTAGTTATAGGGCTAAGAGTAGGAGAGGCTGCTGTGTAGTAAGCCAGGAACATTTCCACTTGATAGTTAGTTAGGGCTGGGCACCCGTACAGTCTAGAAGGGCCATAAGCCCGGGCAGCGCAACAGCCATCCACCACAGCAGGACACCACAGCAGCAGGCTGAAGCAGCTGGGGAGCCAGAAAGGGACTCCAGAAGTGGCAACTCATCGCATGGGCAGATACCCTGAGGATCGGGGCGAAACGGCCTGGGGAACCCACAGATGCAGTGAGTACAGCGTGTGAAGAAGCGGTCCCAGTGCAGGGGACAGTACAGGAGGGCAGGATTCTCTCTCAGGGGCTCACGACTGCAGGAATTAATGATCTTGTGCCTGGGGCGAAACAGACCAAGAGAAGCGTATCCGTAGTAGAGCTGAACAGAGACTATCCAGGGGAACTATCAGGAATCCTGATCCAACCTGGGCCCATGCTGTGTAACCGCTGGAGAAGTGTAGGGCAAGGAAAGGAATATTGTGATGTAAAGCCTGCTGTAAAGAATGTGAAGATCTCGGATGTGCTGTGTAACGAACTTAGTAAAGGAGTTCTTGTTGAAGTTGAACCGGACTGTGTCTCAGTTTATGCTGCTCAGCTTGGTAAGGGTCGCCCACAGCCTAGGGGAGAACCAAAAGGAGTTGGACCTGAAGGTACAGTTGTGCTGACTAAGAGTGGATATATTTCTGTGAGGGAAGGCCAGGACACAGAAGCCCAGGTATCCTCAGCCATGACTATGGTCCTGGCCGACACTTACATAACAACTTCAGGCTTCAAAAGCTTTGAAGTGGTTGAAAGAAGTGACCATTTTCCATTTTTTTGGTGGCTTCCATTTGGAAGATACCAGCATTCTAGCTATAGACTGTGAAAAAAAGATGCGGGAAGCGAGGCCACCGCAAAAAAACATCCACAAAGATGTTACAAAAGACACTTCAGGAAAAACAGTACAACCGTTTTCCTGAAGAGTCTTTGTCTTAGAAAACTCAACAGGTATGCCAGTGTCTAAAAGACACTGTGCACCTCTCATCTTTTAGATGCCGGCATACCCACATCATTTATGCAGTAGGAAGACACTTCAGAAGACCACAGTGTTTTTTGTAAAGCATCTTCTTTGACGTTTATTGCATAATTTTTTTATAATTCCATATATAAGATAGTGACGGCTTCCAAGCCTCCTTAAGAATGGATAGATCATTTGTTTTAGCCGCTTTCTGGCTTTCGAAGCCTGAAACGGTTTGGTAGAACTTACACATGAACACATGGAACACATGAATGGAAAGTCATTTTGACAGTTCTGTGCATAGATTCATTTTTTGGGGAGGTTTTTAGCGCTTTTTCAGGTGGATTTCCAGTGGACGACATAAACATACCCTAAAAGAAATTATTGAACGACTTGAAATAAGGGTGAAATTTTACACTTCTTGTAGAAAGCCCAACCACCTACAGTAAATGCCTTAAATTAGCAAAAACTAAAAAAAAATCTTATGTTTTTGACTATTAATAACTTGCCTTTTCACATGAAACAACGGAATATTTTTAAGGATATTGCTCCCTTTTAAAGCTGCGTTTAAAGATAAATGTGATGGTAAAAATCATAAAAGCGTCTCTTTATAATACAAGGATTTTGACTGGTCCAGGAGGAGTGCAGGTGAGAGCCATTGGCTTATACAATAAAGAAAAATGCAATTATCCAGAAAATGTGTTCCATGGGTGAGTGGCTGCACTATAGCTATATCAAACTGGTCTCCGCTGTATTGCCGCTATTACCCAGCATATTCTACTTTCTCATATATCATGGGCTTTTCCCTGGCATTGAAGGTGTTAATTATTCATGCAATCTTTACAGAAATAAGGCATAAAGCCTCGGTGGGAAGTCGAGATTTGCAGGCGATAAACATTATTTACAGACGGGTGCATATGATTCAGGGTAATGATGGAGGCAGTCGGAGGGGGAGATATTAACTTCTTGTTTCAATTCAAGCAGTATTGCTCCTGTTTAATCTAATTTCTATTTGTTTCCCAGCCTTTGTGAGGGTTTTATTGAGGTTGCGGCAGGCTTATCAAGATGATCTCTCTCTTTCTCTCCCTATTTGTGAGCTGAAGCAGAGCGTAGATCAAACTGGAGCATGAGGTTTGGGTCAGTAAAAGACAGAAGCCAAGAGATATCCTCGAAATATAGAAGCCACACGATGGTCCCCGGCCTTTATTCACGTCCAGGCCATGCAAAAAAGGCAGCTGTGCACATATTGCATTGAGAACAAATCTTTGTCATCACGGGCTGGTTTGATTGTATCTGAAGATCAAACCTTTTGCTTTTCAATCTTATCTAATCGAAATATAAGAAAATCTAACTTTTTGTCTCATAATGCCCAAAAAACATATGGCTGAACTAGTAGGCCATTTATGAGCCCAAAATTCAGCCTGAGCAACATCAAAGTACAAATTATTACCCAAAGGTTGATAAACTCTAAAATTTTGGGAAGAGTTACTCTCCTCAAGTAGACCAACTGAGTTTGGAGCCTTATGGGAAAAGAAGCAAATTAGTTCCCTCCTTGAAGGAAGGAATGAAACCCAGCTAGTGCCACCTATTGACTTGCATATAGTGGCATGTAAAAGTTTGGACACCCCTGGTCCAAATTACTGTTATTGTGAACAGTTAAGCAAGTTGAAGATGAAATGAACTCTAAAAGGCCTGAAGTTAAAGATGACACATTTCCTTTGCATTTTAGACAAAAAATCTCTATATATTTTTTTTTTCACCTTTTAAATTTTAAAATTTACAATAAGGAAAATAGGCCAATGAAAAAGTTTGGGCACCCTGCAGGGTTTTTACCTAGTATCATCCTCTTTTGAAAGTATCACAGCTTGTAAACACTTTTTGCAGCCAGACAAGAGTCTTTCAATTCTTGTTTGAGGGATTTTCATCCATTCTTCCAGTTCTGTGAGATTCCTGGGTCATCTTGCATGCTCTGCTGTTTTGAGGTCTAGTCACAGATTTTCAATGATGTTGAGATCAGGGGACTGTGAGGGCCATTGTAAAACCTTCAGCTTGCGCCTTTTGAGATCATCTAATGTGGATTTTGACTTGTGTTTAGGATCATTATCCATTTCAACTTCAGGTTTTTTACAGATGGTGTTATGTTTGCATCAAGAATTGATTGACATTTAACGGAATCCATTCTTCCCTCTACCCGTGAAATGTTCCCTGTGCCATTGGAGGCAACACAACTCCAAAGCATGATTGATACACCCCCA
Organism: Oophaga sylvatica; assembly: GCA_033576555.1. NCBI lineage: Eukaryota > Metazoa > Chordata > Amphibia > Anura > Dendrobatidae > Oophaga > Oophaga sylvatica. The sequence continues at coordinate 572,181,556 of JARQOD010000003.1, read as the reverse complement.
TTTGTTGATGGCTGTCGAGCTGTTCTTTTTCTGAAATTCTGTGCCCTTTTTTCTCCTCATATACCTATGATCATTGTGACCAAAGAGTTCTATTTTAACCTCATCGGTCCACAGGGCTTGTTTCCAAAAGGCATCAGGCTGGGTTTATATGTGCTTTTGCATACTTCTGAAGCTGAATTTTTATAGTGAGGATGCAGGAGAGGTTTTCTCCTGATGACTCTTTTATGAAGGCCATATTTGTGCAGGAGTGTCTGAACAGTAGAACAAGGTACCACAACTCCAGAGTCTGCTAAATGTTTCTGAAGGTTTTTTGCAGTCAAGCGGGGGTTCTGATTTGCCTTTCTAGCAATCTTTACTTGGTGGCAGTGCATTTTTTTTTCAGGTGCATTTTTTTTGCTTCATTTTTTTAAGCAATGAGATCAATGAGGGTATTACAAAAATGCAGTAAAAGCACAGTTTACATCTGCCTTTCATGCTTTTTGTTGTTGCATCTTTGACCTTAAAAATGCACGTATGTTCTTAAGATAGGAGAATATTTCATCATCCGAAGTAGGAGGAAAGAGCCAGTGGGATTTAAAAATACACAACAAAAATGCATTAAAAAGTATCAAAATGTATGAAGAAAAATACATCAAAAAAGCTTGTAATGTTCATAGTGTTTTTCTTGCCATTACTCTGCTTATTTTATGCAGAAAAAAAGCTGCAAAAAATGTAACTTGTGAACATACCCTTGGCAAATCCCCCAAAAGCTGCAGCAAGGTATTCTCCTTCAATGAGCAAAACCCTCCTCTGCACTAATAAGGTCCACGTATCTTGCATCTTGAAAAAGCTGCATTTTTCTTGTCTATTTAACCCCTTCCAGACATCTGCGGCACGTGTACGTTGCAACTGGGTATTGGGTCTATGGAGCAGGCTCAGAAGCTGAGCTCGCACTGTACCCGGCAGATAATGGCCATGACACTTGGCCTGTTGACCTTTAAATGCCTATATCAATCTACGGTATGATGTTGGCATTTACAGCATGCAACCTGGAGAGGGCGCACCATGATATAAACTTGCACTGGCACCTGGGGGGCTCTGCTTGAGGTGGGATTCAAAGGAAACTGTTGTTAGGGCTGGCGGAACGCACAAAATAAATATAAATAATAAGTGCATTCGCAGCCCGGGGTCCACCGTGCAGGCAGAGCCTGCTGCTAGTAGGATGGCGGTATGGCGAACTCTGTTGCTTCACAGAGTCGCAACTATAGACACTGGGCTGTATATATGGGAGATATGTAATATGGGAGCAGTGGCAAATTGCGACTTGATGGAAGAGAACGCCTTGGAGACCTCCTCAGACCACAACTTGGGATTTGCTCCCTTCTTGGTGAGGGCTACCAAGGGAGCTACCAAAGTCGAGAAATGGGGGATGAACTGACGATAATAATTAATGAACCCCATAAAGCGCTGTACCGCTTTAAGAGAATGGGGTTCTTGCCAGTCCATTACAGCCTGTAGTTTGGCAGGATCCATAGCCAATCCCTGGGCGGAGATGATATAGCCCAGGAAAGGTAAGGACTCTTGCTCAAACACACATTTATCTAGCTTGGCATAGAGGGAGTTTGCCTGTAAGAGGTCGAAGACTTTGTTGACATCCCTCCGGTGAGAGTCTATATCTGGTGAAAAGATGAGAATATCATCCAGATAGACTACTACAGAGGTGGAGAGCATATCCCGGAAGATGTCATTAACAAAGTCTTGGAAAACAGCGGGAGCATTACAGAGCCCGAAGGGCATCACCAGGTATTCATAATGCCCATCCCTGGTATTAAAAGCTGTCTTCCACTCATCCCCTTCACGGATGCGAATTAGGTTATAGGCACCACGTAGATCTAGCTTGGTAAATACCTTTGCTCCTCGGAGCCTATCAAAGAGCTCAGAGATTAGGGGCAATGGGTACTTATTCTTGACGGTGATGGCGTTAAGACCCCTGTAGTCGATACATGGATATAATTCTCCGTTCTTCTTTTGTACGAAGAAGAACCCCTCCCCTGCTGGTGACACCAACTTCCTGATGAACCCTCTTGCCAGATTCTCCTGAATATACTGGGACATGGCCTCCGTCTCAGGAAGTGAGAGGGGATAGACTCTTCCCCGAGGAGGTTCTGCTCCAGGCAAGAGATCAATAGGACAGTCGTAGGGGCGATGAGGCGGAAGAGTCTCCGCCGCCTTCTTGGAGAAAACGTCTGCGTATGACCAATAACACTGGGGGAGAGAAGTGAAATCTACAGGTATCTCTGTGGTGGTGACCTGAACGCACTCCCTGACACACCAGCCTCTACATGAATCACCCCAACCCAGTATCCTCCCAGAGGACCACTCAATATGGGGAGAGTGGTGACGGAGCCAAGGTACTCCCAGCAACACTTCGTCTATTCCCTCGGGCAGGACAAGAAAGGAAATACTCTCCTGATGGGAAGGGAACATAGACAACGTGAGAGGGATAGTCTGGTGGGTGATTTGTGAGGGCAGAGTCGATCCATTCACTACACGCACAGTCACCGGTTTGGCGAGCATCACCAGAGGTATAGTGTGGCGGAGAGCAAAGGCAGAGGACATGAAATTCCCCTCGGCTCCAGAATCCACACAGAGCTCGGCGGTGAGAGTGGATGGACCTACAGTAATTGTCCCCTTAAAGGACAACTTGGTGGAAAATGCCGCAGTGTCTAGTGAACCTCCTCCCAAGATCACTAGACGTGACCATTTTCCCGACCGCTGTGGACATTTGTTGGCATAATGTCCTAACTTCTGGCAGATGTTACAGACCACGGGTACTCGAGCGGCGCGGGACTTAGGTCCTGCTCGAGAAACCTCCATGGACTCATGGGAGTTGGGCGCCTGGCTGAAAGATTCCAGAGGTCTGGCGAAGGTGGGAGCCAGCCGGAACCTCTGCCTACACTGGGACCGAGCCCTAACACATGCGTGCAATATCACCCTGGCGCAAAGCACATAATGTGATTGATACTAGCGCATGGCGGCACGACCATGCCACCCTTTTATAGTAGCAACTACAGGACCTGCCAGGTAAGGACCAATAGGAAACTGCTCCAGAACACATGTGGTTTCAGGACCTTCCTGGCGAACCAATAGGAGCTGCTGCAGTACCAGAGCATGTGACCCCTGATCTCCAATGAGAGATCTTACTCTGGGCATGCTCAGAAGGGGAAAGCAAGGACTTTGTCCTAAAGACGTCTGCTCGCCGCTAACCAGTACTGGCTACAATAGCAGAGCCTGGAGGAGCAGCAGTAATCCTCTGCGCAATGTTAGACTGGGCGAGACGCTGGGACCGACGTCTAAGCTGAGCAGAGTCCACTGCGGCCGGAGACGGATGGGAGACCGCAGCAGGGACAGCTCGAGATTCCCCTTGTGCAGAGGCGGGAACTTGACCCCTAACAACTGTTTTATTTTACTATATAGCGTGATACCGAGGGGACTGAAAAGGTAAAAACTAAGAAAAAGTTTAAAAATAAAGTTTAGAGAAAAAAAACTATCTGATCAGTAAACAACATAAGCGGAAAAAAAATTAAAAACTCCAAACTTGCAGTTTTAAGGTAGCCAAAATGTTGTATCTATCCCAAAATAATGTCAATAAAAAAGTCTGTTTACTCCGGAAAAAACAAGCTCATAAACAGCTTTATCGCCCTAAAAATTAGAACGTTACAGGTCTCAAAAAATGGTGACACACACCTCCCAATTTATTTATTTTTTTACAAATTTCCGAATAAAAAAAGTGGACAAGTTTGGTATCTCCATAGTAATACAGACCTGGAGAGTCATGACGACAGGTCATTTTTTTTACACAATGAATGCAGTAAAAACGAAACCTTAAAAATTATATCAAAATTGCATTTTTTCACAATTTCAAGGCATTTGGAATTTTTTTTGCGTTTTCCGACACATTATATGGTAAAACGAATTGTGTCATACAAAATTACAGCTCGTTCCACAGAAAACAAACCCTCATATGGCTATGTGGACAGAAAGAAATAAAAAAGTTATGGCTCTTGTAAGCAGGAAAAAAAATCCAAAAAGGCAAAAACAAATATTGGCCATGGTGGGAAAGGGTTAAAGGGTCAGATATTGACTTAAGGGGTATCTGCCGCTACTAGATAGTGCGGCCTATAGTTATTTTTCCTTCTAGGAGAGAGCTAATTTGTATGGTAAACCCATGTTTTGGAGACAGTAGTAGTAGTAGTAGTTTTGAGACAGTTGAGGATAGTTAGATTTGCTAAATTCTTAGCAAATGTCACAAATAAACCACTTTTTTAGTTCTTTAAGGCCATGTTCACAAATGTATTGTTTGGTCAGTATTTTTCATCAGTATTTGTTAGCCAAAACCAGGAGTAAGTGAAAAATGCAGAAGTGGTGACGTGTTTCTTTACAGCTGTTCTTTCACACACTATCTGTAGAGTTGAGCGATACTTTCCGATATCCAAAAGTATCGGAATCGGAATGGTATCGCCGATACCCAAAAAATATTGGCGATACCCGATACCGATACCGGAAGTCCAATGTAAGTCTATGGGAACAAAATATCGAAATTAAAAAAAACCCATTCTTGCCTTGTAGGTTAATTGTACATGAAGGAAAACAACAAAGAGTAATGTAGAATGTATTGGGGGAGGTTGAGGAGACATTAAAGGCATAGATGTTTAACCCAATCCAATGGAATAGCATTAATTTTTTTTTTTAGGAAATACGTTCGGATTGACGAAGAAATTGACAATGTTGTTAACCTTTTTTCTATTTTGGCAAATATGTATGTTTCACAACTTCCATGCTCTTCACCTTTTTAACTTTTGCCACACTTTCTCCTTCATAATCTTCAGCAGCATCATCTTTGTCATCAAATTATTCTTCATCTTCACCTTCTTTATCTTCTTCTAAAACTTCTTGCTTTTCATCTTTTTGTTAACATTACTCATATTGTTCTTTTTAAACTATTATTCTTCTTCATATTATAGTCCTTCATCTTCTTCATCATATTCTTATTTGTGACAGAGATTCCTGTACTTGTAATCTGTAAAAGTATGATTTTTTCATCGTTCCGTTCTTGCTGCCACAAAAGATTTAAATTACAACAGTATTTGTCCGTGTTCAGTTTAGCCTGCAGCATCAGGCATTTACCAGGGGCACCACGAGGAGGAACGGACTCACCCCCATACACTGCTTAGTCTTCTTCTGCTTATAATTTAGAGCATATATTTTGCTCTTCATTTTGGTCTTATACTTCATGTTCTTCTGCTTTTAGATCTTCTGCTTATTGTTCTTGTGTCTCTTGTTCTGTATCTTGTATTTGTAGCACAACCTTGTACCAGCTGATGTTACTGGGACACGGTTACTAAGCAGGAGGTACCTGTGCTCCAAAGCACTACCAAGGACCAGCAGACGTTGCTGGAACTCGGATACCGAGATGGAGGCACCTAGGCCAAAGGCACTGCAGAGAACCAGTTGACGGTACTGGAACCCGGACGGGTAGCAGAAGGTACAAGAGCCAATGCAAGTAACGAGGACCAGCTGACTGTGCTGGAACCCGGAGGGGCAGCAGAAGGAAAAGAGCCAATGGCACAACCGAGGACCAGCTGACGTTACTGGGACACGGTTACTAAGCAGGAGGTACCTGTGCTCCAAAGCACTACCAAGGACCAGCAGACGTTGCTGGAACTCGGATACCGAGATGGAGGCACCTAGGCCAAAGGCACTGCGGAGAACCAGTTGACGGTACTGGAACCCGGACGGGTAGCAGAAGGTACAAGAGCCAATGCAAGTAACGAGGACCAGCTGACTGTGCTGGAACCCGGAGGGGCAGCAGAAGGAAAAGAGCCAATGGCACAACCGAGGACCAGCTGACGTTACTGGGACACGGTTACTAAGCAGGAGGTACCTGTGCTCCAAAGCACTACCAAGGACCAGCAGACGTTGCTGGAACTCGGATACCGAGATGGAGGCACCTAGGCCAAAGGCACTGCGGAGAACCAGCTGACGGTACTGGAACCCAGACGGGTAGCAGAAGGTACCCATGGAAATTTAAGTTGACAGGCCGCGAGCCGGCCGCAGTTACCGAATCCCACAGTACTACAGTGGGTGATTGTCCTATTGTCACAACGGAAACAGCCTTTATTTGCATATCCCGCAGCACACATAGGAAGCACCTAAACTCCAGGCACCATAGAGTCGGGTAACTGGCGGTGTTGGAGCCCAGGGATGAGAAGACAACAGGGTGGAGGCAGCAGGACTTTTTGCCGTTCACACAGCAGGGGAACAGCTGACATTACTGAACCCCAGTAACACAGGAGCAAGTGTTGACTGTGCTAACAGCACTTACAGGCAACAACTGGCGGTGTTGGAGCCCAGGGATGAGAAGAGAACAGGGTGGAGGCAGCAGGACTTTTTGCCGTTCACACAGCAGGGGAACAGCTGACATTACTGAACCCCAGTAACACAGGAGCAAGTGTTGACTGTGCTAACAGCACTTCCAGGCAACAACTGGCGGTGTTGGAGCCCAGGGATTAGAAGACAACAGGGTGGAGGCAGCAGGACTTTTTGCCGTTCACACAGCAGGGGAACAGCTGACATTACTGAACCCCAGTAACACAGGAGCAAGTGTTAACTGTGCTAACAGCACTTCCAGGCAACAACTGGCGGTGTTGGAGCCCAGGGATGAGAAGACAACAGGGTGGAGGCAGCAGGACTTTTTGACGTACACACAGCAGGGGAACAGCTGACATTACTGAACCCCAGTAACACAGGAGCAAGTGTTGACTGTGCTAACAGCACTTACAGGCAACAACTGGCGGTGTTGGAGCCCAGGGATGAGAAGAGAACAGGGTGGAGGCAGCAGGACTTTTTGACGTACACACAGCAGGGGAACAGCTGACATTACTGAACCCCAGTAACACAGGAGCAAGTGTTGACTGTGCTAACAGCACTTACAGGCAACAACTGGCGGTGTTGGAGCCCAGGGTCAAGGAGGATGTTTAAATACTAGATCAAGTAATTTCCTTGTTACCTGTCAATTTTAAATGTCTATACTTCAAACAAGAGAAAGATAACCTTTACTACCATAAGATGATGATTTCATTTAAACTAATATCTAGAAAAATAAAGAATTGACATACATAAACACATACATTAACATGTTGAACAGCAATGCAAACCACAAAATAAATTAGTTAAGGAATCTGCTATACGGTTGTACATAAAAGCATACAAGTACATATCTGAATCCATTAATGATGGATAAGTAACAGTATGTACACCATTTTTATTGTATAGACAATGAATGTCTGACTTCAAAACATCATCAGCATTACAAGTTATCTGTGACATTACTAAAATGTTACATTTGCTGAATAATGTCACTAAACAGTTTATACAAAATTATACAATTTCCATCATGTAATACTCATAATATGTGGCAATAATCATTTTTATTAACAAACATAACCTTTAAAAAGTGCATAGTGCATAGTGAAAATTGCTATTTATGCCTGACTGTCGACTTGCAAGCATGACAACGGATAGATAAGGTATATATAGATGAGACTGCATAGCCACAGATGGTGAATGGCGATGTAATACTGTACCTCAATAAAGTGTGCGTCACTACTACATAATTTTTTTTATATAGCTTTATAAACAGGGTACGTGGATGTATGCTTGCGCCTTTGTTTTGACGCACAGACTGCCTTCCTGCTGAGACGCGTTGGGTAGTGAACAGTTGTGTGCAGTGTTCACTGTAGTCTGAGGTTTTCCTTTTTGGAGTGCAGATCACGCTCCAGTTAGTTCTTCAACCACTGCTGGTTGTAGTCTGCTGAGCGTGTGTCACTGGCACATCCTTGAAATTTTTCTCTAATTGTTGCTGATCCATTCTATTACAAATAAATAAAATCTATTAGTGTGACGCGCTTCCATCCGTATACAATACATTTGTTGCAAACACTATAGAAGTACACAAAGGGGCCTTTCACACCTACTGAACAGTTGTGTGCAGTGTTCACTGCAGTCTCTGCGGAATAACCACACTTAGGCCTTATAACTTTTCAGACTTTCTTTATCAATCTACCAAGATGAAGAAGGCAGGGAGTAAGGCACGTGGTCGTGGCCGTGGAGTTTCTTCAGGGAGAGGACGTGGGGATTCTGTGGCTGCTGCGGCCCCCAGTGACACAGCATCCACCAGTTTTCCCCGTGAGCGTTCCTTTATGCGCACTTTTGTAGGAGCTCGGAGTACCCCCCTGCTGCGGGAAGAACAAATTGAAGCCGTTGTTGGTTGGATGTCAGCCAATGCATCGACTTCAATTGCTTCCACCTACTCTCAGGACCACAGCACTGTTGAGCAACCATCTGTCTCTTCACCGCCTGTCAAATTGCCCAGGCAGTCAGAGAGTTCTGTACAGGAGCCAGCTGAGTGTCTGCTTCTGTTCTCAGAATCTATTGGCTTGCAAACAGGGGCCCAGCCAAGCAGCATTCTGTAATGCGAAGAAGAGGGAGTATGCAGTGATGCGCAACAGCTGTGTCTCTCTGAATCTGAAGAGGCGGGTGAGACAGTGCCGATGGTCAGCACACCGCAGAACGCATCTGATGATGATGAGACTCAGGTGCCAGTTTCTGTTGAGCATGGTGCTGACCGGACCACCCAACAGCAGCAGGTGTTGGCAGAGGGTAGTGGAGATGATGAGGTCCAAGACCCAACATGGCGTGAGGAACAGGAAGGTGGTGGGAGCAGCTCAGAGGAATCCTAATAATAATAATATTAATTTATATAGCGCCATCATATTACGCATCGCTTTACAGTTTTGCAGTTTAAGAACACAAGTCATAAGTAACAACGTTAACAATACAATAATTTAAGCTAAATAAGTCGCCCCTGCTCGTCACAGCTTACAACGTACAATGAGGTGGGGGAGATACAAAGTATAGGTGTTTATATACAATGGTGCATTTACAATGATGGTCCAGCCATCTTAAGGGACTGAGGGATGGAGATAGTGAATGGGCTAGAGACACACACACACATACACACTTACACAGAATACATAGAATGACTTTGATTAGTGAATGTGATAGGCCGCTCTGAACAAATGTGTTTTGAGGGAGCGCCTGAAACCATGCAAATTGTGGATAGTACTAATTTCTTGGGGTACAGCATTCCAGAGGATTGGCGTAGCGCGGGAGAAGTCTTGGAGTCGGGAGTGGGAGGTACATATTAGTGCAGAGGTTAGTCGAAAGTCGTTTGCAGAGCGCAGCAGTCGGTTAGGCCGATAGATAGAAATGAGGGAGGAGATGTAGGAGGGGTGCTGCACTGTGGATAGCTTTGTGGCTGAGAACCAGTACTTTGGTTGAAAGTGGGAGAGGCCTAGAGAAGTGGTTAGTGATAGAAGGAAGATAGAGGAAGACATTACCCCAACGGTACAAACAGGAGGGAGAGTTAGGCTGCAGACTCGGTTGCCTGTAGCCTCCAGTTTGGCACCTGTTCGGAGCAGTTGTCTTCCAAAAGTCAAAACGTGCGCTCCCAGGACTTGCACTGCGTGGTCCTTTTTTCACACACTTGCACATGATATTTGCTATGTCAAATGCAAGCTGTGTAATCAAAAATTAAAAATAGCTAAAAGTGTCAGTCACCTCAATACCACAAATATGTGGAAACATGTGCGGACAAAGCACGTAGTTGAGTTACAAAGACACACTGGAGATGTAGGCCAACCTACAGCAGCACCTACATCTTCAGGTTGTGTTGAAGCCTCTTCATCGAGCTCACACACAGCTGGTTCTGCTTCCTCACAGGATCGCCATGGAAGAACCTCGGCCACTGTTGTCCAGAGACAAAGTGTTATTCCACACACAGCAGCAAGTTCCCTGTCATCCTCACACTCCCAGGCCACAAAACAGCCATCGGTAGCACAGGCATGGGATAAAAGATGGCCATACTCCGCAAATCATGCACGAGCACAGGCTCTGAATGCTGGCATTGCAAAACTCCTGTCCCTTGAAATGCTGTCATTCAGGCTGGTGGAGACAGACAGTTTCCGTAACTGAATATCATTGTCAGTCCCACAATACAATGTGCCAAGCCAATTTCATTTCAGCAGGCAAGCCGTCCTGGTCTGCAAAAGCATGTTGAGGGAAAAATTAAACATGCCCTACTAAACGCCCTCAGTAGCAAGGTCCACCTGACCACCGATGCGTGGACCAGTACCCATTGTTATGATCTGCTACAACCAGTAAGGAAAGAAGGGAATTCTGTCCCTACAATACAACTAAGCTGAATCCCTACGATGTAACGGGGAACCTGATCCTGCGACCAGACCCGCTAAAGTCCTCATCTAGTGTGAACGAAGACCTATAGTTGCGAGGGAGGAATCCCTACAAGATCTAGGGACTGGGAGAAAAGGTGGACACCTCCTAACATAAATTGTAGCATGGATAATTAAACAGAAAAAAAAATACTTTGCGATCCTAACATCAAGCAAAACTGACTGATTAAGGCACCTAAGCACCTGGCTAGCTTAACAGTAGATAATACAATGAAGTCAAGCAAAGCCAGAAGGGCGGAGCCAGACTAAATAGGGAAAAAAGGTCATGTGACCAGCAAACTGAAACAAAACCTAACAAGAGGCTTCTAACACCCATGGCCAGGGACAATACCTTTCCCTCACTGCCCATTGGGTCAATGTTGTGTAGCCGGGTACTGATCTTGCGAGTGTCGCTGTACGTGTTCTGCCAACTCCAAGGATTGCAGTAATCAAGTCTGTACACATTGACTCCTCCTCCTACTCCAGTTCCTCAGAATCATCGCTGCAGGAGCCGTCACGGTCTACCTCCACATGGACCCGTGAACGTTTACCTGTTGCGACCGATATGAGCACAGCCGTGTCCAAATGTCAACAGGCCGTCCTGAAATTAATTTCCATGGGGAATCTTAGCCACACAGCGCAGGAGCTCTGTAATGCCATAAAGCAGGAGAGCGACGTGTGGTTTTTGGAAGCGAATCTACAGGCAGGCTTGGTAGTGTGTGACAATGGCCGAAATCTGGTGGCAGCTCTGGGCCTTGGCAACCTCACTCACATAGCATGTCTGTCATATGTGCTCAACTTGGTCGTGCAGAGTTTTTTGAGGGACTATCCGGATCTTGATGCACTGCTGCACAAGGTCCGCCTAGAGTGCGCTCACTTGCGACGTTCCAGCATGGCCAGATCGCTGATTGCAGCTCTGCAACGCAGATTTCGCCTTCATGAACATCGCATCATATGTGACGTACCCACCAAGTGGAATTCCTCGTTACATATGTTGGAGCGGTTGTGTGAGCAGCAGCCAACAGTAATGGAGTATCAGCTGCATCAGGCGCAATCAACTCGCAATTAGCGCCGTTCACACTTCACCACTACTGAGTGGGCCTCTATAATAATAATATTCTTTATTTATATAGCGCCATAATATTCCGCAGTGCTTTACAGTTTAACAGTTTCAAAACACAAGTCATAAGTAACAACGTTAACAATACAATAATTAAAGCTAAATCAGCCGCCCCTGCTGGTGAAAGCTTACAATCTACAATGAGGTGGGGGAGATACAAAGTACAGGTGTTTATATACAATGGTGTTTTTACAATGATGGTCCAGCCATTTTAAGGAAGTGAGGGATGCATGGAGATAGTGAATGGGCTACACACACAGACTTACACATAGAATGACTTTGATTAGTGAATGTGATAGGCCACTGTGAACAAATGTGTTTTGAGGGAGCGCCTGAAACCATCCAAATTGCGGATAGTCCTAATTTCTTGGGGTACAGCATTCCAGAGGATTGGTGCAGCGCGGGAGAAGTCTTGGAGTTGGGAGTGGGAGGTACGGATTAGTGCAGAGGTTAGTCGAAGGTCGTTTGCAGAGTGCAGCAGTCGGTTAGGCCGATAAATATAAATGAGGGAGGAGATGTAGGGGGGTGCTGCGCTGTGGAGAGCTTTGTTGGTGAGAACCAGTAATTAGAATTGGATCCTATAATGAATGGGCAGCCAGTGTAATGAGTGGCGAAGGACTCTATGAAGGACATCTGCCACGTTTTGCGTGCGTTTGATGAGTCAACGTGGATGGCGAGTGCAGATGATGCACTAGTCAGCCTGACTGTCCCCCTTATCTGCCTGCTTCAAAAAACACTGCAAGCACTAAGGCATGAGGTTTTGGAAGAGGTGGAGGATGAGGAGTCACAAATTCCATCACCTTCTGGACAGTCAGCGCAACGTGGTTCCTCACAAAGGGCTGGAGGACTTTCAAAGTACCATGCTGTATCAACAATTGAACCTCCAGAGTCGCTGTCTATATTTTCATAACCATTCCAAACTTTTAATGTATTTACAAAGCACATAATGTAGTTTTTGTCTATCCTTTTGTAATGCTATTGTGTTTCCATAAACTGATGTTACAGAATTATGATAAAATGTTTTTAAATTTTGAGTTTTAAATTTTGTAAATTTTTATGTATTTGAAGGACTTTGTGAGGAGGAGGATGAGGAGGAGTCAATGGAGGAGGAAGACATCGCTCCAGAGGGAGGTAGACAATGCTCTAGTCAGTATGTAGACCAAGGGTGGGGTGATGCACAGCAGGCAGAAATGACGCCTCTTGCAGGGGACAACGTTTCTTGGCCAGTTGGGAGTCTGCAGCACATGGTTGATTTCATGCTGCAGTGCCTGAGAAACGACCGCCGCATCGAACACATTCACACCACGTCTGATTATTGGGTGTACACCCTCCTAGACCCTCGCTACCGGGACAACTTACAAAGCCTCAGCACACCGTTGAACCGGGAGCGTAAAATGCGGAAGTACCAAGACACACTGGTGCAATCCATAATGTTCTCCATTCCAGCCGAGAGCACTGCTGCTGCTACTGCTTTACAAAGCAGCTCTGTGCGTCGAGGCAGTGGAGACAGCTCTGCAACAAGAGGGAGCACAAGCAGCGCCTCTGCACAGGGCAAGACCAGTATGTTCCAAATGTGGCAAAGTTTTGTGGCAGACGGCTCCAGTCAGCAGGAGGCAACATTTCCGTAAGATGGTGACAGACTACATGTCTTGCCCTCTCAGTGTACTCCCAGATGGCTCTTCCCCATTCAAGTTTTGTGTCTCTAAACTGGATACATGGCCAGAGCTTAGCCAGTATGCATTGGAGGTGCTGGCTTGCCCTGCTGCCAGTGTATTATCGGAGCGCGTCTTTACTGCTGCAGGCGGTGTACTAACAGACCGTTGCATGCGACTATCCTCCGATAATGTAGAACGGCTTACTTTTCTGAAAATGAACTAGGCATGGATCTCGCCTGAATTTGCCTGTCCGGTTTCAGATTAACTAACTGGTTGGCAACGTTTTCCATGTCTCCTGTTATGTTCATCTTTCTACCACCTGAGCTATACTCCCTGGGCTACAACACTGCCAGTTGCTGCTCAGAAGTGTTGTGTCCACAGACCAATACACAAGCTATAGTGATAGTGGGGTTCAGTAACGCCTGCTGTTCCCCTGCTGTGTGTCTGACAAAAATTAATGCTGCTAACTAGAGTTGAGCGATACTTTCCGATATCCTAAAGTATCGGAATCGGAATGGTATCGCCGATATCACTAAAATATCGGCGATACCCGATACCGATACCGGAAGTCCCATGTAAGTCTATGGGAACAAAATATCGCAACTAAAAAAACCCCATTCTTTCCTTGTAAACACTAAATATACACACATAGAATACATAATATATATATATACATGTCATTGTGACATATATATATACATATATGTATAGTTTATACACTTCTACATAGTAAAATATCCTTTGATTCAATTGCCGGGTAAAGTCGGCTTCAGTGAAAAGACAGAAGCACCCGACATGAAATGACACTTGGTGTACATAGGGTTAACCATGTCTTTTCATGTCGTTTGCTATCTGATTTGCACAAACAATTAAATCAGACTATGTGTGCAAAATTTCACACCTGTAGGGGTTAATTAAAGGTGTAAATTCGTTGTAAAAAAAACGGACTTTTTGCTACGAATTTACACCTTTAATTAACCCCTACAGGTGTGAAATTTTGCACACATAGTCTGATTTAATTGTTTGTGCAAATTAGATAGCAAAGGACATGAAAAGACATGGTTAACCCTATGTACACCAAGTGTCATTTTATGTCGGGTTCTGCATTTTCACAAAAGCCGGCAATTGAATTAGCGGCTATTATACTATGTAGAAGTGTATGAACTACAAATATAAATATATATATATATATGTGTCACAAATTCAATGACATGTATATATATATATATGAGGTGTAAAATTGCTGAAAAAAAATGCGTGGGCTCCCGCCCTATTTTCGCAACCAGACAGACAAAGCCAGTGAGTGGGGGCAGATAATAATAGCCCAGAGAGGGACCATTATTTTTGCCCCCCCCCCCGGCTACTAACATCTGCCCCCAGACACCCCAGGAAAGACAAATCTATAATTAGATTCGCCCTTTCTGGCACTTTGCCCGTCTATTCCCATTGCCCTGTAGCGGTGGCGAATGGGTTAATATGGGGTTAAAGCCACCTTGCTATTGAAAGGTGACCTTAAGCCAGGTTAATAATTGAGAGCTGTCAATTAGACAACTATCAATTATTAATCCTATTGCATGAAATAAAAATAAAACACACACACTTTAATTAAAAATCATTTTAATGAAATAAAGACATGTTTTTGACCATCTTTTATTTTACTGCAAAAACCATTTCCTGTAATAAAAATAAAATAAAAAAGCAAAATTATTCTTACCTATCCCATGCACAGTCAGGTCCCACGGTGTAATCCTTCAGAAAGGGTTAATGTTTACTGCAGGGACCGCAGCTAATGCTGCAGCCTCACAGTAAACCCCAAATGAATGAGTTCCTCTCCTGCCTGACAGGAGAGTAAAGGCTGGGTGTCACATAACGATACACCAGCGATCCCGACAACGATATGCACTTGTCAGGATCGCTGGTGTATCGCTACATGATCGCTGCTGAGCTGCCAAACAGGCAGCTCAGGCAGCGATCTGGGACAGCGACACTGCGGGTAACATCGCTTAAGGGCCCGTCTCACATAGCGATATCGCTACCGAGATTGCTGCTGAGTCACTAGTTTTGTGACGCAGCAGCGAGCTCACCAGCGATATCGCTGTGTGTGACATTCAGCGACGATCAGCCCCCCTGCCGGGTATCGCTGATCGTCGCAGAAATGTCAGGACCTTTTTTTGATCGCTGGTTTCCCTCTGACAGGCACGCATCGCTGCGTGTGACAGGCGGGAGACCAGCGATCCGCTGGTAACCAAGGTACACAGCGGGTTTCCAGGCACCGCGCAGCGCTTGGAAACCCGCTGTGTACCTTGGATACCAGCTCCCTGCATCAGGGCGCTGGTATCCAAGGTACACAGCGGGTTTCTAGGCACAGCCCTGCGCCTGGAAACCCGCTGTGTACCTTGGTTACCAGCGGATCGCTGGTCTCCCGCCTGTCACATGCAGCGATGTGTGCCTGTCAGCGGGAAACCAGCGATCAAAAAAAGGTCCTGACATTTCAGCGACGATCAGCGATACCCGGCAGGGGGGCTGATCGTCGCTGAATGTCACACACAGCGATATCGCTGGTGAGCTCGCTGCTGCGTCACAAAACTAGTGACTCAGCAGCGATCTCGGTAGCGATATCGCTATGTGAGACGGGCCCTTAAGTGGAAAGCTTAATTGATTGCTTTCCACTTTCACTTCAGGTCAGCCAGGGACACAATCAGTGACGTCAGAGGGAACTGATTAACAAAAATAGGGGTTCCCTTCGAAAAAAAAATGGCGTGGGGTCCCCCCTATTTTTGTTAACCAGCCAGATGAAGCAGACCGCTGAGGCCTGGATTTTCAGGCTGTTAAGGAGCCAAGATCCATGGACCTTGCCAGCCTGATAATACCAGGCCACAGCAGTCTGCATATCTTGGCTGATTAACAAAAATAGGGGATCCCCTTGAAAAAAATTGGCGTGGGGTCCCCCCTATTTTTGTTAACCAGCCAGATGAAGCAGACCGCTGAGGCCTGGATTTTCAGGCTGTTAAGGAGCCAAGATCCATGGACCTTGCCAGCCTGATAATACCAGGCCACAGCAGTCTGCATATCTTGGCTGATTAACAAAAATAGGGGATCCCCTCGAAAAAAATTGGCGTGGGGTCCCCCCTATTTTTGTTAACCAGCCAGATGAAGCAGACCGCTGAGGCCTGGTTTTTCAGGCTGGTAAGGATCCAATATCCATGGACCTTGCAAGCCTGATAATACCAGGCCACAGCAGTCTGCTTAGCTTGGCTGGTTAACAAAAATAGGGGATCCCCTCGAAAAAAAAACGGCGTGGGGATCCCCCCTATTTTTGTTAACCAGCCAAGTAAAATGCAGACTGCTGCGGCCTGGTATTAAAAGACTGTCAAGGCCCATGGATTTTGGCCCTCAACAGCCTGATAATACCAGGCTACAGCAGCCCCACATTTGGCGCATCAAAAGATGTGCCAATTGTGGCACTTTACCCGGCTCTTCCCACTTGCCCTGTAGCGGTGGCAAGCGGGGTAATAAGGGGTTATTGTCACCGTTGATTGCACGGTGACAATAAGCCCGGTTAATAATGGAGAGGTGTCAATAAGACACCGATCCATTATTAATCCCAAAGTTATTAAATGTATAAAAAAAAGACAAAGCAAGAAAAAAGTATTTTAATGAAATAAAAGAGACAACACAGTTTTCATTAATTTTATTACTCTCTCATTCCTGCGATGCCATCGATCTCCTGTAAAAAAAGAAAAAAAACAAACCAACAGTATACCACCTGTCCGACGCAGTCCATAACGACAGTCCCACGACGATCCAACTCTGCTACATCGCAATGACAGGCAGAGCCTGTCATCGCGACGCAGCACAGCTGATTACCTGCTTCCCCGGCGGTGACGTCATCGGACTGCTTTACGGCCGGGATTACCCAGCAGTCACTGCAGTTATCGCGAGAAACTGCATGTGACCGCCGGGGAGAAGAGGATGGCGGCCATGAAGCAGTCCGGGATGTGACCGCCGGAGATCTTCTGCCAGGTAAGTGCCGCTGACTCCTGACAGACCCGACCGACGGACACTGACAGTGACAGTGACAATCCCGATTCCGGTATCCGATAAGACGAAAATATCGGAACTCGGAATCGGAATTCCGATACAGCCAATATCGGCCGATACCCGATATTTGCAGTATCGGAATGCTCAACCCTACTGCTAACTCCAAATTAAAGTTCAAATTAAAGTTCAAACATCTCATCAGGGTACCTGAGCAGTCCGATGACCACCGAGATCTTGCCTGTAGTGGGGATCACGATCAACGACCGTGACTGTGTGCAGTACCCCTGTCCTGTGTGTTCCGGCAAATATTACTGCTACCTAGCTACACATGTTGAAAAAAACATGACATGTTAAAGTGGCTAGTGCTAACACATAGATATCAGGCTACACCCTTATTTCTAAGCTGTAAACAAGTGAAACGTCAACATTTAAAACCAATCAATGATTACTGTTGGTAACAAATCTGTAACTAAATAATTGTGACATATTATGGCAGATATCCACAAGTCTAACACAAATGCTAACACAAAAGCATACTTATGCTATAGGGTACTGATGGTGAACTTCTCACTCCATAACTTTGACAAATCCACTCACATCATGCCTCAATGCTGCAATGTTGGAAGTGCATAATGTGGGTTGAACTTTGACAACAGCTGCATGCGAAGGTTATCCTCTGTGTTCTTGCTTTTAAATAAAGCATACAAGTAAATATAATAATACATTGTTGATTAAGGGACGTAATGTACACCTGTAATATTGTGCAAACAATGGTGTAGGACTATTCCTCTTCAACATTACTTATATTTGTGTCATTTGAAAAATACATATTTTAGTTAAAATTAAAACCATGTTCACTAGCTGTGAAAGGCCCCTTTGTGTACTTCTATAGTGTTTGAAACCAATGTATTGTATACGGATGGAACACGTCACAGTAATAGATTTGAATTATTTGAAATAGAATGTAGCAGCACCAATTCGAGAAAAATGTGAAGATGAGGCAGTGAGACCCTCAGCAAGTACTATGCACAGTGTTGAAGAACTAACTGAGTGTGATCTGCATACAAAAATGAAGTCGATACAGTAAACAGTGACCAATGTTCAGTAGCTGTGAAAGGCCCTTTGTGTACTTCTATATGTTTGAACCAATGTATTGTATACGGATGGAAGCACGTCACAGTAATAGATTTGAATTATTTGAAATAGAATGTAGCAGCACCAATTCGAGAAAAATGTGAAGGATGAGGCAGTGAGACACGCTCAGCAGAGTACACGCAGCGTGGTTGAAGTAAGTGGAGCGGATCTACACTCTACAAAAATTTAAACCTCAGACTAGAGTGAAACAGTGAACACAACTGTTCACTTGCTGTGAAAGGCCTTTTTGTGACTTCTATTATTTTGCAAGCCAATGTATTGTATTTGATGGAAGAGCGTCACACTAATAGATTTTAGTTAATTGAAAATAGAATAAAGCAGCACCAATTCGAGAAAAATGTGAAGGATGAGGCAGTGAGACACGCTCAGCAGAGTACACGCAGCGGTGGTTGAAGTAAGTGGAGCGGGATCTACACTCCTACCAAAAATTTAAACCTCAGACTAGAGTGAACAGTGAACACAACTGTTCACTTGCTGTGAAAGGCCTTTTTGTGGACTTCTATTATGTTTGCAAGCAATGTATTGTATTTTGATGGAAGAGCGTCACACTAATAGATTTTGTAAATTGAAAATAGAATAAGCAGCACCAATTCGAGAAAAATGTGAAGGATAAGGCAGTGAGACACGCTCAGCAGAGTACACGCAGCGGTGGTTGAAGTAAGTGGAGCGGGATCTACACTCCTACCAAAAATTTAAACCTCAGACTAGAGTGAACAGTGAACACAACTGTTCACTTGCTGTGAAAGGCCTTTTTGTGGACTTCTATTATGTTTGCAAGCAATGTATTGTATTTTGATGGAAGAGCGTCACACTAATAGATTTTAGTAAATTGAAAATAGAATGTAGCAGCACCAATTCGAGAAAAATGTGAAGGATAGGCAGTGAGACACGCTCAGCAGAGTACACGCAGCGGTGGTTGAAGTAAGTGGAGCGGGATCTACACTCCTACCAAAAATTTAAACCTCAGACTAGAGTGAACAGTGAACACAACTGTTCACTTGCTGTGAAAGGCCTTTTTGTGGACTTCTATTATGTTTGCAAGCAATGTATTGTATTTTGATGGAAGAGCGTCACACTAATAGATTTTAGTAAATTGAAAATAGAATAGCAGCACCAATTCGAGAAAAATGTGAAGGATGAGGCAGTGAGACACGCTCAGCAGAGTACACGCAGCGGTGGTTGAAGTAAGTGGAGCGGGATCTACACTCCTACCAAAAATTTAAACCTCAGACTAGAGTGAACAGTGAACACAACTGTTCACTTGCTGTGAAAGGCCTTTTTGTGGACTTCTATTATGTTTGCAAGCAATGTATTGTATTTTGATGGAAGAGCGTCACACTAATAGATTTTAGTAAATTGAAAATAGAATGTAAGCAGCACCAATTCGAAGAAAAATGTGAAGGATGAGGCAGTGAGACACGCTCAGCAGAGTACACGCAGCAGTGGTTGAAGTAAGTGGAGCGGGATCTACACTCCTACCAAAAATTTAAACCTCAGACTAGAGTGAACAGTGAACACAACTGTTCACTTGCTGTGAAAGGCCTTTTTTGGACTTCTATTATGTTTGCAAGCAATGTATTGTATTTTGATGGAAGAGCGTCACACTAATAGATTTTAGTAAATTGAAAATAGAATAGAGCAGCACCAATTTGAGAAAAATGTGAAGGATGAGGCAGTGAAACACGCTCAGCAGAGTACGCGCAGCGGTGGTTGAAGTAAGTGGAGCAGGATCTACACTCCTACCAAAAATTTAAACCTCAGACTAGAGTGAACAGTGAACACAACTGTTCACTTGCTGTGAAAGGCCTTTTTGTGGACTTCTATTATGTTTGCAAGCAATGTATTGTATTTTGATGGAAGAGCGTCACACTAATAGATTTTAGTAAATTGAAAATAGAATGTAGCAGCACCAATTCGAGAAAAATGTGAAGGATGAGGCAGTGAGACACGCTCAGCAGAGTACACGCAGCGGTGGTTGAAGTAAGTGGAGCGGGATCTACACTCCTACCAAAAATTTAAACCTCAGACTAGAGTGAACAGTGAACACAACTGTTCACTTGCTGTGAAAGGCCTTTTTTTGGACTTCTATTATGTTTGCAAGCAATGTATTGTATTTTGATGGAAGAGCGTCACACTAATAGATTTTAGTAAATTGAAAATAGAAAAAGCAGCACCAATTTTAGAAAAATGACAAGGATGAGCCAGTGACAGACACTCAGCAGAGTACACGCAGCATTAGTTGAAGAAGTAACTGGAGCGTGATCTGCATTTAAAAAAAAAATAAAAAATACCTCACAGACTGCAGTGAACACTGAAACACAACTGTTCACTATCTGTGAAAGGCTCCTTTCTGTACTTCTACAGTGTTTGCAACCAATGTATTGTTTACGGATGGAAGCGTGTCACACTATAATTTCTATTGAATGGAGCAGCTAGAATTACACTAAAGAAAAAAAAAAAGAGTCTGTGAGTGACACGTGCAGATGCCTACAGACAGCGTTGGATGCAGAGCAAACTGCAGCGTCACCTGCACTCTCACACACACACCTTGCACAGAGCTGTTAAAACAACACTGCAAGGCAAAAGGAAGCTTTACACAGCGGTTGGTAAACTAGCCTGCCTAAAGCAAAGTACACAAAATCGCAATCTCTAACTGTCCCTCAGAGCCAGCAGAGCAGCGTTCTGTCCCTAACTGAGTTCACAGCACAGTGACGCTAAAATGGCGGCGGCGCCTTTTATAGTGCATTCTGACATCATTTCAGCAGCCAATCACAGCCATGCCATTAGTTAAGATGACCGCAGCAGTACAGGATGTGCCCACACTTCGTAGGATTCCTCATTGGCTGACTAAAATCACAGTGCCTCTCAAAGAATTATGGGAACTTCCGATTCCGGTATACGATATAGGAAAAATATCGGAACTAAGTATCGGAATTCCGATACAGCGAATATCGGCCGATACCCGATACTTGCGGTATCGGAATGCTCAACACTAACTATCTGTAATGTTTATTCAGTGTTTTATGGCTTTTTCTCTATTGCTGAGCTGAGACATCATCCAGATTCACCACAACATGGCTGCTGCATTCCCTGTCTCTGCTTTTATACAGGATATGATAGTCACTCATGATTGGCTTCAATGCGCCATGTGAAGTGATATCTACAAGGCATTATAGTGAAGCCTGTGCAACCACCCCTGAGATCATGTGAGTCTTCTACATTGTACAAAATGTCAGTGGCAATTTTTTTTGTGAATCGAGTTGCAAAGTGTACAGTTATGAGCTGATAGTAATAGCCTCTCTGAAGCTCTGCTCTCTCACAGCCTGACCTGCGCTGATCTCTGTAGTGTGGGAAAATGCCAGTTCATTTTCCCACGCTACAGAGATCAGCGCAGGTTAGGCTGTGAGAGAGCTAAGCTTCAGAGACTAGCGCTGACGTCACTGAAGCTGCGCTCCCTCACAGCCTGAACTGTGGTAACCTCTGGAGCATGGGAATTTTCCAATGCTACAGAGGTCACGGCAGTTCAGACTGTGAGAGAGTGTAGCTTCAGTGACTACACCGCTAGTCTCTGAAGCAGCGCCAACAGCATCTCATTCATTCACCCAGTGGTTTACAGCCGAGATCGTCGCATCTTGGCACCATCCTGGTTGTAAACTGTATATGGCACAGATATGGATTACAGCGTGAGAAACAAAGGCAGATAGGTATAGTATATTGTTGGTTTATTACTTTATGTTTACTACAGGAGATCAAGGGCATCGCATGGATTAGCTGACTAATAAATATAGCAAACTCTGTGTAGTGTTTTATTTCAATAAAATACTTTATTCTGGCTGTGTCTTTTTTAACCACTTAACAACTATAGGATTAGTAATGGAAAGGTGTCTTATTGACACCGGGCTTGATGTGACCTTACAATACAAAGATCACATCAACCCCCTATTACCTCATATGCCACCGCTACAGGGCAGTGGGAAGAGAAAGGCTAAGTGCCGGAATTGGCACATCTTAGAGATGTGACATTTCTGGGGCAGCTGTGAGCTGGTGTTTGTAGCCACAGGGGGGTCCAATATCCATGGTCCCTTCCTAGGCTATGAATATCAGCCCACAGCTGTCTGCATAGCCTTTTCTGGCTATAAATTATAGGGAGACCCCACATTGTTTTTTTTAGGGGGTCCTGCTATTTTAATAGCCAGTAAAGGCTAAATATACAGTTGTGGGCTGATATTCATAACCTGGGAAGATCCATGGGTATTAACCCCTTCCTAGGCTATAAACATCGGCCCCAAGTCACTGGATTTTCTTCTCTGGCTCAGAAAATTACGTGGAAGACCACGCCATTTTTTTTTAAGAGGTCAGCAATTATTAATTAAATACATGTACAGTAAGGTGCACACACACTATACTAATTATATTTGTCACTGACAATGTATATATATTATATATATATAACTTATATGTATATGTTAGATATATTAGATATATATTATGTATATATATATATATATATATATTTATTATATATACAGTACAGACCAAAAGTTTGGACACACCTTCTCATTTAAAGATTTTTCTGTATTTTCATGACTATCAAAAATTGTACATTCACACTGAAGGCATCAAAACTATGAATTAACACATGTGGAATTATATACTTAACAAAAAATTGTGAAACAACTGAAAATATGTCTTATATTCTAGGTTCTTCAAAGTAGCCATCTTTTGCTTTGATGACTGCTTTGCACACTCTTGGCATTCTCTTGATGAGCTTCAAGAGGTACTCACCGGAAATGGTCTTCCAACAATCTTGAAGGAGTTCCCAGAGATGCTTAGCACTTGTTGGCCCTTTTGCCTTCGCTCTGTTGTCCAGCTCACCCCAAACTATCTCGATTGGGTTCAGGTCTAGTGACTGTGAAGGCCAGGTCATCTGGCGTAGCACCCCATCACTCTCCTTCTTGGTCAAATAGCCCTTACACAGCCAGGAGGTGTGTTTGGGGTCATTGTCCTGTTGAAAAATAAATGATGGTCAATCTAAACGCAAACCGGATGGAATAGCATGCCGCTGCAAGATGCTGTGGTAGGCATGCTGGTTCAGTATGCCTTAAATTTTGATTAAATCCCCGACAGTGTCACCAGCAAAGCACCCCCACACCATCACACCTCCTCCTCCATGCTTCACGGTGGGAACCAGGCATGTAGAGTCCATCCTGTTATGTTTCGGTAGCTGAGGAGAAACTGCAAAAAATAGCCAAAGTAGCAATATACCAGAGAGGCTGGAAACTATTGGATTGCAGTAACCTAAACTAACCGCCACACTAGAAGTAGCCGTGGAGCGTACCTACGGTAATCCTAGACGCCTCGTCACAGCCGGAGAGATAGCTACACCTAAAGGCAGAAAGATGAATGCTATCTGCCCCGGAGCAGAATCCCCAAAGAAATAGGAAGCCCCCGAACATGTAATGGCGGTTAGACAAGAAGAAAACACAGACACAGACAGAAAATAGAATGAGCAAATGCTGGGGCCCAATCTGTCTAGATAGAAAAGTATAGGAAAGAATTCTGACTGCAACCCAAAAAAAACCCTGACAAAAATACCAACACTTCTGATTAACAAAAAAAAACTGAGATCACACGATCTCTACCACCTAAATCAGATCTCTGGTGCAACACGCAGCAACACAGCAAATAAAAAGTGACAAAGTAACAAAGCAAAAATGCAAACACACAATGAGCACAATTGCAGCGCATGACCCCACAAGGGGACCAGGCTGCAGACCACTGCAAGCAGCAAACCAGCAGTGAAAATCCAACAGAGGAAAAAAAAAAGCAAAACACTTATCTGAATGAGAGCAGGAAAGCAAGATGTGCTCCAAGCAAGAGCAGGATACCAGAAAAGGAAAATGAAAGTGGGCACCACCTCAGAATAATATAATAAGAACAAACGGGATCACTGCTGCATGTGGGGTAACTATGAGCAAAGGAACAAAGAAAAAAGCACATGCATATATTGAAGGATCACCAAACAATTATATAGTCAAAACATATAAAGTTTATTAAAAAAAACAAAAAGACCAATCCATAATAAACACACAAGTTAAAAACATTTAAAAAACGCTCATAGCGTATACAAGTAACAGTCTAAAATAAAGAGTATAATACTCTAGAAACACTCACATGCCTATAATCAGCTAGTAAATATTGCACTGAGGGAGTCTGCTAAAAAAATTGAGCAGAGTAATCCATGTTGTCATCACCATCACAAATGCAAAGATCATTCCATTTGTGACACAAATCATTCCATTTGGTCAGGACTGCCCACTTTCGGAATTTCTGACAGTACAACTCAGTGTCTTCAAGACCCTGATTTAATGCCAACAAGGTTTTATCAGCTTGATCAGTGACATTAGGTTCATCGTACAATAACCCCAGAGCCTGAAAAAATACATCAATATCACTCAAAACAGGATCCCCAGGTGTCAGGGAAAAAGCCCAATCCTGAGGGTCGCCGCGCAGGAGAGATGACAATTTGAACCTGCTGTGCTGCGTTCCCTGAGGACTTAGGCTTTGAGGCAAAAAACAACTTATAGTTATTTTTGAAATTCAGAAATTTAGCCCTGTTATGTTTTGGTAGCTGAGGAGAGCAGGCAAAAACGGCAATACACCAGAGAGGTTGGAATCTACTGGATTGCAGTACCCTGACTAACCACAACTAAAGGCAGCCGTGGAGCGTACCTACGTTGGTCCTAGACGCCTCGTCACAGCCTGAGAAGCTAACTAAACCTAAAGATAGAAAGAGGAAAACTATCTGCCCTGGAGCAGATCCCCAAAGAACATAGGAAGCCCCCAAACATGTAATGGCAGTTAGACAAGAGGAAATACAGACACAGACAGAAAATAGTATGAGCAAACGTTGGGGCCAAATCTTCCTAGAAAGAAAAGGATAGGAAGGACACTTACTGCAATCCCAAAAAACCCTAAAAAGTACCAACTCTACTGTAAGGAAAGGGACGCCGCCATTTTGTATAGGGTCTATACCAGCCTCCATTTTGTCGGTTCACAGAGCCACAGACTGCTAACTACATAGGGCCTATTAGCATATCCAGTACGACCGGTTTTGATGTCCACTATGAATCAAAAGGGCTTTAATATGCTAATTGGTTTAGGCCAGTGTCTGAATGGGATGGTCATTGGTATGTTGAATGGCTCGGACTCAGGCCAGTATTTCCTGCTCCATATGAATTGCAGGCCAGTTAATATGCGTGCTTCAAAGCAAAGGGGAAGGGCCTAGCAGGTTTAAGAGCTGTAGCCATGAACAGGCTGCTCTGAATCCATTTTACACACAGAAGCCAAGAAGATGGTCTAGTAAGGGCCAAAAGAAAACGGACTTGTCTTGCCAAGGGAGCAGCCGCACATGCTTTGGGGACTGTCCAGCAACTGAAGACTGTTACCTGGGGATCGCAGAGCTCCCTGCCTCCCCATGACCATACTACCCGGTAATATTGATCTATAGCTTATACCTTTAAGCCTTGTACATTATCGTTGTATTTTTTCTCTGACTGCAAATCCATTGTAATTACGTTGTATAGCTTTACTGTATATTTCTGTAATTATCTAGTGCGCCCTTAAGGCGATTAAACCATAAAATTAATTTTGGGCTGATGCTTTTACTCTGATCACGAATCTTAGAATACCCAGTGGGTAACAGGTCAACCTCCCCGGCGGCCATTTGCTCTAGGTGCAGTACCCTTACTGACCTGAGAGACAAAGGGGGCGCCGGAGAGCTGTACCTGTGGAGTTACGTCCCATTGGTGACGTGGGAGGAAAGGGGTCGTCCTTCACATTTGGTAATACCCAGGCTACCGTGTGGCGGTCGGCTTAGTTCCTCACATCTACTAATTACAAAAACACCTGAGATCACACGACCTTATTAGGTCTCTGGTGTAACAAAACTAAGCCACAGCCACTGAAAAAACTTGAAAAGGCAAATGAACAAATAACAGAGGCTCAGATAAACTGAGAGGAGCACAAGCTCCCGGAGGGGACCTGGCTGACCTCCACAAGAGTGCAGGAAACAATGCAAAAAGCAAGCACAAAAATACAAGCAGAAAAAATCTTATCTGTTAGCAGAAGATGCAGGCAAAACACAGCAAGCTTCCAAGTGAACCAGGAACCAAAGTTGAGACAAGAACAATTGATCACCGGCAACCCTGATGGGAGGGAACCTCCCTTATATAAGACCAGTCTGTAACTCCTGATCGCCAATCTTCACAATCTTCATTGAATGGTTCAGTACTGTTTGTAACCACCAGAGGGAGCTCCCGCTCAGAATTCATTTCTAACACATTCACAACAGTACCCCCCCCTTGAGGAGGGTCACCGAACCCTCACTTGGGCAACCAGGTCGGTCAGGATGAGCTCTGTGATACGCACGGATCAGTCTCCTAGCATGGATGTCCGAAGCAAACACCCAAGAATTGTCCTCCTGACCATAACCTCTCCACTTAACCAAATACTAGAGTTTCCGTCTAGAAAAACGAGAATCCAATATTTTCTCAACCACATACTCCAGATTGCCCTCAACCAAAACAGGGTCAGGAGGCGCAGCCATAGGAACCACTGGCTCGACAAACCTCTTCAATAAGGACTTGTGGAACACGTTATGGATCTTAAATGTCCATGGAAGAAGTAAACGAAAGGAAACAGGATTAAGAATCTCCATGATCTTATAAGGTCCAATGAATCTAGGCTTAAACTTAGGAGATGCAACTCTCATAGGGATATTTCTTGAGGACAACCAGACCAAGTCCCCCACTTCAAACCGAGGACCATCAGTCCTATGCCGGTTGGCAAACCACTGGGCCCTCTCCTGAGAGAGGGACAACCTCTCCACTACCTGGTCCCAAATCTGCTGCATACGCTCCACAACAGTCAACACCCGGACAGACAGAAGCCTCCGTCTGTCCCGAAGAAAATCGAGGGTGAAACCCAAAATTGCAGAAAAATGGAGACATCAAAGTGGCAGAGCTAGCCCTATTATTAAGAGCAAACTCAGCCAAAGGCAAAAAAGAGACCCAGTCATCCTGATCAGCAGACACTAGGCATCTCAGATAAGTCTCCAATGTCTGGTTTGTTCTCTCAGTTTGTCCATTGGTCTGAGGATGAAAAGCCGAGGAGAAAGACAATTGAACACCAAGTTTAGAACAAAAAGTCCTCCAAAATCTGGAAACAAACTGGACTCCTCTGTCAGACACAATGTTCTCAGGAATGCCGTGTAACCGAACCACGTGCTGAAGGAACAAAGGCACCAATTCAGAGGAGGAAGGCAACTTAGGTAATGGCACAAGATGTATCATTTTGGAAAACCTATCACAAATCACCCAAATAACGGTCATTCTCTGAGAAACAGGGAGGTCGGAAATGAAATGCATAGAGATATGGGTCCATGGTCTCTTCGGCACAGGCAATGGCATTAACAAACCACTAGAGCGAGAGCAAGGCTTAGAGCGAGAGCAAGTCCCGCAGGACTGCACAAATTCCCTGATGTCACGAGACAAAGTAGGCCACCAAAAGGACCGACTAACCAAGTCTCTGGTACCAAAAATTCTGGGATGACCGGTCAACGCGGAACAATGAATCTCAGACATCACACTCTTTTTCCACCGGTCTGGGACAAACAATTTCCCAATAGGGCAGCACTCGGGTTTATCCTCCTGACACCCTTCCAGAGCCAGTCTCAAATTGGGCGAGATGGCGGAAAGAACTACACCCTCTTTCAAAATAACAGCAGGATCAGATAACTCAGGAGAGTCCGCAAGGAAACTCCTCGATAGGGTCATCGGCCTTAACATTCTTAGTGCCAGGAAGAAAGGAAACCACAAAATTAAAACGTGTGAAAAACAAGGCCCACCTGGCCTGTCTAGGATTAGTCGCTTGGCTGATTCCAGATAAATCAGGTTCTTATGGTCCGTGAGGACCACCACCTGATGTTTGGCTCCCTCCAGCCAATGTCTCCACTCTTCAAAAGCCCACTTCATGGCCAATAACTCCCGATTACCCACGTCATAATTACGTTCAGTTGGAGAAAATTTTCGGAGAGAAAAAGGCACAAGGGTTACTTTTAGAGGTCTCTGGATCTCTTTGGGACAAAACGGCACCTGCCCCAATTTCAGAGGCATCAACCTCCACCTGAAATGGCAGAGAAACATCAGGCTGCCGTAGAACAGGAGCAGAAGTGAATCTCTGCTTAATTTCCTGAAACGCAGAGACTGCCACAGGAGGCCAATTCACCACATCAGAACCCTTTTTGGTCAAATCAGTCAATGGTTTAACAATAACAGAGAAATTACCAATAAATTTACGATAAAAATTGGCAAAACCCAAGAATCTCTGAAGAGCCTTTAATGAAGTAGGTTGGACCCAATCACAGATGGCCTGAACTTTGACCGGGTCCATTTCAATAACAGATTGGGACAAAATGAATCCCAGAAATGAGATCCTCTGTACGCCAAAAAGACACTTTGATCCCTTCACATACAGAGCATTCTCTCTCAAAATCTGGAACACAGTCCGAACATGTTTCACATGAGAGTCCCAGTCATTAGAAAAAATCAAGATATCATCCAAATAAACAATCAGAAATTTATCCACAAAATCCCTGAAAATGTCATTCATGAAGGACTGGAAGACAGAAGGAGCATTAGTGAGCCCAAAGGGCATCACTAGGTACTCAAAATGCCCCTCTGGGGTATTGAATGCCGTCTTCCATTCATCCCCGTGCTTAATGCGAATAAGGTTATATGCCCCCCTGAGGTCACGCTTGGTAAACCAAGTAGCACTTTTCACCCTGGAAAACAGGTCAGAAATCAAGGGTAACGGATACTGATATTTCACAGTGATATTGTTCAAGAGACGATAATCAATACACGGCCTTAATGAACCATCCTTTTTGACAACAAAGAAAAAACCAGCACCCAAGGGTGAAGAGGATGGTCTGATATGACCCTTCTCCAATGACTCCTTGATATAAGACCGCATAGCGTCATGTTCAGGTACAGACAAGTTAAAAAGGCGACCTTTAGGGAATTTACTACCAGGCACTAATTCAATAGCGCACTCATAGCTCCTATGAGGGGGCAAGGATGCAGATTTACTTTCGCTAAACACATCAGAAAAATCAGTCAAAAAGTCAGGAACATCCTGAGCCTGGGGAGAGGCAGAAAAAACAGGAGTGTTGGCATTAACACATTGGCAGCCCCAACTGGTTACAGACACAGATTTCCAATCCAAAACAGGATTATGAGACTGTAACCAAGGGAAACCTAGTACAATTATGTCATGCAGATTATACAGCACCAAAAATTTGCAACTCTCCTGATGATCAGGTTCAACCCTCATTATCACCTGAGTAGAGAACTGGGGTTTATTCTCAGCCAAAGGGGTAGAATCAATCCCCAGTAGGGGAATAGACTTCCGTAGGGGTATCAAGGGAAACCCACAACGTTTAGCAAAATCAAAATCCATCAGGTTAATAGCTGCTCCCGAATCAACAAAAGCCTGAGCAGAAAATGTGGACAGGGAGCAAATCAGGGTAACAGTCAACAGAAATTTAGTCTGAACACTACCTAAGACAACTGAGCGTGCAAAACGTCTTCCCCGCTTAGGGCAGACTGAAATAGCATGAGAGGCGTCACCACAGTAGAAACATAACCCATTGCGTTTTCGAAACTCATGACGCTGTGCCCCAGAATCCACTCTATCACACTGCATGGGTTCAGAAGCTGGTTCACAAGGCAACACTATTCCACGCATACCTCTACGCTCACGCAAACGTCTGTCAATTTGAATCGCTAATGACATAGAATCATTGAGACCAGAGGGAGCAGGGAAACCCACCATAACATATTTTACATTCTCTGACAGACCCTTCCGAAAAAGGGCTGCCAAAGCATCATCATTCCATTTGGTCAGGACTGCCCACTTACGAAATTTCTGACAGTATAACTCAGCGTCCTCAAGCCCCTGATTTAATGCCAACAAGGTTTTTTCAGGTTCATCGTACAATAACCCCAGAGCCAGAAAAAATGCATCGACATTACTCAAAACAGGGTCCCCAGGTGTCAGGGAAAAAGCCCAATCCTGAGGATCGCCGCGCAGGAGAGAGATGACAATTTGAACCTGCTGCGCTGCGTTCCTGAGGACTTAGGTTTTAAGGCAAAAAACAACTTACAGTTATTTTTGAAATTCAGAAATTTAGCTCGATCCCCTAAAAACAAATCTGGCATGGGAATCCTAGGTTCCACAACAGGCAACCCTGCAAGATAGATAGCAATACTCCGAACTTCAGTGGCAAGCTGATCCACACGGCCAGACAACTGTGCAAGCTCCATTGAGAGAAAAAAAAAATCCTCCTCAGCACTCAGAGAAACAGAGGGAAAAAAAAAAAAATCTCTGACAACTCTGACAATCCCTTTTTTTTTTCCACACTATTTTTCCCTTCTGTGAGTACAATATAATTTTCAGTTTGGCCGGTGATACTGTTATGTTTTGGTAGCTGAGGAGAGCAGGCAAAAACGGCAATACACCAGAGAGGTTGGAATCTACTGGATTGCAGTACCCTGACTAACCACCACAACTAAAGGCAGCCGTGGAGCGTACCTACGTTGGTCCTAGACGCCTCGTCACAGCCTGAGAAGCTAACTAAACCTAAAGATAGAAAGAGGAAAACTATCTGCCCTGGAGCAGATCCCCAAAGAACATAGGAAGCCCCCAAACATGTAATGGCGGTTAGACAAGAGGAAATACAGACACAGACAGAAAATAGTATGAGCAAACGTTGGGGCCAAATCTTCCTAGAAAGAAAAGGATAGGAAGGACACTTACTGCAATCCCAAAAAACCCTAAAAAGTACCAACTCTACTAATTACAAAAACACCTGAGATCACACGACCTCTACCACCTGAATTAGTTCTCTGGTGTAACAAAACTAAGCCACAGCCACTGAAAAAACTGGAAAAGGCAAATGAACAAATAACAGAGGCTCAGATAAACTGAGAGGAGCACAAGCCCCCGGAGGGAACCTGGCTGACCTCCACAAGAGTGCAGGAAACAATGCAAAAAGCAAGCACAAAAATACAAGCAGAAAAAATCTTATCTGTTAGCAGAAGATGCAGGCAAAACACAGCAAGCTTCCAAGTGAACTAGGAACCAAAGTTGAGACAAGAACAATTGATCACCGGCAACCCTGATGGGAGGGAACCTCCCTTATATAAGACCAGTCTGTAACTCCTGATCGCCAATCTTCACAATCTTCATTGAATGGTTCAGTACTGTTTGTAACCACCAGAGGGAGCTCCCGCTCAGAATTCATTTCTAACACATTCACAACATAGCCCGATCCCCCAAAAACAAATCTGACATGGGGATCCTAGGTTCCACAACCGGCAACCTAGCAAGATAGGTAGCAATACTCCGAACCTCAGTGGCAAGCTGATCCACACGGCCAGACAACTGTGCAAGCTCCATTGAGAGAGAGAAAAAAATCCTCCTCAGCACCCAAAGAGAAAGAGGGAAAAAAAAATCTCTGACAACTGTGACAACTTTTTTTTTTTCTTTCCACACTATTTTTCCCTTCTGTGAGTACCATATAATTTTCAGTTTGGCCGGTGATACTGTTGTGTTTAGGTAGCTGAGGAGAAAAAGCAAAAACGGCAATACACCAGAGAGGCTGGAACCTATTGGATTGCAGTAACCTGAACTAACCACACAACTAGAGGTAGCCGTGGAGCGTTTCTACATTGATCCTAGACGCCTCGTCACAGCCTGAGAGATAACTACATCTAAAGGCAGAAAGAGGAAAGCTATCTGCCCCAGAGCAGATCCCCAAAGAAAATAGGAAGCCCCCAAACATGTAATGGCGGTTAGACAAGAAGAAGCACGGACACAGACAGAAAATAGAATGAGCAAACGCTGGGCCCAATCTGTCTAGACAGAAAAGTACAGGAAAGGATTCTTACTGCAATCCAAAAAAAAACCTAAAAAATACCAACTCTACTGATTGCAAAAACACCTGAGATCACACGATCTCCACCACCTAAATAAGATCTCTGGTGTAACAAAACTAAGCCGCAGCCACTGAAAAAACAGGCAAAAGCAAATGAACAAATAACAGTGGCTAAAGATAAACTGAGAGGAGCACAGGCCCCAGGAGGGGACCCGGCTGACCTCCACAAAAGTGCAGAAAACTATGCAAAAAGCAAGCACAAAAAGAAAAGCAGAAAATATCTTATCTGAAAGCAGAAGATGTAGGCAAGACTCAGAAAACTTCCAAATGAACCAGGAACCACAATTGAGACAAGAACAATTGATCACCGGCAACCATCATGGGAGGGAACCTCCCTTATATCAGTCCAGTCAGAGATCCCAGATTGCCATTCCTCGCTGTAAGGTTCAGTACTGTCTGTAACCACCAGAGGGAGCCTCTGCTCAGAAACCATCTCTAGCACATTCATAACACTCTCCCCTCTGTACCAGTCTGTCATTGTAAATTTGTTTACTGTAAACGATATCTATAACTTTGTATGTAACCCCTTCTCATGTACAGCACCATGAAATTAATGGCGCTATATAAATAAATAATAATAAATTGTTTGGTGTGTCTCCCAGGTGGCTTGTTGCAAACGTTAAATGACACTTTTTATGGATATCTTTGAGAAATGGCTTTCTTCTTGCCACTCTTCCATAAAGGCCAGATTTGTGCAGTGTATGACTGATTGTTATCCTATGGACAGACTGTCCTACCTCAGCTGTAGATCTCTGCAGTTCATCCAGAGTGATCATGAGCCTCTTGGCTGCATCTCTGATCAGTCTTCTCCTTGTTTGAGATGACAGTTTACAGGGATGGTCGGGTCTTGGTAGATTTGCAGTGGTATGTTACACCTTCCAATTCAATATGATCACTTGCACAGTGCTCCTTGGGATGTTTAAAGTTTTGGAAATCATTTTGTAGACTGTGAGCCCTTGCGGGCAGGGTCCTGTCTCCTTCTGTACTTGTGTGTGTCTTGTATTGCTCATGTTTATTGTACTTGTCTTTATTTGCCCCTTTTCACATGTAAAGCGCCATGGAATAAATGGCGCTATAAAAATGTATAGTAATAATAATAATATCCAAATCCGGCTTTAAACTTCTCCACAACAGTATAACGGACCTGCCTGTTGTGTTCCTTGGTCTTTATGATGCTCTCTGTGCTTCAAACAGAACCCTGAGACTATCACAGAGCAGGTGCATTTATACAGAGACTTGATTACACACAGGTGCAGCGTCGGACTGGAACACCTTGGGCCCACCAGAGAAAATCATTCTTGGGGCCCACTATGTCTGTCAAGATCCCGTCTGGGTTGGAGCCGATGTTACTGCAAACACTAGGGGAAGCAGAGGCAGGTAGCGTAGTCAGGTGGCAGCCAGAGGTCGGTACACAGGAAAGCAGTGTTTGTAGCAATGGATCAGGCGGATAACGTAGTCAGGTGGCAGCCGGAGGTCGGTACACAGGAAAGGCAGTTCGGTAACAGAGGAGCAGGCAGATAACGTAGTCAGGTGGCAGCCGGAGGTCGGTACACAGGAGAGCAGTGTTTGTAGCAATGGATCAGGCGGAGAGCGTAGTCAGAAGGCAGGCCGAGGTTGGTTCACAGGAGAGCAGTGTTTGTAGCAATGGATCAGGCGGAGAGCGTAGTCAGAAGGCAGGCCGAGGTCGGTTCACAGGAGAGCAGTGTTTGTAGCAATGGATCAGCAGGAAACGCTTGACTAAAGGCTTGGAGCTCAATAATCTCGCAATGACACACCCACAGGGCCAGGTTTATATAGGGTGTGTAATTGGCAATCAGAGGCCCAATCAAGAGAGCACTAGGTGTAGCCAATCAGGAAGAACAGTCAATGGTATCTGGGTTCAGCAAGGAACTTTGCAGCCAGCAGAATAGCTCAGATGGTAGAGCTGCTGGCCAGTGGACAAGAGGTACTGGGTTCGACTCTTGACAATGTAGCTACATAGAAATAAATACAAGACCACAAATTCTGCAGTAAAACACACTAGTATCAGGGTATAATATAAGGTAGTACATGTCTTAATTATGTAGCAGGAGTTGGGGTAGCCTCCCTCATAGGGGATAATGCTGCCCCCCTCATAGAGGATAATGCTGCCCCCCCTCATAGGGTATAATGATATATATATAGATAGATAATAGATAGATACCATATATACTCGAGTATAAGCCGACCCCCCTAATTTTGCCACAAAAAAATGGGAAAACTTATCGACTCGAGTATAAGCCTAGGGTGGAAAATGAGATTATGCCCCATATGCTGCCCCATGTATTATGCCCACAAGATGCTCCATAGATTGTGCCCCATATGCTGCCCATGTATTATGCCCCCATAGATTGTGCCCCCATAGATGCTCCACAGATTGTGCTCTCATAGATGCTCCATAGATTATGCCCCCATAAATGCTCCTTAGATTATGCCCCATAGATGCTCCATAGATTATGCCCCCATAGATGCTCCATAGATTATGCCCCATAAGTGCTCCTTAGATTATGCCCCCATAGAAGCTCCATAGATTGTGCCCCCATAAATGCTCCTTAGATTATGCCCCCATAGATGCTCCATAGATTATGCCCCCATAAGTGCTCCTTAGATTATGCCCCCATAGAAGCTCCATAGATTGTGCCCCCATAAATGCTCCTTAGATTATGCCCCCATAGATGCTCCATAGATTATGCCCCCATAGATGCTCCATAGATTATGCCCCCATAAGTGCTCCTTAGATTATGCCCCCATAGAAGCTCCATAGATTGTGCCCCCATAGAAGCTCCATAGATTGTGCCCCTATAAATGCTCCATAGATTATGCCCCCATAGATGCTCCATAGATTATGCCCCCATAGATTTTGCCCCCATAAATGCTCCACAGATTATGCCCCCATAGATGCTCCTTAGATTATGCCCCATAGATTATGCCCCATAAATGCTCCACAGATTATGCCCCCATAGATTATGCCCCATAAATGCTCCACAGATTATGCCCCCATAGATTATGCCCCCATAAATGCTCCTTAGATTATGCCCCCATAGATTATGCCCCCATAGATGCTCCTTAGATTATGCCACCATAGATTATGCCCCCATAAATGCTCCACAGATTATGCCCCCATAAATGCTCCACAGATTATGCCCCCATAAATGCTCCACAGATTATGCCCCCATAGATTATGCCCCCATAAATGCTCCTTAGATTATGCCCCATAAAAGCTCCATAGATTGTGCCCCCATAGATTATGCCCCCATAAATGCTCCTTAGATTATGCCCCCATAGATGCTCCTTAGATTATGCCCCCATAGATTATGCCCCCATAAATGCTCCACAGATTATGCCCCCATAAATGCTCCAGATTATGCCCCCATAGATTATGCCCCCATAAATGCTCCACA
Organism: Oophaga sylvatica; assembly: GCA_033576555.1. NCBI lineage: Eukaryota > Metazoa > Chordata > Amphibia > Anura > Dendrobatidae > Oophaga > Oophaga sylvatica. The sequence goes on along the minus strand of JARQOD010000003.1, from coordinate 572,145,776 downwards.
GATTATGCCCCATAGATTATGCCCCCATAAATGCTCCACAGATTATGCCCCCATATATTATGCCCCCATAGATTATGCCCCATAAATGCTCCACAGATTATGCCCCCATAGATTATGCCCCATAGATGCTCCACAGATTATGCCCCCATAGATTATGCCCCCATAGATGCTCCACAGATTATGCCCCCATAGATTATGCCCCCATAGATGCTCCACAGATTATGCCCCATAGATTATGCCCCCATAGATGCTCCACAGATTATGCCCCCTAGATTATGCCCCCATAGATGCTCCACAGATTATGCCCCCATAGATGCTGCAACAAAACAAAAAAAAAAAGACATACTCACCTCTCGACGCTGGGGGCCAGGTGCTGGTGTCCTGAGCAGGCGGGGACACCGGCGCGCTATGGGTGACAGGTGCCGGTGTCTCCGCTGGCTCAGGGCCCCGGCACATGCGATATTTACCTGTCACCGGGTCCACTGCTGAGCGCCGCTGTCTTCGGTCCTCCGGCAGTGAATGCTCAGGCAGGGGGCGCGGCGCTCACTAATAACGTCATCGCGCCCTCTGCCTGAACATCGCAGCAAGAGAGGACACGATGACACAGCGGCGCTCAGCGGTTGGAGCGGGTGACAGGTAAGTAATGATATTCACTGCTTCCCACGCCCACATGGATTATATTTATCATCATTAGTCATTTAGGACAACATTGGATCATTCAGAGATCCACAATGAACTTCTGGAGTGAGTTTGCTGCACTGAAAGTAAAGGGGCCAAATAATATTGCACGCCCCACTTTTCAGTTTTTGTATTTCCACATAAATTTAAAATAACCAATAAATTTCGTTCAACTTCACAATTGTGTCCAACTTGTTGTTGATTCTTCACCAAAAATTTACATTTGGTATCTTTATGTATGAGGCTGAGTTTCCACGATCCGGAATGCATCAGGATATGCTGCGTGTTTGACGCTGTGCGTTGGCGCAGCGTCAAACACGCAGCGTCCAGATGTTACAGCATAGTGGAGGGGATTTCAAGAAATACGCAGGCGGAAGACCTGCGTTTCCGGACATGCGGCGCGTCTTTTCAGACCGCAGCATGTCCTAGCCCGTTGCAGCGACGGTGTCCGGAACACATCTGGAAAGAGCACGCGTCAAAAGGGGGCGTGGCTTAGGACGGACCATGGAACCACAGCCTAAAGCATGATATGTGGGAAAAGGTTGAAAAGTTCCAGGGAGCCGAATACTTTCGCAAGGCACTGTAAAAGCTCATGTTAAAATCACATTGCAGTCTGATAGCAATCGCACTGCATTCGTATGTAAATTGGATGCTAGGTGTGAAGAATCAGATTGTACTCGCACAAAAAATGCATGACACTCGCATGACACTTGCATTACACTCGTCCGACTCTCCTGCATCAAAATCGGACCGATTTTTAAATTGCTAGTGTGTCTTCCAGTCTTTGAGGCTATGTGCACATGTTCGGGAATTGCCGCGGAAATTTCCGCGGCAATCCCGCACCTCCCTGCCATGGGAAATACGCATTTTAGAGGTATGCGTATTCCCGCTAAAAACTAGCGTTTTGCAAGCGTAATTAGCTTGCAGAATGCTAGCGTTTTCCAAGCGATCTGTAGCATCGCTTGGAAAACTGATTGACAGGTTGGTCACACTAGTCAAACATAGTGTTTGACATGTGTAACCAACTTTTTACTATTGATGCTGCCTATGCCGCAGCAATAGTAAAAAGATATCATGTTAAAAATAACAAAAAAAACATAAAAAATCTTGATATTCTCACCTTCCGGCAGCCCCCGCAGCCTTCCTGGTCTTCGCGATGCTCCCGGCAACTCCCGTTTTCATTGATGCCTGGCAACAATGACCCCAGATGACGTAGCATCACTGGGAACGGGATTGGCCGGGAGAGTCGCTGAGAGGCGGGAAGGCTGCGGGGGCTGCCGGAAGGTGAGAATATCATGATTTATTATATTAATTATTATTTAACAGGGATATGGTACCCAGGGCCTGGAGGAGAGTCTCCTCTCCTCCAGACACTGGGTACCATCCGCACATGAACCGCTCACTTTGCGCATGGTGGGCATAGCCACATGTGGAAAGTAAGCCGCTCAATGCATTCCTATGGAGGCAAAATCGCCGCGATTCCGCAAAAAGAATAAGCATGCTGCGCATTTTTCCGCTGCAGGAAAACACGCAGCATGTGCGCAGCATTGCGGAATCCCATAGAATATAATTGGTTGCGTTGTGTAAGCGTTTTTGTTAGTGGCAAAAACGCTAACAATCCGCAACTTGTGCACATAGCCTGAGGCAGATTCCTTATGGAATCTGATCCAAACTTGAAATTGTGATGTCGAAAGGCTGGATAGCACATTATGGGGGAAAAAAAGTCTTAGGCTATGTTCACACATTGCATTTTTGCTGCATTTTTTATGCCAAGTTTAAGCTGCTTACAAAAAGCAGACGTTGCTTAGTTTTTGCTGCGTTTTTTTATTAGGTTTTGCTGCGTGTTTGTCGCATTTTTTTACCTCGTTTTTGTCAGGGTACATGTGTCTGTTGTGCATGCTGATAAAGTTTAGTGCTTTAACCCTTTAACGACCGCCGATACGCCTTTTAACGGCGGTCATTAAGGGTACTTAAACCACAGCGCCGTTAATTAACGGCGCTGTGGAAAAAGTGAATAGCGCCCCCCAGAAGCGCATTTTCTCCAGGGTCTCGGCTACGGGGGTAGCCGAGACCCCAGAGAACATGAATCGGGTCGGTTTTTACCGACACCGATGTTGCGATCGCCGTTATTAACCCTATAACGGCGATCGCAACAACAAAAAAAAAATGTTGTGCCATTTAATTTCTCTGTCCTCTGATGTCATTGGACATCAGAGGACAGAGAAAAAGGGTCCCTGGGACCCCCATGTGGCCCCCGATCTCCTGCATGTGGCCCCCGATCTCCTGCATGTGGCCCCCGTGCCCTTCTGCCTCCCCCGGTGCCGCCGCCATTGAGAAAATGGCGGGCGCACTGCCCCGCTGTGCTGGGGGGGGGATGGGCAATTTTCTCTGGGGTCTCGGCTACCGGTGGTAGCCGAGACCCCAGAAAACATGATCCGGGTCGGTATTCACCGATCCCGGTGTTACGATCGCCGCTATACAGCATAACGGCGATCACAAAAAAAAAAAAATGATTTCTCTCCCCTCTGATGTGATTGCACATCAGAGGGGAGAAAATGAGGGTCCACAGGTCCCCCGATCGCCCCCCCTATACCTCCCGGTGTCCTCGGTCCTCCCGCAGGCCCCAGGATCCCGGCGTCTTCTTCCTGGAAAAAAAAAATGGCGGGCGCATGCGCAGTGCGCCCACCGATCTGCTTGGCGGCAGATTCAAAATTTTTTTCATTCATTCACATAAAAGTGCATTTTGATCACTGTGATAAACTATCACAGTGATCAAAATAAAAAAAACAGTACATAACCCCCCCATTTATCACCCCCTTAGTTAGGGACATATAATAAAATATAGAAATTATATTTATTTTCATTTTTCCATTAGGGTTAGGGTTATAATTAGGTTTAGGGTTATTAGTTAGGGTTAGCATTAGGATTAGGGGTTAACATTAGGGTTAGGGTTATAATTTGGGTTAGGGTTCATACTGCGTTATGGCAGTCCGTTAGACGGACTGCATTACACCGCGGTATAACGCGGTGTAACGCAGTCCGTTAACACTGCCATTCACCCCCATTTGAGGGCGCATCGCGACGCATGCCGTAAAGCAGCATGCGTTCGCGACGTGCCATCATTCAGTGACGGAGCCTCGGACGCGGGCTGCAGCGTCTGGGCTCCATCACCGCTAGCGCAGATGAATCATCTGCTGATTCATCTGCGCTAGCGGGTATAGCATAACGCGATCGTGTTATGCTATACCGTTACCAGCCCGTCAACGCTATGTGTTGAACGGGCTGGTAAAACGCAAAATGAACCTAGCCTTAGGGTTAGGGTTATAATTAGGGTTATAATTAGGGTTAGAATTAGGGTTAGGGTTACAATTAGGGTTAGGGTTAAAATTAGGGTTAGGGTTACAATTAGAGTTAGGGTTACAATTAAGGTTACGGTTACAATTAGGGTTGGAATTAGGGTTGGGATTTAGGTTAGGATTAGGGTTGGGATTAGGGTTAGGGGTGTGTTGGGGTTAGGATTGGAGCTAGAATTGAGGGGTTTCCACTATTTAGGCACATCAGGGGGTCTCCAAACACGACGTGGCGTTCAAAAAGTCAAATGGCGCTCCTCCCTTCTAAGCCCTGCCGTGCGCCCAAACAGTGGTTTACCCCAACATATGGGGTATCAGCGTACTCAGGACAAATTGCACACCAATTTTGGGGTTCTAATTTCTCCTGTTACCCTTGGGAAAATAAAAAATAGCTGGCTAAAAAAAATCATTTTTGAGAAAAAAAATGATTTTTTATTTTCACAGCTCTGCGTTTATACATTTCTGTGAAACACTTGGGGGTTCAAAGTGCTCACCACACATCTAGATAAGTTCCTTAAAGGTTCTAGTTTCCAAAATGGGGTCACTTGTGGGGGGTTTCCACTGTTTAGACACATCAGGGGGTCTCCAAACACGACGTGGCGTTCAAAAAGTCAAATGGCACTCCCTCCCTTCCGAGCCCTGCCGTGCGCCCAAACAGTGGTTTACCCCAACGTATGGGGTATCAGCGTACTCAGGACAAATTGCACACCAATTTTAGGGTTCTAATTTCTCCTGTTACCCTTGGGAAAATAAAAAATAGCTGGCTAAAACAATCATTTTTGAGGAAAAAAATGATTTTTCATTTTCATGGCTCTACGTTTATAAATTTCTGTGAAGCACTTGGGGTTCAAAGTGCTCTAGTGGTCTAGTTTCCAAAATGGTGTCAATTGCAGGGGGTTTCTACTGTTTAGGCACATCAAGGGCTCTGCAAACACAACATGACGCCCGCAGAACATTCCATCAAAGTCTGCATTACAAAATGGCGCTCCTTCCCTTCCAAGCACTCCCATGCGCCCAAACAGTCGTTTCACCCCACATATGGGGTATCAGCGTACTCAGGAAAAATTGCACAACAACTTTTGGGGTCCAATTTCTCCTGTTACCCTTGGAAAAATAAAAAAAATAGCGGGCTAAAGAATCATTTTTGAGGAAAAAAATGATTTTTTATTTTCACGGCTCTACGTTTATAAATTTCTGTGAAGCACTTGGGGGTTAAACGTGCTCACCACACATCTAGATAAGTTCCTTAAGGGGTCTAGTTTCCAAAATGGTGTCATTTGTGGGGGGTTTCCACTGTTTAGGTGTATCAGGGGCTCTCCAAGCGCGACATGGCGTCCAATTTCAATTCCAGCCAATTTTGGTTTGAAAAAGTCAAACGGCACTCCTTCCCTTCCAAGCCCTGCCGTGCGCCCAAACAGTGGTCCCTCTCCCACATATGGGGTATCAGCGTACTCAGGACAAATTGGACAACAACCTTTGTGGTCTAATTTCTCCTGTTACCCTTGGGAAAATAAAAAATTGGGGACTAAACTATCAGGTTTGTGGTAAAAATATGACGTTTTATTTTCATGCCCGGGAGTTATAAACTTCTGTGAAGCACTTGGGGGTTCAAAGTGCTCACCACACATCTATATAAGTTCCCTAGGGGGTCTAGTTTCCAAAATGGTGTCACTTGTGGGGGGTTTCCACTGTTTAGACACATTAAGGCCTCTACAAACACGACATGGCATCCAGCCAATTCTGCGTTGAAAAAGTCAAACGGCGCTCCTTTCCTTCCAAGCTCTGCCATGCACCCAAACAGTGCTTTACCCCACATATGGGGTATCAGCATGCTCAGGACAAATTGCACAAAAACTTTTTGGGTCTTGTTACCCTTGGGAAAATAAAAATTGGGGTGAACAGATCGTTTTTGTGGAAAAAATATGATTTTTTATTTTCACGGTTGTATGTTATAAACTTCTGTGAAGCACTTGGAGGTTCAAAGTGCTCACCACACACATCTAGATAAGTTCCTTAGGGGGTCTAGTTTCCAAAATAGGGTCACTTGTGATGGGTTTCCACTGTTTAGACACATCAGGGTCTCTACAAACGCGACATGGCGTCCAGCCAATTCTGCGTTTGAAAAAGTCAAATGTCGCTCCTTCCCTTGCGACCTCTGCCGTGAGCCCAAAAAGTGGTTTACCCCCACATATGGGGTATCGGCTTATTCAGGAGAAATTGCACAACAAATTTTGTGGTTCATTTTTTCTTTTAACAGTTGTGAAAATAAAAAAAATTGGTTCCGAAGTAAAGTTTTTGCAAAAAAAGTTAAATGTTAATTTTTTCCTTCCACATTGCTTCAGTTCCTGTGAAGCACGTAAAGGGTTAATAAACTTCTTGAATGTGGTTTTGAGCACCTTGAGGGGTGCAGTTTTTAGAATGGTGTCACTTTTGGGTATTTTCTATCGTGTAGACCCCTCAAAGTGACTTCAAATGTGATGTGGTTCCTAAAAAAAAATGGTGTTGTAAAAATGAGAAATCGCTGGTCAACTTTTAACCCTTATAACTTCATAAAAAAAAAAAATTTTGTTCCCAAAATTGTGCTGATGTAAAGTAGACATGTGGGAAATGTTATTTATTAAGAAATTTGTGTGACATATCTCTCTGATTTTAGGGCATAAAAATTTAAAGTTTGAAAATTGTTAAATTTTTAAAATTTTCGCCATATTTCCATTTTTTTCATAAATAAACACAAGTCATATCAAAGAAATTTTACCACTAACGTGAAGTACAATATGTCACGAAAAACATTCTCAGAATCAGCTGGATTCGTTAAAGCGTTCCAGAGTTATAAACTCATAAAGTGACAGTGGTCAGAATTGTAAAAATTGGCCCTGTCATTAAGCTGCAAAATGGCTCTGTCACTAAGGGGTTAAGAAAAAGTCTCATTTAACGTCATTAGGTTTTGGCATAAAAAATGCAGCAAAACCTGATACTTTTTCAGTGTTTTTTTTTACACTACCCATTGCTTCCAATGGGTGAAAAACACTGCAAAAGCGCTGAAAGAAATGACATGCTGCATTTTGCAAAAAACAGGCATTTTGACAAAACAGTCAGGAAAGAAAACCAATGTGTGTGCATGAGTTCTTTGAAATCTCATATATATATGAAAATTTTCATAAAAAATGCTGCAAAAAAAATGAAGCAAAAAAAATGAAGCAAATGTGTGAACATATCATTAAACAGTTAAAAAAACACCTGAAAAAAATGCTTTAAGGATATGTACACACTACATGTTTTCAGGCAGTTTCTTAAAGAGCAGCAAAACCGAGTGAAAAATGAACATAGTGCACAGTAATGTCGACACGACATTGCTGTTCACATATTCTGCTTTCTAACACTTCTTTTAACCGCTTCAGGGGTTGGAAACATGTAGCATGTTCATTCTGCAGGCGGCCTCTGCTAGGAAGCCACCTGCGCTCTATACTGAGTGCTGAACGAAAGACGCCGGCTGCGGGGAAAACTTAACAGTTGTGCCGAAAGTCTGATAGAAGCCGTGTAGTGATGAGCGAATGTGCTGGGATAAGGTGTTCTCCAAGCATGCTCGGGTGTTAACCGAGTGACTTCGTTGTGCTCGAACAATAATTTCGAGTCCCTGCGGCTGCATGTCTCGCGGCTGTTCGACAGGCGCAACACATGCAGAGATTGCCTAACAAACAGGAAATTCCTGCATGTGTTGCAGCTGTTCAACAGCCACGAGACATGCAGCCGCATTGACTTATACATATTTTTCGAACACACCGAAGACACTCGGTTAGCACCCGAGCATGGAGGTGTGAGCAGGTTGCGGGATGCTGTGACGGACAAGTGGCAGAGCAAGGGTTAACAGTTTTACTTAACAGGGGAATACTCCAAGCAGGGAGGCAAACAGTTAAAGGAAGGACAAAAAACAGTTCAGATGTGCAGAGTCAATGAACAACAAGGGAAAATATAGTGGCAGTTCGTGTTAGATCAACTTAGCCTGTCAGACATCTTCGAGGCCGTGGCAATTACAGTGCAGGCGATAACGCCAACAACGGGTTGTTCTGGTGGGTTCCTGAAGAAAACGATGACGGGGACCTGGCGGAAATGGCTAGTCTCGGATGCTCTCTGTAGGATCCTTAGTCCAGAGATCGTTGTGGCGGGAAGGTACAGGCCACAGAACTCTCTGAGTTGCTCACAGTTACGTACCCGGTCTCTCTTGGGCGGCATGCGCGTGTCTCAGGGTGTCTGACTACTTGTTTAGCGGGGACCAGCTGGCACTTGGCATGTCTCTGTTCATAGTCTCTGTGGGTAGCAACGAGAATGCTCGGGCGTGGGCCTACACTGCTACGCTGCTCAAGGGACGGAGCACTCACTTCTCCCTGCCGCGCGCTGTCTGCTCCTGCCAATTCTGCCAGTTTCCGCGCGTGCTCAGACTTCGGACCTCTAGCCCCGCTCCCTGCTGTCGAGTGCAAAGGTTGGTCCAGTTCTTTAAGCTTTCCCCCGGACAACAGGGGAGACAGCCCGGACAATTCCGGACCCAGCGCAAGAATGGTACCCCTAGCCCGGTCCTTCTGCTTACACTGCCAGTCTCCTTTTGCTCGCCATTCCACGGGCGAGAGTTCTTGTTGAACCGCTGACACTCTTCATTTCCCAGATGATTCGCTGCCAAATAAACTGGTCGTTATTGTATCTGTTGGGGGGGTATTCCATCTGTTGTCTGTTCAGTGCGGCTTAAGTCAGATTGCGTAGTAGAATCCGGCTGGGTAGTAGAGTTAGATTGAATGGACGAGGACTGACCAAATACTGAACGTGTGAACGAGGCCTAAGAGTATGTTCACTCAAACTTAACATGGGTTTTGAAGCAGATTTTTTCCAAAATGCACATCAAAAACCTGTTACAAATATTATTTGAATACGCCTTCTATTAATGTTAATGGAAAACGCTCAGCAAAGCATATGAGGAAAAAATAGAACTGTGTGCACAATGGGAGAGTTTTCTCATAAAAATCTTATTCAAAGAGTATTTGAAGCCATTTCCATGTGGGAAGAATCCGATCCAAAATCCACTTCAAGACGATGTGCAAACATAATGCTATTGTGCAGTGGTCCGGTACGGAAGACATTTGTCCGTTGAAGAGTAGTGGGGGTGCATATACTTTATAACTTTACTATTGGGGGCATAATTTACTTGGCTAAAAAAAAAAAATCAAAGAAACTTTAAAATAGATGTAACCGGACGAGCAATGTGCTGCCGAACATTGGCCGCTCAGGAGTTAATGAAAATGGAATTGAAAACTCATAGCCTCATTGCAGTAAGGTAATGATGTCCTGCAGCATGAACACGGCAGCGATAACTAAACAATATTCATCACAGGAGCCTCTGGGAACAGCTGCCATTAATACTGCGATCATGGTGTGCAGGGGCAGAGCAGGCGGCTCGCACTGTCTGACAGCAGCGGCTCAAAGTGTGACATTGAAAAATATTCACAGTGACACAGCCACCAATCACACCGAGACCTGCTTAAAGCTCCATAGGCGCCACATGCCGCGGCCCAGCGCTCTGAACCCAGAGCCAACGGGCCGAATATTGATAGAGAGTTGGGTTAGCAAATAATAATACAAAAGAGGAATGGCCTGGGGAGGCCTGCGTAAGTCATTTATAAGCTTCACCTGTGCCCTCCACCCCTCACCCAAAAAACAAAAGCTATCATTACATTATTAACTTACCATAAACCAGAAATCATTACGGCCTGAAAAACTGACCGAAAACCATTGCCCTGATTCTGTGCTACATGAACCGTTCCCATTAATCCGATCATTTCTGGTTAATCCTGCTCTCAGAACTTTTCCAGTTTTGACCACTTTAAGGGCTTTCAGTGAGTTTTTGATGTTGCAGAATTTCTGCACCTATTATTTAAATTAGGTTTCTGGCATTTTTTCATTACGTTTTTTGTGCGCTTTTTTAACATGCTTTTTTATCTCAGTTTTTGTCTCTGTTTGGCGCACCATTTTGTAAGTAATGTTGCATTGTGTTAAAGCTTTCTGGTATTTTGCTTTCACTAAACTTTATTGACATACTCAGGTGCGGACTGCATGTATTTTTGATGCGTTTTTGACGCACTAAAAGCGTTTTTTTACTTGCATGTTTTCAGCATTTAATGTAAGTCTACAGGGAAAATTTGCACTGAAACTCAATGTACCGCATGGAAAATTGAAATGCTGCGGATTTGAAAAATGCACCCCAGGTCAGTTTCCACAGCATAAGTAATAAGCACAATGGGCATGAGTTTTCTAGAAATCCCATTCACTTTGCTGGAACTGAAAGATGCTGAATTTTTTATGCAGGGAAAACGCACAGCTTCAAAAACGAAATAAAAGCTCATCGTGAAAACGTAGCGTTAAATTTAAAATAACAAAAAAAGAGAAAATCGAATATCCTTGTGGATTCTGCACCACAAAAAATATAAAAAATTAGCATTCGTATGAGATTAAGTTAAAATTTATCAACTTTGCTGGAACTGTAAACTGCTGTGGAATTTACATGCAGAAAATCCCCACAAAATATTCAAGTATAAACTCACCCTAAGGCCGGAGTCACACTGGCGTGTAACATCTGATGTGAGAGCATCGGATGCAATATTTTAATGACCCTTGATATCTGAGTACAGTGCGATATTTCATAGACTTGTATGAGTGCGAGTGAGCCGAGTCTCGCTGCAAATCGCGGCATGCTGCGATTGTTCTCTCGCACCAAACAGGCATGAGAATATAATCGCAGATCTGAGCTGTCCAATAGTATAACAATGAGCCGAGTGCTGTGCAATGCTTTATCGTATAGCACTCGGCCGTGTTTTACGGTAGTGTGACTCCGGCCTAACATAGCAGAACCGCTGCAGATTTTCCTTAGGCTGGGTGTAGAGTTTGCAAAATAGTTGCAAATTTTACATGCAGATTTTCCAGATGTAAAGTCTGCAGCACAATACAGCACAGCACCCAGCCATCCTGGATAAAGCCCGATTTGAGGACTCAGTTCCACCACATCAGGGCTTTGGCCTGGCTTCTATTACTCACCCTCTCTTCAACGTTTTCATCGTTTTGTAATTCCTCCTCTTTGGGGGACAAGGCCAGATCTCTCTGTGCTGACATAAATGAAAGTATAATATTCACACTTTTCCTGGGATCAGATCTGCCCAGGACTCAAACACCTGCGTTTATGTTCTCAGGCAGGACCTCTAGTTAGGAGCTAGAGTCATATCTAGGAGCGGGGCAGCTGGGGCATGTGCCCCAGTAGCAGCCAGAAGGGGACGCTGTTGGGCCTCATAGTGCGGTGGTCCAAAGTGTCTCCCCCTCCGAAGCTGCATTTTGCCACCCCTCCGGACAGCAGACAGCTGGCTCACAGAACATGCAGTTTGCCGGGTCTAGTGAACAATTTAAGCTCTGACCTCCAGGTCAGAGCTATGTCAGCAGCATGAACAGGTCATAAGATCACACTGCTGACGTCACTCGCAGAAACTCAAAGAAAATTGGCAGTAAGTGCGCCACACTAGTGGAACTGAAGACACCAAAGACTAAATGTAATGGTGAAGGGGGTGAGATTTGCTGTGTATGGGGGTATTTGCTGTATGTGTGGGTATTTATTGTGTGGTGCTGGAGGAGATTTACAATGTGTGGGAGGATATTTAGTGTAAGAGGCTGAGAGAGATTTACTGTGTGTGGGGAGTATTTACTTGTGGGGGTATTTACTGTGCATTTACTGTGTGGGGGAGATTTACTGTGTGTGGTGTGGGAGATTTACTGTGTGGTGGGGAAATTTACTGTGTGTGGGGGTAGATTTAGTGTAATGGGAGATGATTTGAGGACACAAGTTTGGGGAGCAAGGAAGGGACAGGTGCAGACACAATATGGGGAGTTGGAGAAATTTGAAGACACAATATGAGGGGCAAGGTGTGAGATGGGACATGTATGAGGAAACAGTATAGGGGATGGATGCAGACACAGTATGTTGTGTGGGGGATGGCTGCAGAAACAGTATGAGGAGCGAGGAAAAACGTATGTGGGCACAGTATGGGGAGCAAGGGTGATGTGATAGGTGCGGGCACAATATGGGGAGTTGGGTGATGTTTGAGGAGGCAGTATAGAAAGTGAGAGGGTAAATGTATGAGAAGGGAGGGGGAACGTGTGAGGAGGCTATTGAAGAGAGTAGTGCAAGGAGACATTTAAGACAGTGCCAATAGTGCATGATGATGAGCCAAAGAAAATAAGTGGCACCACCAAATAGTGGGCAAGACTAAGATGTAATACTAATACACCATGAGGATAAAAGGGTTAATATGTGAGCAGCTAATGTACCAAGCAAAATAAGTTTACATCCAAACCACTATCATAAATTATATATACCATATTCCAATGATTCAACATGGCTGAAGTCCCTACAATGTATCTAAGGTACATCAATAAAGTGTGGATATTTGACCCATAGTATCCTAAATAGATATCACAAATATAGTTAGCATGTCTTACCAGGAACCATGCAATGGTGCCACTTCCCCTACGCACGTTTCAGCAGCATGGGGAGTGCAATTTTATTGTTAATTATACGCTTCTTGTTTTATATGCTTTCCATAAAAGCGACAATGTATGGGGCATATTTTGTGCAGGTAATATAGCGAAGGAAAAATATTTATTCAGGGCTCAACATAGGGCAGATATTTTTATTTAGGAGCATTATAATGACACTGATATCTTTAAGTGCATCATGTGAGAATGTGCTGAAGAAAACTGGAGAAGATGGAAGTCTGCAGAGACGAGCTGTGGATGAGAAAACTTATCATGGCGTCAGAACAAGATGAAGAAGAAAGGAAAGAGAACGACTCCAGAGACAACGTCATCTATCAGGTACATAGATGTAATTTTTTTTTTGCGATACTGACTAATTCAGAGGAGCATATCTAAAGAAGAATATAATGATGTCTGCAGGGAAAGTAGGGCAAGCGTTAGAAGAGCTAAAGCCAGTAATGAAGTGAGGCTTGCAAGGGAGTCCAAAAGCAGTCAAAAAGGATTTTGGGGATATGTCAAAAGTAAAAGAAAACTCAAAGATGCTATAGGGTTTTTACAGGATGAAAAGGGTCAAGTGGTCAAAAATGATGTTGAGAAGGCCAAACTTTTAAATTCCTATTTTGCATCTGTGTTATCTAAAAAAAGCCATTGTAACAGCAACTGATTTTTGTGGTGTCATCGAAGAAATAAAATAATCCACACTATCTATAAACAGAGAGATGGTGAGGGAACACTTAGCTAATTGAAATTAATTTAATTCTCCTTGTTCAGATTAATTAAATCCTAGGGTACTGAATGAGTTGCAGAGGAAATTGCAGAACCACTAGCCAGAATCTTTGAAAAATCTTGGACAACAGGAGAAGTCCCAGGAGATTGGAGAAGAGCAAATGTTGTCCCTATCTTCAAAAAAGGAAAGAAGATGGAGTCAGGAAAATACAGGCCAGTGAGCCTTATTTCTAGACCAGGAAAGATCTTTGAACAAATTATTAAACAGCATGTATGTAAGTACTTGGATAAGAATGCAGTAATTAACCAGAGCCAGCATGGATTTATAGCAAACAAGTCATGCCAGAATAATCTAATTTCCTTCAATGATGGAATCACTGACTGGGTGGATCAAGGAAATGCGGTAGATATAGTATATCTTGACTTCAGTAAAGCATTTGATAAAGTATCTCATACTATCCTTATTGAAAAAAATGATCAAGTATGGAAATGACAAGGCTACGGTTAGGTGGATTCACAACTGGCTCAGTGATCATACTCAAAGAGTGATAATAAATAGTTGCACATACAATTGGAAGAATGTTTCAAGTGGGGTACCGCAAGGCTCTGTCCTGGCCCAAGTGTTGTTCAACATTTTTATAAATGATCTAGATAAGGGAACTGAAAATAAACTGATCAAAATTGCAGACGTTGCAAAGCTAGAAGGTATAGCTAACACTAGAGAAAACATAGAAAGTATTCAGAAGGATCTAGATAAACTTGAACACTGGGCAGCGACTAATAGTATTTATAATACATTATTTAATTCTATTTAACAGAGAGAAATGCAAGATTCTACATCTGGGCAAGAAAAATGAAAATTACATATACAGAATGGGAGGAATAGAACTAAGCAACAGCATGTGTGAAAAAGACTTGGGTATACTAATAGATCACAGACTAATAGACTAATAGATCAACAGTGTGATGCAGCAGCAAAAAAGGCATGCACAGTTCTAAGATGTATTAAAAGAAGCATCAAGTTTAGATCATCAGAATTATCCCCCTCTACTCCTCCTTGGTCAGGCCTCATCTGGAATACTGCGTCGAGTTCTGGGCACCACATTTTAAAAAAGACATTGAAAAACTGCAGCAAGTTAAGAGAAGACCACAAAAAGAGGATTTGAAAATCCTCAAAAAATCTATAAAAAAACACCAGGAAAAAGGCAGAGATGCTTACCTGCCCAGGCCTCAAAACAAATGCACTATCAGGGCGCAGTGAACCCAATTAAAGATGGCTACACAGGCGCAGTAATACCGATGAGACAGCCAGCCTACAATAAGGGGTGGCCGTTTGGTACACCAGTGCCAAAAAAATACAATCTGTATGCGGCAATGTTCACACACAAGAGATGCAGAGCATCTGGCTTACAGCCTATTAATGACGCCCATACTCTTGTATCAGGCGGATTTTCAAGTCCTCTTTTTGTGGTTTTGATGTTAGAGTAGGACTGGCAAAATGTGAGGACCCGTGACGTGGCTTGCGAGCTTCCGTATTTTGGCCATAATATCAACTAATACCTCACATATATTGCTATGTGTTTTTTGCATTTTTTATTTTTCCAGGGTGTAGTCGGGCCCAGATGGATCTGTAAACTGAGGCCTCTGTTCACACAGAATGCATTTTAGTTAGCACTGGGCAGATCGCCTGATCTAAGAGTATGGGCGTCATTAATAGGCTGTAAGGCTACTTTCACACTTGCGGTTTTTTTGCGCAGCGCATCGTGCGCACATGAAACGCATTAAAAAATGCATGCAAACGCTTATAAACGCTATAATGTTTGGCCAAATGTTTATACTAAGCGTCTCAAATTTTTCTTTATATTCCAAAGCCATATTGCTATTCTAAATTTCATGTATTCCATATTGTCATGCTTTAGTATGCTTGAGTGCAGCCTTTTTTTGTATGTTTTACATGGGGGTAGCTTCCCTTGGTTTGCACCTAGTTCACATTAGTCTGGATGTGCCAGTCAGGTTTTTTTGTCTATTGAATGTTAGCTTGCTGACCGAGCACTCCGCCCCCACCAGGTGGTGATTTTAATTACACCAGGTCCCTACTTTACCCATAAATGCAGGCATTGCTGACAGAGGTGCATATTCACCCAGAAATTCAGATATCAGCCTAATAGAGGTATGTTCACATTAGGTCAGGGACTCACCAGTATTGAGACCACCTTGACGATGGTTGGTGGGCTTTAAAATGTTTGGCCAAATGTTTATACTAAGCGTCTCAAATTTTTCTTTATATTCCAAAGCCATATTGCTATTCTAAATTTCATGTATTCCATATTGTCATGCTTTAGTATGCTTGAGTGCAGCCTTTTTTTGTATGTTTTACATGGGGGTAGCTTCCCTTGGTTTGCACCTAGTTCACATTAGTCTGGATGTGCCAGTCAGGTTTTTTTGTCTATTGAATGTTAGCTTGCTGACCGAGCACTCCGCCCCCACCAGGTGGTGATTTTAATTACACCAGGTCCCTACTTTACCCATAAATGCAGGCACTGCTGACAGAGGTGCATATTCACCCAGAAATTCAGATATCAGCCTAATAGAGGTATGTTCACATTAGGTCAGGGACTCACCAGTATTGAGACCACCTTGACGATGGTTGGTGGGCTTTAAAATGTTCGGTCAAATGTTTATACTAAGCGTCTCAAATTTTTCTTTATATTCCAAAGCCATATTGCTATTCTAAATTTCATGTATTCCATATTGTCATGCTTTAGTATGCTTGAGTGCAGCCTTTTTTTGTATGTTTTACATGGGGGTAGCTTCCCTTGGTTTGCACCTAGTTCACATTAGTCTGGATGTGCCAGTCAGGTTTTTTTGTCTGCTTATAAACGCTGCGATATTTAGTCGCATCAGCGTGCGCATTATGACCAAAAAATGCAGCGTTTGTATGCGATTTCAAGCGTTTTTGCATGCGTTTGCATTTTTCGGCGCATGGGTTGTCTACGTGTCACATTTCTATCAACTCTGTCTCTATCATCTCTGTCTCTATCATCTATCTCTATCATCTCTATCATCTCTGTCTCTATCATCTGTCTCTATCATCTCTGTCTCTATCATCTGTGTCTCTATCATCTGTCTCTATCATCTCTGTCTCTATCATCTCTATCATCTCTGTCTCTATCATCTGTCTCTATCATCTGTCTCTATCATCTATCATCTGTCTCTATCATCTCTGTCTCTATCATCTGTCTCTATCATCTCTGTCTCTATCATCTGTCTCTATCATCTCTGTCTCTATCATCTGTCTCTATCATCTGTCTCTATCATCTCTGTCTCTATCATCTGTCTCTATCATCTCTGTCTCTATCATCTCTGTCTCTATCATCTGTCTCCATCAACTTTTTATCTACACTCTTCACATACAATGTATCTTGTGTAGGGGGTGGTTTAAACAAGTGTTTAGACATTATTTACTCCAAAATCGCGTGCACGCAAAAGCGCTGACGAGCGCAAAGCCATGCGCACGCCAGCCACCTATAGACTGAAATGTTATTTTTTGCGTATAGCATGCGCACACTTGCACACGCATTTTTTTAAAGCGGTTGGGCAGAAAAAAAATGCAAAATGTAGCGTCTAGTGCCTATGGACGCACACCTGGAAAATGCGCAGCGCATGCCAAGCGCTGATGAACGCGTGCAAGCCCTAGACCCTGCGCCCACCATGTTAAAGATAGGGGAACATTGCGCATGCGTCCGATAGCGCACGATGCGCTGCGCGATAAAACGCAAGTGTGAAAGTAGCCTAAGCCAGATGCTCTGCATCTCTTGTGTGTGAACATTGCTGCATACAGATTGCATCTTTGGTACACCCGTGCACAAAAAACGGTCACCCCCTGATTGTAGGCTGGCTGTCTCATCGGTATTACTGCACCTGTGTAGCCACCATTTTTAATTGGGTCCACTGCACCCTGATAGTGCATTTGTTTTGATCCCTGGACAGGTAAGCATCTATGTCTTTTTCCTGGTGTTTTTTTACAAGTTAAGAGAAGATCTACCAGGATGATGAGTGGACTGCAAAGTATGTCCCACGAGAAATGGTTAAATAATTTGGGAATGTTTAGCTTGCAAAACAGAAGGCTAAGAGGAGACATAATAGCTGTCTACAAATATCTGAAGTGATGTCACAGAGTAGAGGGATCATCCTTATTCTCATTTGCACATGGGAACATGAGAAGCAAAGAAACTAAAATGAAAGGGAGAAGATACAGATTAAATATTAGAAAAATCTTTTTGACAGTAAGGGTGATCAATGATTGGATGTCAGGATCCAGACTGGGTTTTGAGTCCTGTCTTCCTCTTTTCCCGGTCTGGTCATGTCAGGGGTTAACTTTCTCAGCCTCAGTCTGGTTCCAAGGTTGCTATTTATCTCTCCTGCATCCTGCAGGCGGTGTCAGTTATAGTTTCTGCCTACGGCGTGCGTAGCTGACACCATTTGCCCTGATTTGTCCTGCTGCTTGCTGACTGAACCCGCGTCTGTTTATCCCCTCTTCTTGTCCCGTCTCTGTGTTCCCCTTTCATGTATTGACTCCCTGGTCTTGACTTGGCTTGGACCCTGACCTGTTTTCTGTCTTTTTTCTTTGGCATATCTGCTCCTGACCAGTACTGACCCATTTGGCTTGTTTTTGACTCTGCGCTTGTCTATTCCTTTTGTGCTGCGCTACAGACTAATATCGATCCGGCTTGTTGACTATTCCACTGCCACCTGGTGGTGGCCTCGCTGCTGCGTTGCAGGTCTGCTCTTGCTGTGTGCAGTCCTCCCTCCACTCTATTGCCATCTAGTGGAGCTTGCATCTACCTGCATTGCAGCAGCGTGACATTATAACTGACCACAGACAGTTTTTTTTTCTTTGCTCCGCTCCTTATGGATTCACTGCACACTCTTGCGGGTCAGATGTGAAATCTGACCCAAATGATGCAGGATTTGTCAGCGGAACATAGGGCTCTTGCTTCTTCTCATAACCAACTGCAGAGGGAGCTTTCTGAGACAGTTAAATATTTTCAGGGTTCTATTTCCCAATCTGTCGGTGAGCACTCTGACACTGTTGATGTTTCGCTGCACTCTCCTGAACCTACGGTTAGGCTCCCAGATACATTCTTTGGAGAAAAGGAGAAGTTCCGTACATTCAGTGAGAGTTGTAAGCTGCTGTTCTCTCTTAGACCCCGATCCTCTGGAGATGAGAGTCAGTGGGTGGGGATAATTATTTCCTTACTTCGGGAGGGACCTCAATCTTGGGCTTTCTCTTTACCTGCTACTGCCACTTAACGTGTGTCTATTGGATAGGTTCTTTGAGGCCTTAGGACTTATTTTTGATGAACCAGACCGGATCAGGGTGGAAAAGGACATCATCATGGGTCTCTCCCAGAGTAAACTCACTGCTGAACGGTATTGTTCTGAGTTTAGATGGTGGTCCACTTAGGTGTCTTGGGATGACTTGGCTTTGAGATGTCAGTTCAGGAGATGACTTTTGGATCATCTCAAGGATGCTCTGACCCTCCATCTGCCACCCAGTTCCATGGGCCATTCATATGGACTGGAGATTACGGGAAAGAGGAGTTATTTAGCGAGAGATTCCTGTATTGCCTGCTAAGTCTGAGGTGATGCCATTTACAGAGACCATGGAGGTTGGTGTCACCAACTTCAAGGAGAAGGAGAGGAAGCGACGACATGATGGGAAATTATGTTTTTATTGTGAAGATCCGACCGGGACATTGGAAGAAGGACTGCCCCTCTTATCCATCGATTAACAAGCTTCCGAGTCTGGCTGATTGTCGTGGAAGCCACCTAGACTCTCAGGTACCATTTTCATCGTTTCAAAAAATTTTGTTAGAGGTGAAACTGTGTTATGGAGGTGGTTGTGCATCCACTTCAGCATTTATGGACTGTGGATCTTCCATGAACTTCATTGACTTTAGTCTGGTGTCCAAGTTAAAGTTAGGGACAGTTAGGCTAGAGACTCCCATCCATATCATTGCCATTGATAAGACACCGTTGGCTCAAAATGTTAAACGAAAAAAGATTGGTTTGGTACCGTGTTAGCCAGTAGAAAAAAACATATAGAGTGCTTTCAGTGGGAGAAGCAAAATAGGAATCTTGTGAGTATGATACCTTTTAATGGCTAACAAAATATAGTTTAAGATCTTAGAGGGCGAGCTTTCGAGACTGCTTACGTCTCTTCATCAGGCTGGTATAGCAAAATATTTGAAGAAACCAAATTATATACAGTGAAAAGCAAAGGCATGGTGTGATACATGGACATTTAAATAAACAAACACTGAAATAAACAAACACTGAGCTTAAAGAGAGAATCCTTAATTAGGTAAGATTAGATAAGTGGTGTGAAAGTTTCATGGACCCCATATGCATGTGAGATCAAAGGACTGATGGTGTCTCCATTGTTTTTGGAGGAAGTTGCTCAGATTTGGTAATGCGACATGAAACCTCCTGACAAATTGAGTCCTGTGTGAATAGAATCAAAGATGTTAATGAATTTGCTTTCCCAAACTCTGCGATGGTTTTGCGATTGGAAATTGCCTCTTAGAATGAAAATTTTCATATTGTCTATGTTGTGTCCTGGACCACAGAAATGTTTAGCCACTGGTAGATGGGTTTTTTGTCTGTAATCGTATGACGATGAGACCTCATCCTTGCTCTCAGTCTCTGTCCTGTTTCTCCAACATAGAGGCCACCCACAGGACATATATTGCATAGAATTAAATATACCACATTAGAGGAGGAACATGTGAATGTCCCGGGGATCTTATAGTTTTGCTGTGTGTTGGGGATTTGGATCTTGTCGCTGGTTTCTATATGACTGCAAGTTTTGCATCTTCTCCATTGCAAGGATATGTCCCTCTTGGTGAATCTGAGGGCATTGAACTTCGGATCATGATGTTTCTTAAATTTGGAGGTTGCCTGTAACACAGCAAGGGGGGGTCTTTGAATAATATTTTTAACTGGTCGTCCTTGTGTAGTATATGGTGAAGTTTTTTAGCCGTTTTTCTCAGTATTTCAAGCTGTGGGTTGTAGGTCACTACCAGAGGTACACGGTGATTTTCCTCTCTTTTCCTGTATTGAAGTAGTTGACTTCTAGGGATCCTTGTGGCCCTAGTGATCTGGTCCTCAATGGAGGTGGGATGGTAACCTTGAATTAAAAATGACATTTTAAGTTGGGTTAGGTGTTTATCCCTGTCCTTAGGACTGGAACAGATACGGTTGTATCTGAGGGCCTGGCTGTAGACAATGGACTTTTTAATGTGTTTAGGATGGAAGCTGTCCCATCTGAGGTATGTGGGACGGTCAATTGGTTTCCGATACACTGATGTTTGGAACAAACCATTTTGGATTTTTATGGTGGTGTCTAAGAAGTTGATTTTTGTTTTTGAGTGGTCCAATGTCAAGTTTATGGTAGGATGAAATTTGTTGAATTTGTCATGGAAATCTAGAAGTTCTTGTTCAGACTCAGTCCAGACTATTAAGATGTCATCAATGTAACGGAAATAGGCAAATGGTTTGATGGAGCAGGATGTTAAGAAGTCATTTTCCAGTTTAGCCATGAAGAGGTTGGCATACTGGGGTGCCATTTTACTTCCCATAGCGGTGCCGGTGCGTTGTAGATATAGCTCCTCACCGAAAGAGAAAAAGTTGTGTGTGAGGATGAATCTGGTGAGTGTTATTACAGACTCGGACGGGATCCCATTGGCCTCAAGAAACATTCGGCAGGCAGTTAGTCCATCTTCGTGTGGGATGTTAGAATATAAGGATTCAGGTGGTGCCATAGTTCTCCTCAATACAACCGACTACATCAAAGAGGCACACAGACAACTGATGGATATACAGTACTATACCAAACTGGATGATGACCCAACTCCAAAATATTTGAGGGAGTTGAAAAAAGTCATCAAATGTCTGTGTACAGACTCCATAAACCTTCTGGACTTAATACCTGAGAATCCAAGGATGGGAACTTTCTATATGCTTCCCAAGATTCATAAGCCAGGCAACCCAGGGAGGCCAATCATCTCAGGGGTGGGAACACTCACTGAAGAAATCTCAGGGTGGGTAGAAAACATCCTTAAGCCGCTGGTAAGGAAGACAGCCAGCTATATACAGGACACTACAGACCTGCTAAATAAGCTATCCACGATAGGTTCCCTCCCCGACAGCACCATCTTAGCCACGATGGATGTCGAATCCTTATATTCTAACATCCCACACGAAGATGGACTAACTGCCTGCCGAATGTTTCTTGAGGCCAATGGGATCCCGTCCGAGTCTGTAATAACACTCACCAGATTCATCCTCACACACAACTTTTTCTCTTTCGGTGAGGAGCTATATCTACAACGCACCGGCACCGCTATGGGAAGTAAAATGGCACCCCAGTATGCCAACCTCTTCATGGCTAAACTGGAAAATGACTTCTTAACATCCTGCTCCATCAAACCATTTGCCTATTTCCGTTACATTGATGACATCTTAATAGTCTGGACTGAGTCTGAACAAGAACTTCTAGATTTCCATGACAAATTCAACAAATTTCATCCTACCATAAACTTGACATTGGACCACTCAAAAACAAAAATCAACTTCTTAGACACCACCATAAAAATCCAAAATGGTTTGTTCCAAACATCAGTGTATCGGAAACCAATTGACCGTCCCACATACCTCAGATGGGACAGCTTCCATCCTAAACACATTAAAAAGTCCATTGTCTACAGCCAGGCCCTCAGATACAACCGTATCTGTTCCAGTCCTAAGGACAGGGATAAACACCTAACCCAACTTAAAATGTCATTTTTAATTCAAGGTTACCATCCCACCTCCATTGAGGACCAGATCACTAGGGCCACAAGGATCCCTAGAAGTCAACTACTTCAATACAGGAAAAGAGAGGAAAATCACTGTGTACCTCTGGTAGTGACCTACAACCCACAGCTTGAAATACTGAGAAAAACGGCTAAAAAACTTCACCATATACTACACAAGGACGACCAGTTAAAAATATTATTCAAAGACCCCCCCTTGCTGTGTTACAGGCAACCTCCAAATTTAAGAAACATCATGATCCGAAGTTCAATGCCCTCAGATTCACCAAGAGGGACATATCCTTGCAATGGGAGAAGATGCAAAACTTGCAGTCATATAGAAACCAGCGACAAGATCCAAATCCCCAACACACAGCAAAACTATAAGATCCCCGGGACATTCACATGTTCCTCCTCTAATGTGGTATATTTAATTCTATGCAATATATGTCCTGTGGGTGGCCTCTATGTTGGAGAAACAGGACAGAGACTGAGAGCAAGGATGAGGTCTCATCGTCATACGATTACAGACAAAAAACCCATCTACCAGTGGCTAAACATTTCTGTGGTCCAGGACACAACATAGACAATATGAAAATTTTCATTCTAAGAGGCAATTTCCAATCGCAAAACCATCGCAGAGTTTGGGAAAGCAAATTCATTAACATCTTTGATTCTATTCACACAGGACTCAATTTGTCAGGAGGTTTCATGTCGCATTACCAAATCTGAGCAACTTCCTCCAAAAACAATGGAGACACCATCAGTCCTTTGATCTCACATGCATATGGGGTCATGAAACTTTCACACCACTTATCTAATCTTACCTAATTAAGGATTCTCTCTTTAAGCTCAGTGTTTGTTTATTTCAGTGTTTGTTTATTTAAACGTCCATGTATCACACCATGCCTTTGCTTTTCACTGTATATAATTTGGTTTCTTCAAATATTTTGCTATACCAGCCTGATGAAGAGACGTAAGCAGTCAACTCGCCCTCTAAGATCTTAAACTATATTTTGTTAGCCATTAAAAGGTATCATACTCACAAGATTCCTATTTTGCTTCTCAAAATGTTATAAATGTTTGTCTCTGAGGAGTTCCTCCTCATGGTGGGTTCCTTGCACCAGGAACAAATTTCATGTTATGTTATGAATAGTGATGAGCGAACGTGCTCGGTAGTACTCGTTACTCGCCCGAGCATCGCTGTACTCGCGATACTCAGCGAGCACTGAGCATTTCCGTGTTTGCTCGGCGGGAGTTCTGGTGCCAATCAACATGCAGGGATTGTCTGCCACGCACTGTAATGCCGCAGCCAGGGGTGAACCTAGCCTCTGTGCTGCCTGAGGCGAACTGTAAAACGGCGCCCCCCAATTAGAGCGAGGAAGGTAGCGGCTATTTTTAGGCCACGCCCCACCACACCCATTTCATAACTAGTCACACCCATGTCCACGCCCCAACCACACCCATTTAGCACTGGTGATCACACTGACTGGTACTGAGGGCACAGTGACTGGTACTGTGGGCACACCTGTACTGAGTAAAAGAAAGAACAGAGAGAAAAGAAAACAGAGAAAGGAGAGAGAGAAAGAGGGGAAAGCAAGAAAGAACAGAGAGAAAGTAGAGAGAGCAATAAATAAAGAAAGGGAAAAGAAAGAACAGAGAGAGAAAAGAACAGAGAGAGAAAAAAAAAAGACGGGAAAGAACAGAGAGATAAAAGAACAGAGAGAGAAAGAAAAGAAGACGGGAAAGAAAGAACAGAGAGAGAAAAGAACAGAGAGAGAAAGAAAAAAAGACGGGAAAGAAAGAACAGAGAGAAAGAAAGAACAGAAAAAGAAAGAGGGACAGAAAAAAAGAACAGAGAGAAAAAAGAAATAGGGGAAAGAAAGAACAAAGAGAGAAAGAAAGAACAGAGAGATAGAGAGAAAGAAAGAAAGATGGGAAACAAAGAACAGAGAGAGAGAAAGAGAAATAAAGAAAACAGAAAGAACGAGAGAGAGAGAGAAAGAACAGAAAGATAGAGTGGAAAGAAAGAAAGAAAGAAAGAAAGAAGAAAGAAAGAAAAGAAAGAAAAAAAAAGAAAGAAAAGAAAGAATAGAGAGAAAGAAAGAACAGAGATAGAAAGAAAGAGGGAAAGAAAGAACAGAGAGAAAGAAAAAGAACAGAGAGAGAAAGAAAGATGGGAAAGAAAAAAAACTACTGAATAATGGCCCCATATACTGCTGCATACAGTATAATAGCCCCACATGATGCTCCATACTGAATAATAGCCCCACATAATGATGCATACAGTAAAATGGCCCCACATGATGCTCCATACTGAATAATGGCCCCATATACTGCTGCATACAGTATAATACCCCCACATGATGCTCCATACTGAATAATGGCCCCATATACTGCTGCATACTGTATAATAGCCCCACATGATGCTCCATACTGAATAATGGCCCCATATACTGCTGCATACAGTATAATGGCCCCACATGATGTTCCATACTGAATAATAGCCCCATATACTGCTGCATACTGTATAATGGCCCCATATACTGCTGATACTGTATAATGGCCCCATATACTGCTGCATACAGTATAATAGCCCCACATGATGCTCCATACTGAATAATGGCCCCATATACTGCTGCATACAGTATAATAGCCCCACATCATGCTCCATACTGAATAATGGCCTTGCATAAAAAAAAAAAACTACTCACCTCTGCCCGTTCCAACGCTGATATCGCTTCCTCATCTATCACACACACACAGCGTCACACACACACACACACACCACACACACACACACAGCAGCTTCACACACACACACACACACACATTCACAGGCACAGCGGCCAGACTCACCTCTCCATGATCCGGCAGCTTCCTTCTCACTTCCTCTCACACATTATGAGTTCTGCTCCCTGGCTGCCGCCGCCTGAGACAACAGCTCAACTCGCCTCATTATAGCAGCGCCCCTTGTTGTGGTATTAGTGATTGGCTGGCCACACAGTGTCATCAGGTGTATAAGATACCTGGCGTCGCCATGCTCGGCTCAGTCTGCTCCAGAATTAGCGAGTGTAGGGAGAGCTGCTGCCGAGATAGGGTCAGATTTGGGGGTTTAGAAGGTAGTATAGGTATAACATTAAAGAATATACAAATCCAACTAAATCAACAGTCCTTCTAATGACTAATTACGCGGTATATAGATTGCAGTGCTAGGTAGGCAGGGAGTGTATGTGGGAATATACATATCAGTGCAAGGCATGCACGCACTGTATATGGGCATATACTGTAGATCTCAGTTGCAGACAGGCATTCTATGTGGCATACTTAATTGCATACATCATGAGGGTCCATTTTATTACTGTCTGCTGCTGCTGCCTATTACATATATTGACCGTATCTACACAGCCCTAGGTCTCAGTGGGCAAAAAATTTTTTTGCATCTTAATCCTGATTATTTTTTTCAAAAGCAATTCAGAACCCCTTTGTTTCTCTAATTGCTCGTTGACACTGCAGAATACGGCCAGATCCTTTTCATAGTACAGCGTGAAAATACAGCTATTTTAAACAGGTTTGCCTGTCCCATGTCAGGCATTTCAGGGCTACATTACACTGGATTTTCTGTCTGTTACTCTATTTGTATACAGTCATGGCCAAAAGTTTTGAGAATGACACAAATATTAATTTTTACAAAGTCTACTGCTTCACTTTTTCTAATGGCAATTTGCATATACTCCAGAATGTTATAAAGAGTGATCAGCTTAACAGCAATTACTTGCAAAGTCAATATTTGGCTAGAAAATGAACTTTATCCCTCAAAACACATTTCAACATCATTGCAGCCCTGCCTTAAAAGGACCAGCTAACCTCTTTTCAGTGATTGCTCCATTAACACAGGTGTGGGTGTTGATGAGGACAAGGCTGGAGATCAATCTGTCATGATTAAGTAAGAATGACACCACTGGACACTTTAAAAGGAGGCTGGTGCTTGGCATCATTGTTTCTCTTCTGTTAACCATGGTTATCTCTAAAGAAACACGTGCAGTCATCATTGCAATGCACAAAAATGGCCTAACAGGGAAGAGTATCGCAGCTAGAAAGATTGCACCTCAGTCAACAATCTATCGCATCATCAAGAACTTCAAGGAGAGAGGTTCCATTGTTGCCAAAAAGGCTCCAGGGCGCCCAAGAAAGACCAGCAAGCGCCAGGACCGTCTCTTAAAAGTGTTTCAGCTGCGGGATCGGGCTACCAGCAGTGCAGAGCTTGCTCAGGAATGGCAGCAGGCAGGTGTGAGTGCATCTGCACGCACTGTGAGGTGGAGACTCTTGGAGCAAGGCCTGGTCTCAAGGAGGGCAGCAAAGAAGCCACTTCTCTCCAGAAAAAACATCATGGACAGACTGATATTCTGCAAAAGGTACAGGCAGTGGACTGCTGAGGACTGGGGTAAAGTTATTTTCTCTGATGAATCCCCTTTTCGATTGTTTGGGACATCAGGAAAACGCCTCATTCGGAGAAGACAAGGTGAGCGCTACCACCAGTCTTGTCTCATGCCAACTGTTAAGCATCCTGAAACCATTCATGTGTGGGGTTGCTTCTCAGCCAAGGGAATCGCTCTCTCACAGTCTTGCCTAAAAACACAGCCATGAATAAAGAATGGTACCAGAATGTCCTCCAAGAGCAACTTCTCCCAACCCTCCAAGAGCAGTTTGGCGATCAACAATGCCTTTTCCAGCATGATGGAGCACCTTGCCATAAAGCAAAGGTGATAACTAAATGGCTCAGGGAACAAAACATAGAGATTTTGGGTCCATGGCCTGGAAACTCCCCAGATCTTAATCCCATTGAGAACTTGTGGTCAATCATCAAGAGACGGGTGGACAAACAAAAACCTAAAAATTCTGACAAAATGAATGGAGACAATCATCCAACATCAGTGCCCAGGAGAGAAAGGCTATACAGTCTCTGAAAACCAACAAAGAAATCATCATTAAACCTGCTGACAAGGGAGGTGCAATAGTCATGATGAACACATCAGACTATATGAAGGAAGCAAACAGACAACTTATGGACACACGCTACTACAGAAAACTGGAGTCGGACCCTACACAGGACTATTACAAGGAACTAAGCAAGTTGGTATCTTGTCTGTCTGACAAATCCATAAGAGCCGATGACCTGATACGAGAGAGTCCAAGAACAGGGAAGTTCTACATGCTTCCCAAAATCCACAAAGCCGGAAATCCAGGGAGGCCGATTATTTCATGTGTGGACACCCTTACTGAGCAGGTATCTGGATGGGTAGAGGGCATTCTTAAACCCCTGGTAAAGGATACACCCAGCTACATTCAGGACACAACTGACCTACTGAATAAACTAGCAGCAATAGGTCCTCTACCAGAAGGAACCATCCTGGCCACCATGGATGTGGAATCCTTGTACTCTAATATCCCACACCAGGATGGATTAAATGCCTGAAAAGACTTCATGAAAAACACCGGGAATGATGCTGATTCTGTGGTGAAACTCACAAAATTCATCCTCACCCACAATTACTTTGAATTTGACAACAAGATCTATTTACAGGAGACTGGCACAGCTATGGGAAGTAAAATGGCTCCTCAGTATGCAAATCTTTTCATGGCCAAACTTGAAAGTGACTTTCTGTCCTCATGTCCCATCAGGCCTCGGGCCTACTACCGCTACATTGATGATATCTTAATCATCTGGACGGAGTCTGAGCAACAGCTAAAGACGTTCCATGAACAGTTCAATCAATTTCATCCCACCATCAACTTAACACTCAACTACTCCAGCACTGAAATTAACTTTTTGGACACCATCATTAAGCTAAAGAACAATGAAATAGAGACATCCCTGTATCAGAAGCCAATCGACCGTCCAACATACCTTAAATGGGACAGTTTCCATCCAAAACACATAAAAAACTCTATTGTCTACAGCCAAGCCATCAGATACAACCGTATATGTTCCAACCCCATGGATAGAGATGAACACCTTGGTCGCCTTAGAAAGACCTTTTTAAATCAGGGCTACCATCCAAGAACAATTGAAAACCAAATTACAAGAGCCACCAGAATATCAAGGAATCACCTGCTACATTACAAAGCTAAAGAAGAAAATAACCGGGTGCCTCTAGTGGTCACCTACAATCCAAATCTGGAGGTGCTAAGGGGAGCTGCACGGAAACTACAACCTTTACTACAAAAAGATGCCCGATTACAATCCATATTTCCAGATCCCCCTCTACTGTGTTTTAGGCAGCCCCCAAATCTAAGAAGCATCATTGTCAGAAGTTACCTGTCCTCCCCAACAGCGAAAGGAACCTCTCCTTGCAACCAGAAGAAATGCAAAACTTGTCCATTTATAATGACCACGGACAAGATAAAGATCCCCAACTCCCATCGGGACTACAAGATACCAGGTACTTTTAGCTGCATCACATCTAATGTGGTGTACCTAATTATATGTACTAAATGTCCAACTGGGGGTCTGTATGTGGGGGAGACCGGGCAAAAACTGAGAACAAGGATGAATTCTCATCGCCACACAATAAGAGAAAAAAGAATGGATCTACCTGTGGCAAAACATTTTTGCTCCCCTGATGATAGCTTGCTAGATATGAAAATACTTGTACTCAGAGGCAATTTCACATCTCTGAGACAAAGAAGAATTTACGAATACAAATTGATGGTGACCTTTTACACTCTTAATGCTGGAATGAACCTATCACATGGATTTATGGCCTACTACATCAATTAAGGAATTTACTCCAAATACCCTGTGAAAACATCACAAAACATTACCAGACCCCAATCAGAGGGTAATAAAACTTTCACACTCCTTATCTATGAACTGTTCCAATATTTATGCTCATCCCTCTGCCATAATGACTATTCTGCTTCACGTCACTTGTCCTACCTATTGCATTTTTTCTGTGCTATTTTGTGTATAAATATGTGATTCTTCAGATGTTGTATTAGTCTATGCCTGATGAAGAGACCTGAGTAGTCTCGAAAGCTTGCAATTTGTTACCATCTTTTCAGTTAGCCATTAAAAGGTATCAACCACTGAGGACTCCCAACTCTAAATATTTGACAAAATGAAAGCATTGATTGTGCAAGAATGGACTGCTATCAGTCAGGATTTGGTCCAGAAGTTGATTGAGAGCATGCCAGGGAGAATTGCAGAGATCCTGAAGAAGAAGGGTCAACACTGCAAATATTGACTTGCTGCATTAACTCATTCTAACTGTCAATATAAGCTTTTGTTACTCATATGTTTGCAATTATTATATTTCTGTCTGTGATAAAAACATCTGTCAAACACACATAAAAACCAGAGGGCAGCAGATCATGTGAAAATATAATATTTATGTCATTCTCAAAACTTTTGGCCATGACTGTACACTATTTTGGGGTAAATAATAAATAAATCCAGGCCACATATTGAACAGTGTGGAATCTGTCAGACGCCTATTTATCTGTGTGCTAAAAATTATGGCATTTCAGGGCTACATTCCCCTTTTTTTTGCTGTGTCTTACTCTATTTATATACACTATTTTGGGGTAAAAAATAAATTAAGACCACATATTGAACAGTGTGGTATCTCTGTTCGACGCCTATCTATCTGTGTGCTAAAAATTGTGGCATTTCAGGGCTACATTCCGCTTTTTATTGCTGTGTCCTACACTATTTCTATACTCTATTTTGGGGTAAAAAATAAATAAATCGAGGCCACATATTGAACATTGTGGTATCTCTGTCAGACGCCTATCTATCTGTGTTCTAAAAATTGTGGCATTTGAGGGCTACATTCCCCTTTTTTTGCTGTGTCTTACCCTATTTCTATGCGCAATTTTGGGTTAAAAAATAAATCCAGGTCACATATTGAACAGTGTGGTATCTCTGTCAGACGCCTATCTATCTGTGTGCTAAAAATTGTTGCATTTCAGGTCCGCATTGCACAGTTGTTTCTTGGTATTACCACAGTTATTGACACCAGTTTGTTAAAAAAAGTACAGTCCAGATATTTGAAAGTGCGTTTTTCCAGCACACGGATCACATCTAAATTTGCTCCCTATTCAGCCTTTTGTAGTGAACGTGGAAAATATTGTACTCCATTTAAAATGGCAAGGGACAGGGAAGTGGACGTCATGGTGAATGCAGAGGCCGTGGCCAAGCAGCAATTGTGCCTCAACAAACACACACATTTTCTCGCAACAGATTCCTGTCAGAATTCATAGGGGACGGCAGAACAGCACTCTTGACACCAGAGAAGCGTGAAAAGGTAGTTGGTTGTATGGTGGATAATGCTTCCAGTCGCTTTGCCACCACCACCAGTACCATGTCTACCACACATTCAAGTCTGAGTAGCCATGAGTCTGGACCGCATATTCCTCAACCTTATCCTACTTCCTCCTCCCATGTTGAGTGCCCGGAGACAATTGATCCCACACTTGGACACTCCGAAGAGCTGTTCACTTTTCCATTTATAGATTCGGGCCTCTCGCCCGGTCCACTTCAAGCAGGGCAAACTGAGATTGCATGTAGCAATGCCCAAATATTGGAGTAGCCACGGTCACATGAAAGCAACAGTGGGAACGTGTCACAAGAGGTGGACGATGATGAGACACAATTGCCAGAAAGTCAGGAGGAGGACCAGGGTGCAGAAGTGGAAGAGGAGGTGGTGTGTTGTGTTTTGGTAGCTGAGGAGAATAAGCAAAAACGGCAATACACCAGAGAGGCTGGAACCTATTGGATTGCAGTAACCTAAACTAACCACACAACTAGAGGTAGCCGTGGAGCGTTCCTACGTTGATCCTAGACGCCTCGTCACAGCCTGAGAGATAACTACACCTAAAGGCAGAAAGATGAAAGCTATCTGCCCCGGAGCAGATCCCCAAAGAAAATAGGAAGCCCCCAAACATGTAATGGCGGTTAGACAAGAAGAAGCACGGACACAGACAGAAAATAGAATGAGCAAACGCTGGGGCCCAATCTGTCTAGACAGAAAAGTACAGGAAAGGATACTCACTGCAATCCAAAAAAAACCCTAAAAAATACTAACTCTTCTGATTGCAAAAACACCTGAGATCACACGATGTCTACCACCTAAATCAGATCTCTGGTGTAACAAAACTAGGCCGCAGCCACTGAAAAAACAGGAAAAAGCAAATGAACAAATAACAGTGGCTACAGATAAACTGAGAGGAGCACAAGCCCCCAGAGGGGACCTGGCTGACCTCCACAGAAGTGCAGGGAACAACGCAAAAAGCAAGCACAAAAATAAAAGCAGAAAATACCTTATCTGATAGCAGAAGATGCAGGCAAGACTCAGCAAACTTCCAAATGAACCAGGAACCACAATTGAGACAAGAACAATTGATCACCGGCAACCATCATTGGAGGGAAACTCCCTTATATCAGACCAGTCAGTGATCCCAGATTGCCATTCCTCGCTGAAAGGTTCAGTGCTGTCTGTAACCACCAGAGGGAGCCTCTACTCAGAAACCATCTCTAGCACATTCATAACAGTGGTGGATGATATAGTGGATGATATAGTAACTGACCCAACTTGGCAGGAGGACATACAGAGCAAGGACATCAGCACACAGGGGGAGGGAGGCGTAGCACCACAACAGGCAGGAAGAAGCACTATGGTGGCCGCAGACAGAATATGGGCAACCGTTCCTCGTAGCACCAACACAACGGAAGTTGTCAGTACAAACTGTTAGATCTTCCCGAGTCTGGTTGTTTTTTAAAGACTCTGCCGATAACCCCAAACAGGCCATTTGCACCACCTGCCATGCCCGCATCAGCAGAGGTAGCAAAACTACCAGCCTGACCACCACCAGCATGATCAGGCACATGGCAGCAAAGCACCCAACCTTGTGGGCCAAAACCCAGAGTCCAGGAACATTGTCTGTGGATGACACCACTGCTTCTTCCGCTGTTGTGCATGGAAGCCAATCCCCTGTCCATTGTGCCTGCGAAGATGCCTCTTGCTCTGCACCTGTCGTTGCACACACTCAACTACCACCATCATCAAGCACGTCCAAGTCCTTGTCCCAGCGCAGCCTTCAGTTGTCCATACACCAGTCATTGTAATGCAAGCGGAAATACCCAGCCAACGTCCCACAGGCCATAGTACTAAATTCACACATTTTTCATCTGCTTGTGCTCGAAATGTTGCCTTTTAGGCTTGTGGAGACGGAAGCTTTCCGCAACCTGATGGCGGCGGCCGTCCCAAGGTACTCTGTTCCCAGCCGACACTATTTCTCCCAGTGTGCCGTCCCGGCATTACACAAGCACTTGTCCCACAACATTACCCATGCCCTCAACAATGCAGTCACTGGGAAAATACACTTAACCATGGACACGTGGACAAGTGCTTCTGGGCAGAGACGGAACATCTTGCTGACGGCACACTGGGTTAACATAGTGGAAGCCGAGACCCAGTCGGACATTGGGATGGAACACGTTCTACCAACGCCGAGGATTGCGGGCCCTAGGTCAATCAGGGTTGCCCCCACAGTCTACAGATTTTGCACTTCATCCTCCTCCTCCTCCTCTTCAGCCTGCATCTCCAAAATGACCACATCAGTCGCAAGCTGGAAGCACTGCCTCAGCCAAGCGGCAACAGGCTGTGCTGAAGCTATTATGCTTAGGTGACAAATCGTACAATGCTGAAGAGTTGTGGACAGCTGTGAAAGAGCAGGCAGATATATGGCTGACACCACTGAACCTACAGCCAGGCATGGTTGTGTGTGACAATAGCCAGAACCTGGTGGTGGCTCTGAGGTGAGGCCCGCTCACACACGTACCATGCCTGGCCCATGTGCTTAACCTTGTGGTTCAGCGATTTCTTAAAACCTACCTGGAGCTGCCGGATCTGCTTGTGAAAGTACGCCGCCTGTGTGTCCATTTTAGAAAGTCAGCTACAGCTTCAGTCGGCCTTCCCGTGCTTCAGCAGGATTTGCAGCTTCCGGCTCACGGACTGGTGTTTGATGTCCCCATATGCTGGAAAGGATTTGTGAGCAGAAGAGGGCAGTTGTTGACTACCAGCATCAACAAAGCCATCGGTATTCAGTTCAGACTCCACACATAAGACCTCAGGAGTGGACATGAATTTCAGACATATGTCCCATCCTACAAAACTTTGAGGAGTCAACCAAGAGGGTGAGTGGCGATGACGCCCTAATTAGCGTCACCATCCCACTTCTCTGTATTCTGAAAAGCTCTCTGCTCACAATGAAAGAGGATGCATTGCAGGTGGAGCACGATGAGATGGAGCAAGGAACCATACAGGATGATTAAACACAGCCCAATGTTGTGAATATGCTGGATGCGGCTTCTGAGCTAGGGCTCCCTCCGGTGGTTGCTGAGGGTAATGAACTGATTAATGAATGGCCTTCAGCTGGCACTGAATGGTAGGATATAAGTGGCCTGAGTTCCCAGCAGCCTTGCCGGTTATCAATTGTTCCTTCTTGTCTTGTTTGAAGCACTGCTAGGTTCCTGCTCTCCTTCAGATAAGTGTTTGCTGTTTTTTTTCCTCTGTTTGATTTTCATTGCTGGTTTACTGCTTGCAGTGGACTTCAGCCTGTCCCCTTTTGGGGGTCTGGTGCTGCAATTGTGCTCCGTTTTTGTCTGCACTTTTGCTTTGCTCCTTTGTTACTTTTTATTTGCTAAATAGCGTTTGTTACACCAGAGATCTGATTTAGGTGGATGAGATCGTGTGATCTCAGGTTTTTTAGCAATCAGAAGTGTTGGTATTTTTTAGGGTTTTTGTTGGATTGCAGTCAGAATTCTTTCCTGTACTTTTCTGTCTAGACAGATTGGGCCCCAGCGTTTGCTCATTCTATTTTCTGTCTGTGTCCGTGCTTTCTTCTTGTCTAACCGCCATTACATGTTTGGGGGCTTCCTATTTTCTTTGGGGATCTGGTCCGGGGCAGATAGCTTTCATCTTTCTGCCTTTAGGTGTAGTTATCTCTCAGGCTGTGATGAGGCGTCTAGGATCAACGTAGGAACGCTCCACTGCTACCTCTAGTTGTGTGGTTAGTTCAGGTTACTGCAATCCAATAGGTTTCAGCCTCTCTGGTGTATTACCGTTTTTGCTATTTCTCCTCAGTTACCGAAACATAACAGTATAACCGGCCCAAAACACTGAAAATTGTATGGTACTCACAGAAGGGGAAAATAGTAATAAGGAAACTCTGTTTGTTGCATTTTTTTTTCCCCCCTCTTTTCTCTGGGTGCTGAGGAGGAATTTTTTTTTTTTATTTTCTCAATGGAGTTTGCACAGTTATCTGGCTGTGTGGATCAGCTTGCCACTGAGGTTCGGAGTATTGCTACCTATCTTGCTAGGTTGCCAGTTGTGGAACCTAGTATCCCCAAGCCAGAGTTGTTTTTGGGGGATCGATCTAAATTTCTGGGCAGCATGGTGGCTCAGTGGGTAGCACTGCAGCCTTGCAGTGCTGGAGTCCTGGGTTCAAATCCCACCAAGGACAACATCTGCAAGGAGTTTGTATGTTCTTCCCGTGTTTGCGTGGGTTTCCTCCCACACTCCAAAAACATACTGATAGGGAATCTAGATTGTGAGCCCCATCGGGGACAGCAACAATAATGTGTGCAAACTGTACAGCGCTGCGGAATATGTTAGCGCTATATAAAAAAATAAATAAAGAAAGAAAAAAAAGATAAAGAAAATTTCTGAATTTCAAAAATAACTGTAAGTTGTTTTTTGCCTTAAAGCCTAAGTCCTCAGGGAACACGGCACAACAGGTTCAAATTGTCATCTCCCTGCTGCGCGGCGACCCTCAGGATTGGGCTTTTTCCCTGACACCTGGGAATCCTGTTTTGAATGATATTGATGTATTTTTCTGGCTCTGGGGTTATTGTACGATGAACCTAATGTCACTGATCAAGCTGAAAAGATCTTGTTGGCATTAAATCAGGGTTTTGAAGATGCTGAGTTGTACTGTCAGAAATTTCGAAAGTGGGCAGTCCTGACCAAATGGAATGATGATGCTTTGGCAGCCCTTTTTCGAAAGGGTCTGTCAGAAAAAGTAAAGGACGTTATGGTGGGATTCCCTGTTTTCTCTGGTCTCAATGATTCTACGTCTTTGGTTATTCAAATTGACAGACAGTTGCGTGAGCGCAGAGGTATGCGTGAGATAGTGTTGCCTTGTGAACCAGCTTCTGAGTCCATGCAGTGTGATGGAGTGACTTCTGGGGCTCAGCGTCATGAGTTTCGTAAGCGAAATGGGTTATGTTTCTACTGTGGTGACGCTTCCCATGCTATTTCTGTCTGCCCTAAGCGGAGAAGACGTTTTGCATGCTCAGTTGTCTTGCGTAGTGTTCAGACTAAATTTCTGTTGACTGCTAGCCTGATTTGCTCCCTGTCCACATTTTCTGCTCAGGCTTTTGTGGATTCAGGAGCAGCTATTAACCTGATGGATTTTGACTTTGCCAAACGTTGTGGGTTTCCCATGGTACCCCTGCGGAAGTCTATTCCCCTGCTGGGCATTGATCCTACCCCTTTGGCGAAGAATAAACCCCAGTTTTCTACTCAGGTGATAATGAGGGTTGAACCAGATCATCAGGAGAGTTGCAAATTTCTGGTGTTGCATAATCTTCCTGACATTATTGTACTAGGTTTCCCTTGGTTACAGTCTCATAATCCTGTTTTGGATTGGAAATCTGTGTCTGTGACCAGTTGGGGCTGCCAATGTGTTAATACTGACACTCCTGTTTTTTCTGCCTCTCCCTAGTCTCAGGATGTCCCTGACTTTTTGACTGATTTTTCTGATGTGTTTAGTGAAAGTAAATCTGCATCCTTGCCCCCTCACAGGAGTTATGATTGCGCTATTGATTTAGTGCCTGGTGGTAAATTTCCTAAAGGTCGCCTTTTTAATTTATCTGTACCTGAACACGATGCTATGCGATCTTATATCAAGGAGTCATTGGAGAAGGGTCATATCAGACCATCCTCTTCACCCTTGGGCGCCGGTTTTTTCTTTGTGGCCAAAAAGGATGGTTCATTGAGGCCGTGTATTGATTATCGCCTCCTGAATAAGATCACTGTTAAATATCAATATCCGTTACCTTTGATTTCTGACCTATTTTCCAGAGAGAAAAGTGCTAGTTGGTTTACCAAGCTTGAGCTCAGGGGGGCGTATAACCTTATTCACATTAAGCACGGGGATGAATGGAAGACGGCGTTTAATACCCCAGAGGGGCATTTTGAGTACCTAGTGATGCCTTTTGGGCTCACTAATGCCCCTCCCATCTTCCAATCCTTCATGAATGATATTTTCAGGGATTTTGTGGATAAATTTCTGATTGTTTATTTGGACGATATCTTGATTTTTTCCAATGACTGGGACTCTCAAGTGAAACATGTTCGGACTGTGTTCCAGATTTTGAGAGAGAATGCACTGTATGTGAAGGGATCAAAGTATATTTTTGGCGTACAGAAGATCTCATTTCTGGGATTCATTTTGTCTCCGTCTGTTATTGAAATATGCCCGGTCAAGGTTCAGGCCATCTGTGATTGGGTTCAACTACCTCATTGAAGGCTCTTCAGAGATTTTTGGGTTTGCCAATTTTTATCGAAATTATTGGTAATTTCTCTAGTATTGTTAAACCATTGACTGATTTGACCAAAAAGGGTTCCGATTTGGTGAATTGGCCTCCTGAGGCAGTTTCTGCGTTTCAGGAACTTAAGGAGAGATTCATTTCTGCTCCTGTTCTACGGCAGCCTGATGTTTCTCTGCCGTTTCAGGTGGAGGTTGATGCCTCTGAGATTGGGGTAGGTGCCGTTTTGTCCCAAAGGGATCCAGAGACCTCTAAGAGTAACTCTTGTGCCTTTTTCTCTCGAAAATTTTCTCCAACTGAATGTAATTATGACGTGGGTAATTGGGAGTTATTGGCCATGAAGTGGGCCTTTGAAGAGTGGAGACATTGGCTGGAAGGAGCCAAACATCAGGTGGTGGTCCTCACGGACCATAAGAACCTGATTTATCTCGAATCAGCCAAGCGACTTAATCCTAGACAGGCCAGGTGGGCCTTGTTTTTCACACGTTTTAATTTTGTGGTTTCCTTTCTTCCTGGCACTAAGAATGTCAAGGCGGATGCCCTCTCGAGGAGTTTCTTTACAGATTCTTCTGAGTTATCTGATCCTGCTGTTATTTTGAAAAAGGGTGTGGTTCTTTCCGCCATTTCGCCCAATTTGAGACTGGCTCTGGAAGGGTGTCAGGAGGATAAACCTGAGCGCTGCCCTGTTGGGAAGTTGTTTGTTCCAGACCAGTGGAAAAAGAGTGTGATGTCTGAGATTCATTGTTCAGCGTTGGCTGGTCATCCGGGATTTTTGGTACCAGAGACTTGGTGAGTCGCTCCTTTTGGTGGCCTACCTTTTCTCGTGACGTCAGGGACTTTGTGCAGTCCTGTGGGACTTGCTCTCGTTCCAAGCCTTGCTCTCGTTCTAGTGGTTTATTAATGCCATTACCTGTACCCAAGAGGCCATGGACCCATATTTCTATGGATTTTATTTCTGACCTTCCTGTCACTCAGAGAATGACCGTTATCTGGGTAATCTGTGATAGGTTTTCCAAGATGATACATCTGGTGCCATTACCTAAGTTGCCTTCCTCTTCCGAGTTGGTGCCTTTGCTCTTTCAGCATGTGGTTCGTTTACATGGCATTCCGGAGAACATTGTGTCTGATAGAGGAGTCCAGTTTGTTTCCAGATTTTGGAGGACATTTTGTTCTAAACTTGGTGTTCAGTTGTCTTTTTCCTCTGCATTTCACCCTCAGACCAATGGACAAACCGAGAGAACAAACCAGACCTTGGAGACTTATTTGAGATGTTTTGTGTCTGCTGATCAAGATGACTGGGTCTCTTTTTTGTCTTTGGCTGAGTTTGCTCTTAATAATAGAGCTAGCTCTGCCACCTTGATGTCTCCATTTTTTTTGCAATTCCGGGTTTCACCCTCAATTTTCTTCAGGACAGGCAGAGGCTTCTGTCTGTCCGGGGGTTGACTCCATTGTGCAGCGTATGCAGCAGATTAGGGACCAGGTGGTGGAGAGGTTGTCTCTCTCTCAGGAGAAGGCCCAGCGGTTTGCCAACCGGCATAGGACTGATGGTCCTCGTTTTAAAGTGGGGGACTTGGTTTGGTTGTCCTCAAGGAATATCCCTATGAAGGTTGCATCTCCAAAATTTAAGCCAAGGTTCATTGGACCTTATAAGATCATGGAAATTATTAATCCGGTTTCCTTCCGTTTGCTTCTTCCAGGGACATTTAAGATCCATAACGTGTTCCACAAGTCCTTATTGAAGAGGTTTGTCGAACCAGTGGTTCTTATGGCTGCACCTCCTGACCCTGTTTTGGTTGAGGGCAATTTGGAGTATGTGGTTGAGAAGATATTGGATTCTCGTTTTGCTAGACAGAAACTCCAGTATTTGGTTAAGTGGAGAGGTTATGGTCAGGAGGACAATTCTTGGGTGTTTGCTTCGGACATTCATGCTGAGAGACTTATCCGTGCCTATCATCGAGCCCATCCTGATCGGCCTGGTTGCGCAGGTGAGGGTTCGGTGACCCCTCCTCAAGGGGGGGTACTGTTGTGAATATGCTGGATGCGGCTTCTGAGCTAGGGCTCCCTCCGGTGGTTGCTGAGGGTAATGAACTGATTAATGAATGGCCTTCAGCTGGCACTGAATGGTAGGATATAAGTGGCCTGAGTTCCCAGCAGCCTTGCCGGTTATCAATTGTTCCTTCTGGTCTTGTTTGAAGCACTGCTAGGTTCCTGCTCTCCTTCAGATAAGTGTTTGCTGTTTTTTTTTCCTCTGTTTGATTTTCATTGCTGGTTTACTGCTTGCAGTGGACTGCAGCCTGTCCCCTTTTGGGGGTCTGGCGCTGCAATTGTGCTCCGTTTTTGTCTGCACTTTTGCTTTGCTCCTTTGTTACTTTTTATTTGCTGAATAGCGTTTGTTACACCAGAGATCTGATTTAGGTGGATGAGATCGTGTGATCTCAGGTTTTTTGGCAATCAGAAATGTTGGTATTTTTTAGGGTTTTTGTTGGATTGCAGTCAGAATTCTTTCCTGTACTTTTCTGTCTAGACAGATTGGGCCCCAGCGTTTGCTCATTCTATTTTCTGTCTGTGTCTGTACTTTCTTCTTGTCTAACCGCCATTACATGTTTGGGGGCTTCCTATTTTCTTTGGGGATCTGGTCCGGGGCAGATAGCTTTCATCTATCTGCCTTTAGGTGTAGTTATGTCTCAGGCTGTGACGAGGCGTCTAGGATCAACGTAGGAACGCTCCACTGCTACCTCTAGTTGTGTGGTTAGTTCAGGTTACTGCAATCCAATAGGTTCCAGCCTCTCTGGTGTATTACCGTTTTTTCTATTTCTCCTCAGTTACCGAAACATAACAGCCCAGCCTCATGTCATCCCAACGTGGCTTGGTTGACAATGAGGAAGAGGAGGAGGAAGAGCAGGAGCTACTTCCATGCGCTATAAACGGTACTACAAGACCAACTGTCATATAGTCTGTTCAGCGTGGATGGCCTGAGGACAGGGAGGAGGAGGAGGACAGCATGGTCAGTCATCCTGTTGGTGAGTACACGGAAGCCTTGCAAGTTAGCAGTCTGGCATGCATGGCAGACTTTATAAGACGAAAAAACACCAACACTAGATAACCATAAACCCATATAATGACGGCAACTCAAAAAAACATTCACAGCAAAGGAGAAACAAAGAGTCCAAAAATTGCCAAAATGTATAAACAAAGATATCATCTATTGAAATGTAGCCTAATAATAAGTTACAAAAACCATTTTGTTACTCATTGCTTATAAACAATAAATAAATGCGTTCCATCCTATACAATGTGACTGCATCCATAGGTGTAATATGAAGCCGAAGGTACAGCACGGGATTAAATAATTAGACACACAGAGAAATCAAGGATAATACAATTAAACATTCAAAAATATCCCCAGTAATGGGTGCATATGCCTTTAAATGTAGTGAACTAATATAAAGTGTATCCGTGTCTAGTATCCGTTTATCACTATATCACTCTGTACAAGTAATTTCTTAACAAGTGTCATGAAAATCAAGATCGGGAATAATTACCCATTGAAGTGAAAGATCCCGCTTGGACCTCAGTCACATACCCCAACGCGCATTTCGCGTTCAAATGTTGTCGCTTCCTCAGGGGGCGTGGCCTAACTACGGTCTCAATCCAGTTTAAATAGAAAGTGATTCCTGTCACATGACCGTATTGTGAACTAAATGTGCGCATGCCACGAATCCCGTCACCCCTGCGTCCCACGCCTCGAGATGAACATCACGATCCTAGTCACGCAAGAGGGCTGGCGCCAAGCCCTACATGACGTAGCCATAGACCGGATGTCAGCCAAGGAATGCGATGAAGGATCAGGGATTCCACATATGCATAATACTGTAAAGTGACTATGTGCAATTAAAAGAACAAAAATAATTACTATATATTGACCGACAGGTTAAAAATAACATATAATCATTAAACAATGTGCAAAATGCAATATAGTGATTCTAACTGATTACATATATTTATATTTAAGGCATAATTATCAGCTTACATAGCTAAACAAACATCAATAATACCACCATTACATGGACGGACATACCGCCGGTTCAACCGGTGCGGCTGCATCGGGGCCCAGAGGCTCCAGGGGGCCCCTGCAGGGCAGCTAATAATGAGGGCAATCTGGCCTGTGTATCCAACCCCGAGACTCCGGGGGCCCCTGGCCAGATTGCCCTCATGTGCGGCAGGCACGAAGCGATCCCTGCAGCTCCACTGCCAACAAGAGAAAATACGTGAAGCGGAGCTGCAAGGATCCGTTCTGCCCGGCGCCCGCTCTTCCTCTCACACAGACAGCAGCGCCGCTGGATGACGTCATCATTCACCTGACGGCTGTGGCAGAGAGAGAAATCGCGGGTTCCAGTGATGCTGCGGGAGAGCCTGCGGTGTGGAGAGGTGCTGTATGTGTATGTGAGTGTGTGTGTGTGTTGTATGTGTTGAGATGAGCGGTGGTGTGTGCATGTGTAGCGCTGCGGGGGAATGTGCAGACAGGTGAATGTTGCTGTGTGTGTGTGTAGGTGGAGGAGAGGGCAATGATGGGGAAAAGGCAATGATGGAGGTGATGGGGAGAAGACCATGATGGAGGTGATGGGGAGAAGGCAATGATGGAGGTAATAGGGAGAATGCCATGATGGAGAGAAGGCCATGATGGAGGTGATGGGGAGAAGGCAATGATGGGGGTGATGGGGAAGGAAATGATGGAGGTGATGGGGAGACTGCCATAATGGAGTTGATGGAGAGAAGGCCATGATGGGAGTGATGGGGAGAATGAAATGATGGAGGTGATGGGGAGAATGCCATGATGGAGATGATGGGGGTGATGGGGAGAAGGCAATGATGGGGTGATGGGGAGAAGGCATTGATGGAGGTGATGGGGAGAAAGCATTGATGGAGGTGATGGAGAGAAGACCATGATGGAGATGATGGGGTGATGGGGAGAAGGCAATGATGGGGGTGATGGGGAGAAGGAAATGATGGAGGTGATGGGGAGAAGGAAATGATGGAAGTGATGGGGAGAATGCCATTATGGAGGTGATGGAGATGATAGGGGTGATGGGGAGAAGGCAATGATGGGAGTGATGGGGAGAAGGCATTGATGGAGGTGATGGGGAGAAGGCATTGATGGAGGTGATGGGGAGAAGGCATTGATGGAGGTGATGGGGAGAAGGAGATGATGGAGGTGATGGGGAGAATGCCATAATGGAGTTGATGGAGAGAAGACCAAGATGGAGATGATGGGGGTGATGGGGAGAAGGCAAAGATGGGGGTGGTGGGGAGAAGGCATTGATGGAGGTGATGAGGAGTAGGCATTGATGGAGGTGATGGGGAGAATGCCATAATGAAGGTGATGGAGAGAAGGCCATGATGGGGGTGATGGGGAGAAGGCCATGATGGGGGTGATGGGGAGAAGGCCATGATGGGGGTGATGGGGAGAAGGCAATGATAGGGTGGTGGAGAAGGCAATGATGGGGATGATGGGGAGAAGGTAATGATGGGGATGGTAGGGGAGGAGGAAATGATGGAAGTAGTGAAAAGGGCAATGATGGGGTGGGGAGAAGGCAATGATGGAGGTAGTGGAAAAGACAATGATGTGAGTGATGGGGAAGGAGGCAATGATGGGGTGGTGTAGGAGAAGGCAATGATGGAGGTGGTGGAAAGAGCAATGATGGGGTGGTGGGGAAAAAGCAATGATGGAGGTGGTGGGAGAGAATGCAATGATGGAGGTGATAGAATGGGCAATGATGGGAGTGGTAGGGGAAAGACAATGATGGGGTGGTGGGAAGGAGGAAATGATGGAGGTGGTGGAATGGGCAATGATGGTGTGGCAGGGGAGAAAGCAATGATAGTGGTGAGGGAGAAGGCAATGATGGAGGTGATAAAGAGGGCAATGATGGGGTGGGGAGAGGACAATAATGGGATGTGGGGGGAGGAGGACAATGAGGGGTGTGGAGGATTGGGATGGGAGGAAAGGGGACTTATAATGGACTTAGGAACAGCGGGAGGTGGAGGAAGACATTATTATTGCTTATTATGTCTAACACAGTCCCTTATAAGACCATCCTTAGCTACATAGTTTCATCTGTTATCCATCCCTTATTATGTACCATCCTCTCTAGTTATATATGGTGCCGTCCCTTATTATATTCAGTAGCTTCCTCTGCTGTTATGTACAGTGTTGTCTCTTACATAGTGCATTCTTGTTAATTTTGTTATTAACAGCGCCCTCTTTTATTACACAGTCCCCTCTCTTTTTAGATATAAAATGACTGCTGATGGAGGAGCCGGTGACCAGACTACCAGTCCATCAGCTCCTCCACTAGAAAATAACTTTTCCCATGCTCCATCAGCCATCATTGCATTATACAGCTAACAAGACAGGACGGTATGTAATAAAAAACAGGGCTCTATATAATCCAATATGTAAGGGACGGTACTGTGCATAACAAGAGAGGGCACCGTATAATAGGGGACGGCAATATACATAATAAAGGAGACTATGTAATATATATACATGTATGTGCCTGTGGCTATATATATATATATATATATATATAATATATATAATAGCGCTTTGTTGCCATAAAAGAAAGGGGGCCCAGACACATTTCTTGCACAGGGGCCCCAAGCTGTCAGTGTCCGCCCCCCTGCACCATTATTATACTGTAAGACAATAGAAAAAAATAAAAAATATCGTATATACCCATGTATAAGCCGAGATTTTCAGCCCATTTTTTAGGGCTGAAAGTCCCCCTCTCGGCTTATACGCGGGTCATATACGGGGGTCTCTGCAGTCCCCCTGCTTCTCCCACGATCTCCTGCTCCTTCCTGCAGCGGTCACATGGCACCGCTCATTAAAGTCATGAATATGCACATATTCGTGACTTTAATGAGCGGTAGCACGTGACCGCTGCAGGACTGAAGCGCTGCGGAGAGCGCCGGGAGAAGAGGAGAGGCTGCAGGGATGCGCGGCGGAGGGGTGAGTATAGCTATATTTACCTGTCCCAGTGCTACCGCTGTGCACTGCTCCCTCGGTCTGACTCCTCTGGCTGTGAATGATCAGGCAGAGGGCGCGATGACGTCGTTAGTGAGCGCCCCGCCCCCTGCCAGATCATTCACAGCCAGAGGAGTCAGACGAGGACGCAGCGCAGCGGTGCAGAGAGGACAGGTAAATATCTCAGGTGCCGGGGTCCTGAGCGAGCGGTGACATCGGTACCTGTCCCCCATAGCGCGACGGTGTCACCACCTGCTCAGGACACCGGCACCTGGCCCCCAGCGACGAGAGGTAAGTATGTCATTTTTTTTGCAGCAGCAGCATATGAGGCCTATACTATGGGGCATATGGGGCATAATTGTGCAGCATATGGGGCATAATCTGGAGCATATGGGGGCATAATATGGAGCATATGGGGGCATAATATGGAGCATATGGGGGCATAAGCTGTGGAACATATGGGGCATAATCTGGAGCATATGGGGGCATAATCTGGAGCATATGGGGGC
Source organism: Oophaga sylvatica (assembly GCA_033576555.1). NCBI lineage: Eukaryota > Metazoa > Chordata > Amphibia > Anura > Dendrobatidae > Oophaga > Oophaga sylvatica. The sequence continues at coordinate 572,101,455 of JARQOD010000003.1, read as the reverse complement.
ATAATATGGAGCATATGGGGGCATAAGCTGTGGAACATATGGGGCATAATCTGGAGCATATGGGGGCATAATCTGGAGCATATGGGGGCATAAGCTGTGGAACATATGGGGGCATAATATGGAGCATATGGGGGCATAATCTGTGGAACATATGGGGCATAATCTGGAGCATATGGGGGCATAATCTGTGGAACATATGGGGCAAAATCTGGAGCATATGGGGGCATAATCTGTGGATCATACGGGGGCATAATCTGTGGAATATATGGGGGCATAATCTGGAGCATATGGGGGCATAATATGGAGCATATGGGGGCATAATCTGTGGAGCATCATATGGGGCATAATCATTTTTCACCCTAGGCTTATACGCGAGTCAATAAGTTTTCCCAGTTTTTTGTGGCAAAATTAGGGGGTCGGCTTATACACGGGTCGGCTTATACATGAGTATATACGGTATATATAATCAGAGGAATAAAAAGGTAATATCCTGATTACAATATTAACATATAAAATTGGAACCATATATGGGGCAAACATCAATATTAGGCCATAAGGAGTTATTCACAATGTATCATATGAGGAACAAAAAATTATCATAATAATTAGTATATACATTATAAAGATCATATATAACAAATTCAAAGTATATAGATCTACATTTACATTCAAACAAAAACTATTCCAGATAATAGATATCACTGATGATACAGCACAGAATCTTCATATTTCCTCATAACAGTACATATTGCTTCACGTGTTGTTATCCACTCCAAATGTCACATACACTGATCCAACTTCTCAAACCATATGAGTATTAGCAAAAAATACTCCACACTAAAAAATATAAAAACAAAGACTGAGACACTAATTAAAATTACCTGACGGTAGAAGAAGTAGAAGACAAATAAAATTATGTAGAGAGAACCCAATCAATATGAAAAACATCATAAAAAGGAAGAGAATCCTTGTACTTCATTTAATCCAATAGGGGTCATCGTGCCCAGTGTGGTAATCCACCTACATTCTCGCTAAGCAAGGAGGCATTTTACATCGCCCCCCCCCTGATACCACACTGGACATGATCAATACCCCTTAACGAGAAAAACTTAGGGTTACACATATTAAATTGCTTGAAGTGGCGTGGTATCGTTTTAAGTTGTGCCACATCTATCTCTGTCTCCGCCGCCATTGTGTCTCGTACATGTTCACGTGTACACATACCCAAACTTGATGTGAGGCCAATATAAATTTTAGGGCAACTTCATTTAGCATAATCAATGACTTGAGTTGTATTGCAGATAATATGATGTTTAATGGGAAAAATCTTACTCCCGTCTGCTGATTCAACCTCCGTGGTACGACAAACATTTCTGCAGGAAATGCAGTTTCCACAAGGGACATACCCACTAGGGGGGCACCCAGTTCCAAAGAAATTTTTGTAGGGACATAATGGCTAGACATTAATAGGTCTTTCAAATTTTTGCTTCTTCTTGAAGTCATCAAAGGGTGTCCAGTTAAATACTTAGAGAGTGTAGGGTCCATCATGAGAATGCTACAATGTTTTTGGAGACAATTTCTCATTGTAGTCCACTCCCTATTATACATTGAAATAAAATGGATAACCTAATTTTTATTACCTTTTCTTTTGTGTGGACGTAATAACTCCTTTCGTGACTGATATTTAGCACTGAGGTAACCCTTTTTAATGCATCTATTACTGTACCCCCTTGCCTTAAATCTTGCCTTGAGATCAATTGCCTTAGATTCAAATTTAGAAACTGAAGAACAAATCCGCCTCATCCTAAGATGTTGACCAACTGGGATGGTTTTGATAGTGCTATAGGGATGGCTCGAACCTGCATGCAACAATGAATTGACTGCAGTGGACTTCCTGAACACATCAGTTTGTAAATAGCGGTTATCATCCACCTCAATTTTAATGTCCAGAAAGTCCACCACAGCCTTACTTGATGTTAAACCTATTACAATTCAGTTGTTGCATGAATTCATGTAATACATTTTTAGGTCCCTGCCATATGAAGAACAAGTCATCTATATAGCGCAACAAGCACTGCACATGGTCCGCAGCCCGTGTGCCCCCTTGCCAAAAACCTCCCACTCCCAGTAACCCAGGAAGAGGTTGGCGAAAGAAGGCGCACAGGCCGCGCCCATGGCAGTTCAGAGTTGCTGGAAATAGAAAACATCCCTAAAGACAAAAATTTTTTTGTCAAAATAAACGTTAATAGTTCCATGACTAAGTCACAAATTTCGCCATCCCAGTTGCTTGCATCCAGGAAGAAGCAGACCGCCCTCAGTCCATCTTCATGGCGGATACAGGTGTATAATGACTCTGTAACGCCGGTATGTTTGCACTTATTTCCCCAGCGTTACTCTGCATTTCTCTGCTTTAACCCTTTGCTCCTTTCCCCTAACTAGCTGGGATACTGTTGTCTGTTACCTGTATGGATGCTGTTCAGTTCCCGGCTCTGCTGCATAGCCGTACATGTGTTGTGATGTCTGTGCTCTGCTGCATGACCGTCCGCATGTGCGATCCCTGGCTGCCGCTTTGGAAGCTATCCGTGGGTTGCGAGGTTCTCTGCAGCTGGTGCATGACTTTTCACATGTGTCCAGGCTTGGAGCCACGGCCAGGTGCCTTAAGCCGCAGTCCCTGTGCCGACTGTGCTGTAATGATTTCTATTTGTGCTTAAGGTGCGCATGGCCACACCTTCCCTGATTTTATTAGGGCAGTGTGTGTGCTTAATTGCTGTTCCCAGCCTATTGCAGAGGATCAGCTCATATATAAAGTTCCTCTTTCCTGTTGGGCGTTGCCAGAGCTTCGTATTAAGTTCATGAACCTTGCCATGAGTGTTTGTGTGTTCAGCTCCTGCTCTGATTGCGATCAGTTCTGGGAAAGCTAATGCCCTTTGTCCTGTCTTGTGTTTCCGCCTGCTTTGGGGGCTGAGTACCCAGATCCATTTCTGTTTGTGTCCTGTTTTTCCACCTACCCTGGAGGCTGCATATGCAGGCCCGTTCTTGTTTTGTTTCCCGCCTATCTGAGGGCTGCATACTCAGACCTGAGTCCTTGATCCTGGATCTGTTCCTGTACCTGACCCTGTCTGAACTGTGTCCTTTGTGTTATGTTCCTGAAGTCCCTCCGTGTCTGGAACTATGTACCCAGTGACTATGAGTTTCCTGTAACTGGTGTCCTGTGAACCAACCTGGGTTCGTCTGTTAAAGATGGAGTCCGGTGTTTACGCTGAGCATCTACTATGCTGTGCTCAGCTTGCTATGTGGTGCTAGCTCTTTCCGGCCCCAGTCCAACCCAGCGGTGCTTGCACCATCACGCTTGAGTTCCTTCCTAGGTCCGATAACCGGAGCCTGACGACCGTAGTTTGGAGCCTAACGACCGCTGCCTGGTGCCTGGAGTTCGTGTCCGATGTCTGGAGTTTGGTGACCGCTGTCTGGTACCCGGAGCCCGACCACCGCTACCTGGTCCTGTGCAGTCCGTATCTCAGTCGATGACCAGAGCTGCCACGCCAGTGTTCCTGGATCTGCGCTGTCCGTGTCTCTGTCAATGACCTGAGCTGCCACACTGTTATTCCTGGTCCTGTCCATGCCGATGACCTGAGCTGCGATGCCGGAGTCCCGAGGTCATGCCTGTGTTCCGATGTACTGCCGTTGTCTCTGATGTCTTGCCAGTGTCCCTGATGTCCAACCTGTGTCCTGATATCCTGCTATCCTGCCTGTGTCCTGATGTCCTGCTGTCCTGCCTGTGTCCTGATGTCCAGCCTGTGTCCTGATGTCCAGCCTGTGTCCTGATGTCCAGTCTGTGTCCTGATGTCCTGATGTCCAGTCTGGGTCCTGATGTCCTGCCTGATGTCCTGATGTCCAGCCTGTGTCCAGATGTCCCGATGTCTTGCTTGTGTCCTGATGTCCTGCTGGTTCCCCGTGGTCCACCCTGTGATGATATCTGTCCTGAGTCAGTGTCTGATGTTCTCCTGCTGAGCCTGTGCTACAACTGAGGCCTGAGAGAGAGGCCGTCCTATTATGCCCGTGCTAGATGATCCTGGACTGCATCAACCCATGATGACCCCTGCCATCGTCTGATGTCTGTCTGAGGTCGGTGTCTGATGTTCTCCTGCTGAGCCTGTGCTATGCCTGAGGCCTGAGAGAGGCCGTCCTCGTATACTCAAGCTAGATGACCCTGGACTGCATCAACCCGTGATGACCCCTGCCATCGTCTGACGTCTGTCCTGGGTCGGTGTCTGATGTTCTCCTGATGAGCCTATGCTACGTCTGAGGCCTGAGAGAGAGGCCATCCTAGTATGCCCGTGCCAGATGATCCTGGACTGCATCAACCCATGATGACCCCTGCCATCGTCTGATGTCTGTCCGTGGTTGGTGTCTGATATTCTCCTGCTGAGCCTGTGCTACGCCTGAGGCCTGAGAGAGACCGTCCTAGTATGCCCGTGCCAGATGACCCTGGACTGCATCAACCCGTGATGACCCCTGCCATCGTCTGACGTCTGTCCTGGGTCGGTGTCTGATGTTCTCCTGCTGAGCCTGTGCTACGCCTGAGGCCTGAGAGAGAGAGGCCGTCCTAGTATGCCCATGCCAGATGACCCTGGACTGCCTCAACCCGTGATAACCCCTGCCATCGTCTGACATCTGTCCTGGGTCGGTGTCTGATGTTCTCCTGCTGAGACTGTGCTACGCCTGAGGCCTAAGAGAGAGGCTGCTTTAGTATGCCCGTGCCAGATAACCCTGGACTGCATCAACCCGTGATGTCCTCCTGCCTTCATCTGTTATCCTGAGACGTGTACCCTTCTCTGATGTGCGGATTCGGGAGCCTGGCATTATGTTCTGTTTTGACGTTTTTTGTCTTAAATAAACTTTTTTTTTCTACATCCTGAATTTGCGGTGTTTCTAGCCCCTGCAGGTCGCCATCTGCCCACAGCTCAGCTGCCCTCCCTAGTCCGGGGGGCCCATTCCCCCTCTGGTCCATGGGTCCACATTCCCTTTACCACTCGACGCACCCCCAGTCGTCGTGGCTGGTGCGTGGAAGCAAGCTAGCTGGGCAACTATGCCATTTCCCGACGCCCCGAAACTGGGGAAAGCTAACAAACTCTATGTCCTGCAGTCCCCGGGCCAAAAGCTTTCTCCAATTTAATCCCATTTTTCCTACACAGGGCATCCGACGTTCGGCTAGGAAGAAGCGACTCAACCAACAATTCAAATAGTGAACCCTAAAATTTTCATAAGGGCACTTTAAACCCCCCCCCCCCAAGAATATCGGGGCGGCCCCCGGAGGGGCAAAGGGGTTTTTGGCACCTCTGGGATAAAGTAAAGAGGGGGGCTTTTGGAAATTTGGGAGGAGCCCAATATTTGTTTTTGTGATAACTCCCTTTCAAAAATACAATCAAGAAAAACCCCCAGTTCTTTTTGAATTCCCCCCTGGGATTGTGATCAAGCTTTCAGTATGTATCTTACCCTAAGATGTTTTAATGCCCCCTTTTCATAGAGGTCTTAGCCTAAAACCCCATTTCCCCCCCTTTTTCTCCCGGTTTTATCATAAATCCCATACTCCCAACAGTTGTAAGCTAACTTTTTTAGATGTTAAATTATCACATCTTCCCTTGTTGATATTTTTTTGGGAAAACTTGTACCACCAATTTTGGGGAAGATCTCCACGCCGGCATAAAGACAAGGGGGAAAAATTGGGTTTATCTGGAAAACAAATGCGTGGAAACAAAACCCCTGCGCAGGTTTTTGTTCATCCAAAAAATCCTCCAGGCCAACAATGCCCCCCCTTTTAAAAATCTTCACTATTTATGTGTGTCCACCTTTAAATAGTTTATCAATTTTTCCTTTAGAAAGGTATAAATCTTTTTTGGCTTGAAGAACAATGTTTTTAGCGGGAGAATGTCAAACCCCTTTCTAAACATCCAAATGATTATTATAAGAATGTGATGAAAAATTGATTACCTCAAAAACCCCCTTTTTTTTTTTTTTACTTTGCTGGTTGTTTTGTGGGGGTTTTTCTTTTTCCGGGATATATTTTACATTTAACGCAAATTTAAAATT